>CM032756.1:15103955-15703955 GCA_019155195.1 Avicennia marina | reverse complement strand
GGCCTCCACATCCTTTAACTCTGCTTTCATCTGGTCAATCTGCTCAGCTCCCTTGCTCTCGTTAACTTGGGCTTTGTGCAAGCGATCTCGGGCCTCACTCAGCCGTTGGGCAAGGACCTCTTTCGTTGGCTTCTCGAATGCCTGAGACCTTGTATCGTCGTAAGCTGTGGCTTTAGCAAACAACGCGCCTAACGAAGCTTCTAAATGGGAAATGTCAAATTGGCCAAGGCTCTTCATTGACTCGATGACCAGTGAGACGCTGTCACTAAGGGAAGAGATTGACTCGACTGGAGTCTTCATTATTTGCTCATGAAGACCGGCCCATAACTTTTCCAAATATTCCTTCTGATAATCATGAAGGAATTTGTCGGCCTTGAAGACAGAAACCCCAGCGGAAGGAGTAGCCCTGCCAACCGCTCTCGAAGTTGAGCCACCTGGGTCACCAACAGGAGTCGAAAGTGGGTCATGTTCGTAGACTGATCCCTGTGAACCTTCGCTAGCGTCGCTCCCAAAAACGTGTTCCACCAGCTGAAAATAACACTAATGATGAGTAACAATTAAGTTATCATTATTAATAAAAATGTTGTTACATGAAAAGAATGCAAGCTGGAAAATACCTCTTTGGCATATTCTTCAGTTGACTGTCCATGGTCCAGATCCTTGTCTTTTGGGACTGAAGAATTTGAATCCCTCCTGGTTCGCTTCCAATGACGGTCGGCAGTACTGCTACCGCTATCTTCTAAGATCCCGACGCCTTTTTTCCTTTTGGACGTGCCTGGCAGGTCAGCCATGATAGCGGGAGCGGGATGTGTGTCTGGAACATCACCAACAGTTCGACCGACACTGTTATCCCTTCGGGAAGCATCACCAAGTGAAAGGTCAACCAAGCGAGAGGCATGTTCCTCCAAAAAATCGCCATAGACGACCGCCCACCATTTCTTGTAGGCCGCCGAGAAGTATCGCCGCGCAAAGGTGGGGTTGTGAGGAAAGCGCGCCTTAGCCATCGATCGGAGCAACAGGCATAGGCGCCAATAACGAAGGCCATCCTCCAAAGAGCATTGCCTTACGTCATGCACAAGCGACCCAGGCACTTCTTGAAGATAACCAAATTGGCGGCTGAATCGATGAGGACTGTAAGGTTCAACATCAAAATGGTCTCCCCGCCTTAAAGTTAGATAACTTGAACGAATGGCCACAAAATGATCTCGTTCAAGTTCCCCAGCATCATCATTATCTATATAGATGATGTCATCGCCTTTAGTCACCATGTTACAAGTCCAGCAAGCCTGCTCGCCTTTGTGGATACGCCTCCGGGCCTCGCTCGAGTCGTCAAACTTAGCACATCCTTCGCCGGAGTACACCACCATCTTGGGGTTCGGCATACCTTTGAAGACCTGAAAATGGGTCCTAAAGTAGTGAGAGATCCATGCATAAACATAATGCACTGGAAATGTTGCAGGTTCCTGGGATGGGCGACGAGAGTTGGCCATTCTATTCAAACCACTGTAAATAGAGGTCAAAACCGGGACTGCCAGACTCACGTATTGCCCCGTAGCCATGATCCCGGCCATTTTAAATGTACCTGGCCGTATGAATCCAACATCCTCATTAGGGAGAACAAAGGCGCAAAGCCAACATGACAAAAAGGCTGCCAAATATGTCTCCTCCCTAGCCCCCTCACTGACGTTTAGGCTTCCAAACAGAGACTCTTCCGATGTTGACCAAGGGACTTGAGGATCAATATCCCCCGAAGGATTATATGTGGATCGAGGGCGTACTGTCCTTTTTTCTCTACGGGCAGGAGGTGCAGAGTACTTTGAGGCCCTCTTGGACCAAAACTTCACCCACTCAACAATTGGCACTTTCCGAGGTTGACCTTCAAGGACCTTGCCACAAGGCCTGTGGAAAGCATGGAATAGGTATTTACAGGAGCGGGGAACAAACTTTGCCCCTGTTCCATCAACGCCAACCAATTCCTTAGCACTAGGGACGACCTCGTCGTAAAGTTTTACCCTAATAGGGAGCCCGGCCATTGAATGCAGGTCCTAAAGGGATATTGACATCTCCCCAAGCGAGGTTAACAAGTTATTAGTGAGAGGGCACCAGGCTTCGAGAAAGGCCTTCATAACTTCTGTGCTTCGATCATACGAAAACAACGAAGCATACACTGCGTCAAAGATTCTAGTGGCATCCAGCTTGGGTTTACATCTACAGAGAATATCTTCAGTCCATTCCCAATACCCAGGGATGTATTGAAATTCACCAGTCAAATCGAGTTGGCTATCCCAGTTAGCCTCTCCACTGATAATACGACGACCGAGTGTGGGCAATGTAACGACCTCATTAGAGGGTTGATGATGGTTGGGCTGTAGTGTCCATGCCTTCCCAGACCGTCCAAAAGAAGTAGGTTGTGACCATTCATCCATACGTCTAGAAACAGTCAATCTAGGCCAGGGAGTCGTAAAACGACCAATCAAAGGGGCATGTACGACCAAAGACGTGCCCCGCTCCACTCGCTGGTTTCTATCATCTAGCACAATCAAACGTTACTCGCCAGATTGTGCTACATGACTCTTGAAATGTGCCATCTTGGAGCTGCCATGTTGAAAAGAAGAGCATTAGATCCAATTGAGTTGGAATAAGGCTAAAACCATACATAGCAAATAAAAAGTGGCCAAGCCTGTGAATCCAGAGCCCAAAGGGTCCAAACCCAAGCTTGTGACTTCAGAGCTCAAACGGGTCCAAACCCAAACCTGTGAGTACAGAGCCCAAAAGGTCCAAACCCAAGCCTGCGAGTTCGAGCCCAAACGGGTCCAAACCTGAGCCTGTAAGTTCGAAACCTAAACGGGTCCAAACCTAAACTTGTGAGTCCGGAACCCAAACGGGTTTAAAATCAAATCCAACTCCAAGAGTTTGAAGGCCCAAATACAAAGTTAAAAAAAAAAAAAAAAAAAAAAAAAAAAAAAAAAAAAAAAAAAAAAAAAAAAAAAAAAAAAAAAAAAAAAAAAAAAAAAAAAAAAAAAAAAACGCCAGGAGGGGTTTATGCACGGCCAAACAAGGCCTTACCAAAAAAAAACAAAAAACAAAAAAAAAACCAAAACAAAAAAAAAAAAGCCAAACAGCCTAAAAATCAGATGAGGCATGTTTCTGTCGTCTAACAGCCGGACACACTCTCTCTCGCTCTCTCTCTCTTCCCCTCCCTCTCTTCTCCTCTCTCTCCTTCTCCCTCGCCCAGAACCAGCCCCACCGTCACCCGACAGCGCCCGCCGCAGCGCCCGTCACGCCCGACGCGGCACCCGACAGCGCCCGCCGCACTCCCGTCGCAGCGCCCGTCAGCGTCCGACGCGGCACCCGACAGCGCCCGCTGCAATCCCGCCGCAGCACCCGACGCAGCGCCCGTCAGCACCCGACGCGGCGCCCGCTGCAGTCCCGCCGCAGCACCCGACGCAGCGCCTGAGAGCGCTCGTAAGCGCCCAACGCCACAGCACCGCCTCACGACGCTGCAACCAACACTTAGAAAGGTAAAAAAAAAAAAAAAATTGGTTTGGGTACATTGGGATTTTGTTGATTCGGAGGTAGATATGGAGAATGAAACACGATCAGGCAGTCCCGCAAAAAAAAAAAGAAAAAAGAAAAAAAACAACATTATTCTGGATTGTTGTCAAAATCACCTTGGATATTCACCTTGGATATTCAGAATGGGAGTGGGGTACTCGAGTCGGTGTTCTTGATAGTCGAGAAGACATTGATTTTTATAGCCAAAAGTCGGGAAAGAATGAGTAAGGAAATCAGAAACGAATATGGTGGAAATCTGGATCGATGATTCTCTTGGCTGAGTTCTTGATGTCAATGGAAGGAAGGCGGAGTTTCTCGAATCATAATCTCGATCGATGGAAGGGACGCAGAAAATCCGGCAAGACGGAGCTGGAAACCAAAAAAAAAGAAGAAGGAACTGGACCAATTTATTTGGGCCCAAACAAAAAAGAAATGGGTCGGCTCACTTGGGCCAAAAAAAAAAAAGAAAAAGGGGGAAGAAAGAAAAATGGGCCGCTCACTTGGGTCCCAAAAAAAAAAAAATTTATAACGGGAAATTCGACACTTATCCAAATCGAAATTAAATTCTCCGTAGACAAGTCTCGAGGGGGCATTTGTAGACAATTAAAATAATCCAGTTAAATGTCGCCACGTGATATTAAATGATTAATTTATTTAATTATTTATATTTTAGGAGTTAAATAAACATAATTTTTAAAATTAAATAATAAATAAATTAATATTTTTTATCTATTTAAATAACGACAAGTGGGCCAATTATGTCACGCCACGTGTCAAGTCTTGTAAATTTAGAAGGAGAATATTGTTGATTTAGCAATTAATTTGCAATCATCCAATTAAAGGAAGCGATGCCAAATCAAATATACTCGGCCAATCAGACTTCGCCACATCGCTCGTCAAATATGGCAGTTAAGCCTTCGCCACCCCTATAAATAGGGATGGCATCTACAAATCAAAAAAAAAAAGAAGAAGAAGAAGAAGGAGGACGACGACAACAAGAACAAAGCAACCAAGCAACGAAGAACAACAAGAGCTGAAGAAAGAGCAACAAGCAACCAGCGACAGCAACAACAAGAATTCTTCGAAGAAGAGGACTTCAAGTGAAGAAACATTCAAGGAGGAATTCAAATTCTCTTCACCAACTTCAAGAAATTCAAAGAAGTTCGTCATCAAATCCAAGGCATTCTTCACAAAAACCCATCAAATTTTGGCGTTTGATCCACATTCAAGGTGCTAAACCAGTGGATTAACGTTACTGAAGGCTCCGGTCAACATCAAGGAGGATCAAAGCTCAAAGCTCCCTCAGTTTCAACTGGGTTCTTCAATTAAACATTCAAGCCAAGGGTTCTTGAGAGAAGAATCAGAGGATCAAGTTAGAGATTGTACCCACAAAATTCATTTGATTCAAGTCAATTGTACTTGTACAAATTTCTTATTAGTAGAAATTCGAATTGCAAGAATTTTGTCCTACAGTGTGCTTTAAACGTATCATCAAATATCGATTTGCGAATGACGCCAGAACTCATTTCATTGCAAAATGACAATGTACACTCGACATTATATATAACACTACACATAAAAGTCTAACATAGAATAATTTTTTATTGGATCATATTATTTGGTACAACCAATAGTTTAATCATAATCGTAGCTGAGATAATAGCTTTCCTCATAGTGCTTTGCCATGAAGACTTAGTTGTTGTTAATTGTTATTATTAAATAGATGACAAAGGATTTATTTTAGTGCGTGTGAAATTTGCCTCCAAACTAGGAAGATTTTGAAAAGGATTATGTGTTTCCTCTAATTATATTTTAATATTGACAAAGGATTTATTTTAACGCGTGCGAAATTTGCCTCCAGTGTCGTTATTTTAATGACATGTGTCATTAAAAAGCCAAAAATTGAGATTCTGGTAAAAGAATAGTTTTATAAAATTTTTAACAGTTAGGTTATTTTTTAATAAATAATTAAAATAGGATTTTTATTTTTTTAAAAAAAAAAAGAGCCATCTTGTCTCAAGCTTGTAATTAATTATTCAATATTCTATGCCATCTAATGAGATTGAATGTTCTATTAATTTTTAGGCACTTGCAAGTAATAGACTACATTTTAGGCGTGTGTACGTGCATGTTAGTGAATATGTGAGTACCATTTTTATTATTAAACATATGTTGTATTTGATCCGGATTTGTCTATGATAATTTTTTTTACATAATTTTTATTTATGTTTTAATTATATTTATGGAAACAATAAAAAATTAATGTGAGTTGAGTTGAATTGAAGTTGACAACACACCTACAAATGTAGCAATTAGCTTGAGAATACACACAATTACACAAATACACATCAAAGTGAATAGAATGACGAAAAAAAAATTGTTAACATAATTCAAAGTAATACCTCTACATCTGCGAGACTTTACTTAGTTGAAAGCTTTCACTAAGCACAAATAAATAAAGAGTTAAGCACAAAATTTTTCCTTTAATTCACTACTCCAATTTTAAGGTTTCCAACGTGTTAACAACATAATCACAATACAAATGTGATTGTGTCTCATCTAAACCCACTTTATGCTCGACATTTTTTCATGGTGAATTTCTTTAAAGAGATTTTAACTCCCACACTCTTACATTCTCGCTTAAACAATGTCAATAACAATTTAGCTCAAAGACTAAGATACACATATTCTCAAACTAAAATCCAAACTCTTTTTCACTTCCTATTTCTTCTATATGCTTTACGTCTTTCAACATCATTTATATAGTATTGAGTTTCAAAGTTCAAGTCAAACTCATCTTTGGTTGATCAATGTCCAACAGCTTAAAGTTTAGGCAAATTTTTTTCGAATGTTACTTGTTTGTTGACAATCATCTAAGAACATTAGATTGAACTTTTCATAATCTTTATCCATACAAACTTTTAAACTTTGAGAATATCTCTAGCGGATTTCTTTAAATAATTTGCACCTCAATCAAACATGTGAATGTGAAGACTACAAGAAGTTTGAAAAACTTAATCAAACTATTTATTGTGAATAACGTATCAACAATTCCACTAATAAACTAACAATTAAAGATAAAATAAAGAAGAAAATAGTTTGTAAGCAATATTAATTATAATAGACAAGCTAAATTGTAAGGGTTTGAAAAATAGTGGCTCCATAATTATCTTTTAATATTAAAAGAATTGTTATCATGACTTAAAATACGCACAGTTTCATATTTTTTTCAATTTTAAGATTTTTTTAAATTCTCGTAAACTATTAGAAGCACCTCAAAGCAACTTTCAAATTATAAATTGAAGCTGATATATTTATAAGTTCAAAGTAAAAATAAAATTTGCATACATTTCCAAATAACTTGTTTTAAACAAAAAAACCATTAAAATTCATTTTTATTGTATACATACTCTATCAAAGATTTGGTTTCCCTTTAGAATCCAGCCATACATTTTTTTCCATAAATTGAATCCATTCCTTTAGAAGTTTAAAAAATCTAAATTCAAATTGCCACGCATGTAATCTATGAAAGTAGTTGTTGCTAATTTTAGTTTTCACATAGAGAAAATGAATATTACCTTAAGTAACTAATTACTAAGCATTATCTATGCGTTAAAATACATTCCAATTGCAATTTTACATTTAAAAATCTATTCAATTTTCGAAATGATCTGGATTGAGATCTCATTTGCAATCAATTTTTTTTTTTTAATTTAATGAGTAATACTAGTATAGATTCAAATCCAATTTGATTCAAGATTCAGATATTGAATCATTCAGTTTGCACAATTGGTTGGATAGAGAACTCCAAATCTATGAAATCATGTAAGGTAAAGACACCAAAATGGATCGTCTTGGCTTTGAAAAATCCTTTACAAAAATTGCATCCCAACTTTTAATAATATCCATATTAAATGTAGTTGAAAATATTCTTTTCTCATCTTTCTTTAGTCACTACTAGAAATCTGGCTAATTAGAATGGCTTTTTGACACAATTTCTCTATAAATGCCGTTCCAAATTTAATTTGAAACAATTTTGGAACGTTACTTTTTCCGTTCCAAAACGACACGTTCCAAATTTTTTAGCACAACTTTTGAAACCCGTTCCAAAAATTTGGAACGGCTTATAAATGTCGTTCCAAATTTGGCACAGTTACAATAAGTCATTCCAAAAATTTGGAACGATTACAAGCAGTCACTCCAAATACATACCCAGGTCACAGTACTTGGATCAGCATTAGATCGAATTCGGGACGGAAATTTAGAACGGTTTTTTATTGGAACGGTTTGGGAACAGTTTTGATACGGAACTTTGGAATGGCTTTGACACGATTCGTTTTGGAACGGCTTTGGCACGGTTATTTTTGGAACAGCTTTGGCACGGTTTGTTTTGGAATTGCTTTGGAACGGTTCTATTTGGAACGAGTTTGGCATGGTTTTATTTGGCACGGCTTTGGGACAGTGTTAGTTGAAACAACTTACTCACAACTAGTTTGGAGCGGCTTTTGCACAGTCTGTTTTGGAACGACTTCAGCACGGGTACTCTAAACGGCTTTGGCACAACTATTTTGGAACGGCTTTGAAACACATTTTTTTACAAATGTATAGGAATTGAGAAGGATCGTTTTGGACGCAGATTCAAATTAAATTTTGTATTTTTTGACAAAAATTCTTATGCAATAATTGTCAACAAATATTTTTTCATCTCTGCTTTTGCGTCAACTAAAATATAAAAGCATACAACCATTACATTATTCCATTACTACAAAATAAAATTCAAACTATTCAATCCAAAAATATCATATGTATTATAACAATAACATGACATAAAAAGGAAGATTCAAAACTCTAAGTGACATGGCACACTAGTTAAGCCTCTAATCATCATCATCATCTGCATCTTGATTCGAGAATCGGGATGGCTTACCAAGAGTAAAAGCTTAAGGGTAGTTTGGGTTAATCCAATTCAATAATTGATTTAATTGTGTCTCATTTCGCTCAAGCCTCTCCTCTGCACTCTTCCATTTCTCTTCAGCCATAAGCAATTTTTCTTCTATTTGAAGTAGTTTTTGCTCCATGTTGCGTAACTCAGAAGTAGGTGAGGAGGTTTGCGAGGTGGATCCCCTACAAAAATTATGAAAGTTCTTAGTCTCTGATCCCATGCCCGGCAGTTGGCCTTTCTTAAAGCCACCAAGAGCTGTTGCGACAGTATTGCTACTAGATGAACTGTAAGATGATCCCCATTGTATGGTTGGGTTATCGGAATCCATGGCATTTACTTCTTCTAGTGCATTCGCAATATTCTCCTGTATCATAATTTATTTTTATAAATGATGAAAATAAATTAGAAGATATATTAATGCATACTGTGTGGAAGAGAAAGGTAAAGTTACCGCTTGGATCTGTGCACGAGGTCTTGCCCAATCTCCAAATGTAGTCTTCCAAACCTTAGAGTACAACTTTAATGGATTTGGCGACCTACCTAAAGTTACCTCCTACGAGAACATAATATATGATTTTAAATAATGAAATAATATAAAATTTCATATTACGGGAAAATAACGTGCGTTGACTTTTTGAATATAACTCAACTAACCATTCGGTCGTTGTGGGAAGTAATGGATATCGAACCACCTCGATAAATAGTGGATGCTGATGCCGTATCAGCTAGTCGATTGTTTTTATTTTTTTCACAAGTTTCAGCAAATGACTCCTGTGCCCACTCATTCTTCATTTCTACCTAATTCTCTTGGGATACTCATGATAGCTTTATATCTGAAATCCTTGCACGGTATAAGTGCTTTCTTAGAAGCTCAGAAGCTTTCTTCTTAAAGTTCTTCTTAATTGCAGTTGTGTCTGTAGAGTTTCATGCAAATTCTGCCTGTAATGAAATTTATATTTTATACACAATCACATGTCAAGGGTACTTCATGTACGCAAAATAAGAATCAGATAATTGACAATATACAATCACGATTCACCTAACTATTTCATCCAACAACTATTGTGCAAACACCACAGCAACATTTAACCATTGCTATGTAGAAACCGCATGCTGGTATATGGCAAACTTGTGTTTGAACTCTTTTCAACACTAGTTTCAACACCTAGTCGTTCATGAACTAGTCCACCATGCATAAACACGCTGGTTTTCTTGGTCTCTAGATTTTCATTTAAACCAATACTGAGATTCATATGTGGACTACAAGGAAATTTCTTATAATTAATTAGCAAGAAATAAAGTAGAAGAACAGGCATACATGGTATTCGATGAGTTCAAAAGGCAAGCAGGAGAAAGAAACCACATGTGCACACACAAACACAGTCCAACATATATTAAATCATTCATACTATTGAATTTGTTCAAATAACACATATAACAACATTTATGATACATCCATACATCTATGTCAAAAAGGATGCATTAATTAAACAGCTCACCAACAACAGAACCCACAGGAGACTAAACGTATAAGTTCATGTATTTTGAAAAAGTACACCAACATGTAACACGTTATGTGCATAATTTTTTAAATTTATGCAATATACAAAATCACCCTAATACTTGTCCACTAACCTTAAACAAGCGAAACCAGAACTTTTTGATGTCGAGCTCAACATCCTTGAATTGAACCCAAGCACCATTGTGCAGGCCAAATATAACCTCTCTTATACAGTCTGTTACTTCTTTATATGCACTGTGAAAACAACCTATATTCTGATAAAACTCCAATAACATACATTGATAAGTATAAATGAAATATATATACATACTGGAAGGTTCGCAGGGTTATGTGTATAGGCCCCCCTGTCCTCCAATGAGATGTTTCTGATGGTTGTACATTTGGAGTTATTTCTACAATAGTGTTTTCTTATTAGGCACCGGAGGCGAATGTGCCATCCTCGAATGGGAAAGGGTTAGAAAGACTATTATGTAGTGGAGATTGTGTTAGTGAGGGTAGCTACATTTCAGAGTCCTCTGAAATAGGCCTACATACAACGGAGTTACCCCGACTTGTATTGAGCCTTCAACCAATAGATTGTGAATTTTGTCCATGTCCTCTTGAATAAGCACCACGTGTTATCTGGGAAAAATTAAACGAATAAGTAATAATTCCAAATAACGTGGGAAAGCTATGACTTGAAAAAAAAAATTACCATACTTTGCTACCACATTACAACCTTCACTCTGAATTAGTTGTGCACAAAATATAGCTATCTAAATTATGTCAAACATGATAGATACGACTAGCCAACATTGAAGTTGAAATGCTATTTGGCACAGTTTAACATGTTAACATCAAAAAAAATCGGAAGGCCGCACTATGAGAACACATTCAATGCACATGTGCTTGAAATCAACTGTAAAGTGTCTCAACATATACATATCATTGTCCACTACTATTCTTCTATGTTATTTAGCATAAAAATAAATTGAATTTCGCTTAGACATTTCATCAAACACTTATCATGCATAATTTATGCAGCAAAGCTTTTGTTATTACATTAAATCACAATCAAGCATTTCATTCATCATAGACAATAACAACACTTGTTTAATGAAATGTAGCTCAAACATAAACCAAGTACATTATTGAGAAAATGCTATTTAAGACTCAACCAAATTTTTGAAAATAAGAAGGAATATTACCTTGAAATGTAGTATATATAGAATACTAGCTTATCACGAATCAAATATTAGTAAGATTTGGCTTGGATGACTTAACGATTTGCACGGTTTAGCAAGTTATAGAGAATTTTAGAATATTGAAATTTTTGAATTGAATGAAAATGAGGGTCTGATTGGAGATATATTAAACATTTTGGAACAATTTTGGAACATTAAGTAGAAAAATACTGTTTCAAACAAAAAAAAGACCCGGCGTCGCGACTGTTGAGACGATAGCTCAAATTTTTTGCCTGATGTCGCCTGATTGTCGCGACGGCGGAGGAGGACGACAGCTCCAAAAATTTCTAGACGTGCCGTCGTCTCCCTATCGTGACGACTAGGGGGACGGAGACTCTAGAGTTCTGGAGTCTCCGTCCCCCTAGTCATCGCGACAGGGGGGAGGACGGTGCGCCATCGCGCTCGTCGCCGCGACGACAAGAGTGATGGTAAGAAAAAAAGGCGCCGTCGCACTCGATCATCGCGACAGCGAGCGCGAGCATTTTAAACATTGCTCAATGTTGCAAAAATCTCACATTCTCCACTAAACCCTCTCATTTTTCACTAAATACTTCAATATTCGTCAATATAAAGTGTTCTTCCACAGTGTATCTTGCATTCACGTCATACATTAGTAAGTTTAGTTACATTACTATCAACAACATGAGTTTAGTTACGATGTTGGAACACCATTATTCCACAACATGAGTAGTTCATCGACCAAAAGTTATAAGTAAACGTCAATAAATCTTTTAGGATTTGATGGACCAGGAATCACTAAAGAAAAAAACATGTATGGGTTCTTCATACACAAACTTAACGGAAGATTATATGGTGTCACAATGACGGGCCAAGATGAATATGTCTTGCCATACGATCCATGCGGTGCAAATCCATCTGCACATAAATAGAGCCTTACATTGCGTGGCTCAGCAGCAAATTCAGGATGCCTTTCATTAAAACTTTTCTATGCTGCCCCATCTGAGGGGTGACACATAATTCCCACATCAGTTGTATGTGCTACATGCCAAATCATTTGGTCTGCTGTCACGTTTGATGCATACGATCTCTACAAACGCGGAGTCAAAGGCAAATAATGTAGGTGAGCAAATGGTACCTTTTTTCTATAGTTTTTGGAGCCTGACCTGACCTTGTATCTAGGTGCACTACAAAATTTGCAACAATGAATGTTACTATTAGATTTCCAATATAACATGCAACCAGTCAGACAACAATCTATCTTCTGCACAAGAAGTCCCAAATTTCTTATAAGTCGTTTTGTACTATAATAATCTGCCGGCATTCTATGGTCATGAGGTAGGACCTCATCAAACAAACTACATATATCATCAAAACAACTTTCTAACATGCCATGGTTTGCTTTTATACTCATCATTCTTACCACAACCGACAATTGAGAAGAATTTTCACATCTGTCGTACAAGGGTTCATCTGCCGCATGTAACACATTCAAGAATTTATTTGTTAGCCCATGAACATCACCCGCTTCAACGTGCTCTATGCCATCAGCTCTGTCATCACCATCACATATTTGATTTGAATCGCTACCACTTGCTTCCCATGCATATAAGGCACCATATTGCATTTGTGCATTGTGCAACATCCTTTGCTCCCATGTAATCCTTTAATAATTGCCTTCGCCTAGGTTGTATTCACTTACTGTGACAGTTGGCTCAACTATACTGGGGTTATTTAAGCACTCGTTCTCACCATGACTAATCCAATTGAAATAATTCTTCACGAAGTCCTTTCTAAGCAAACGTAATTTCACTTCTTCAGCTCCAAAAACTTGCTGTTCTTGCATCGACAACAAGGGCACTTAATTCTAGAACCATCCATATAACTTTGTTGTTTTCTTGCCCATTCAACAAAATCATTCACACCATTGACAAACTCCTCAATCAATCCTCGACGTCCATGGAGGTTTTAATTGTACATCCACACCCTCATATCTCTCAACATTTGTACTATAAATTTAAATACAAATAAAAGTTTAAATTAAATATTTTTAACACAAATAAACACATTGTGGCATAATATCTCTTAACATTGTACATTCATAGTCCTAATATTTCTTAACAACATAACAAAATTTCATCTTTTCTACAAGATTCTCATTATCCAATTAAAAGATTACAATACACAATTATAGTCCCGCCTCATTACTTCATATCTATACACAAGTTAATGGGATATTCACAATAAACTAAATCAAAAAATTATTAAAAATCTGCACAAATAATAACATTAACCATATATGTCAAAAATTGACAGTTTATTAGCAAAGATACCTCTAAAATTAGCAAATTACCTTGGAAAATCTTTGAAAAAGCCTCTCCTACCGTTTGAGAATGGCATGAAGGTGATTTAGAGTGGAAAATTGCATAAATGGCATTTGGTGAGCTGTAAAGGTATTATATGTATTTGTAACATTGGAACGGATTTGGAACGGCAATAAATTCCGTTCCAAATTTCAAATTTGACGATAATACAAAGCCGTTCCAAACTCTTGAGTCAAATTTGGAATGGCAGTGAGAAGGCCATTCCAGAATCCCAAGTTGGAACGGCTTAGAAAAAACATTCCGAGTGAATTTTCAAATTAGAACGGCTTTTTAATGCCGTTCCAAATTTCGAATTTGAAATAGATTTAGAACAGTAATGAATATCATTCCAAATTGAAAAATCAGGGTTTGAAACGGCTTCATATTACCATTCCAATTTTGGAACAGCCAGTTTTAGTAGACTGTTCCAATTTGGAACGGACTTTTTATGTAATATCATATATGTTCTAAATTCGTACCAAATTTGTGCCAGACAAACACGATTTTTTGGTACGGCTGAAAAGCCATTTCAATTAACCAGATTTCTAGTAGTGAGTTGGTAGACAGTCTTTCTAAAAAAGACCTTCTACTCTCTCTCTCTCTCTCTATATATATATATATAGAGAGAGAGAGAGTAATTATAACACACTCAATGTGTATATAATTTTTTATAAATTATAATATTTTATTCATCATAATAAATAATAATAATAAAATAAAAATAATTTGAAAACAAAAGTATATGAAAAGAAATTGAAATTATAGAAAAATAAAAAGAGTTAATTGAAAAGTATATAATAAATATAAGCAAAAATATAAGATTATAGAAAGAGAGAATGAAGAAGAAAAGAAAAGCAAAAAATATTTAAAGGATATTATAATAATTCAATTTTGTAAAATCAAAATCATGTCTTTAGCCTTAACATAGAACTGGTAAATGTGGCACAATTTATCTATGTACAAATTTATTTATAAATTATAAAATTATTATATTTATAAAAAAAATATTAAAATTAAGAGTATAATGAATATTTAAAATAAAAAAATACAGAAAAATTCTAGAAAGAGAGAAAATTTTAGAGAAAAACAAGTAAAAATAATATGTTAAAAGAAAAGAGAAAATAATAGAAAAATAAATTTAAATTTAAATATAATTGTATAATTTTACAATGTGCAATAAAAAGCCTTAGCATATATATAGATTAAGAGTACAATGAACATGTAAAATAAGAAAACAAATGAAGATAAAAAGAATTTGAAAGGAAAAAATGTGTAATTTTGTAACCAAATTAATTAATATATTTAAGTAAATTTATACATTTTGTAACCAAATATTCTTATTTACTAAAATATAGAAGAGATAATTAATATGATATAGAAATATGTTATTAATTTTAATATTAAATTTCTCATAATATATAAACGCTTAGGTTATGTTTGGAATCTAACTTTTAATTTTAAAACAACATTCCAAACATTACACTGTCAAACGTATTATTTAATAAAATTTTCATTTAAATTCAAATTCAATTTTTCGTTCTTTTATATATATAACTAACTAATTATTTTTCAATCATTACACCTATTAATAATCAGATCAACATTTATATATATCACACACATACATCCACATTTATTTATATTTATACCTTAAAACTTAATAACTATACATATATACTATCACATCATCTAATTATTACCATATATTTTATCCATATGTTCAAATAAATTACACTATTGATTCCATTAAAATTTTCTTTTCAAACATCCTAATCTTCCCAACTTAAATCCTACCAAATATTATCTCCAACAAAACCCTACTCTCAAACATAGCCTTAGATAATCGTACATATCATGAAAATGGAACACAAATGCATCCAATAAATATTGGAGTTCATTTTCCTTACACAGTACAGACGTTGTTATTCCTATAACATGCATCGACAATCGTCAAAGTGAGAACCGAAGAAAGTATTTACACCGCACAAACGACAACTGATCAGCGCCAAACCAATTATTATTGACTTATCGTTCACCGAAGCATCACGTAGTTACCGCAATCCCAATTCTCGTTCACAGGCAGCGCCGCCTGTGTTGAAGGACCGCCACCGCGATGCATGTGATGATCCACCATGAACGCACGATCCTGTTGCATTTGGTTTGGGTAGTAGTGCAGACGGAACCCACTTGCCGGGGAGGCGGTGGCAGCAGTGGCGGTGGTAATATGCGGCGTTAAGCCGAGAGTGGCACCGCCGCTGGGGAGCTGCGACCAGGCGGCGGCGGCGGCGGCGGAGGGGCCTCCTGTAAATTGCTGCACCAAGGCCCGGAAGTTGGTTGTGTCCGTGTTGAGTAGAGTGGTGGGAGTTCGACGGGAAGCCCTCGGCCGCTTGCGGAGGGGCTTCGATACACGGCCGTGATCGGGGGTCAAGTTGTAATTTCTCGAGGAGGAGGAGGAGGCGGCGACCGTGTTGGTGGAGATGATGGCCGAATCAGTCGCAATCTGATCATGAGTGAGGGTAGAAAAGTCATTTTGATAGGAGTGCAATATCCAATCACTAGGGTTGGACATGGTTTGGCTGAGAGCCATATGGGATGGACGGGTGAAGTGGGGGATTTTGGATAAGTTAATGTGAGAAGAGGAAACAAATATTGGTCTAGGGGGTTTGGGGTGGATGTATCTTATATAGTGGAGGAGTCACAAGTCTTGGTCTTTAAATTTTAATCTTTCGTTTTTTTTTGTTTTTTTTATTCTTGTTATCTATTTGATCCTCTTTGAGAAATAATGCATATTCAAGTAGACTGTATCGCTCTAAAATTAAAAGCAAACTTGAGATGAATTTTTTTAGAACAATGATACCAAAAAAAAACAAAAAAAAAGTTGGGACTCAAACAAATTCTGTGCCAAAATTTGGGATGAATTTTTTCATTTTTTTTTCAAAATAGTCTCGAATCTCTCAAGGGAGCCTAAAAATGTGAATAGTATTGTTGTTATAAATAATTATATGTCTCAATTTTACCATTTTCTTGTAGCGTCATGTTGTTGTAACTTGTAAGTTATTGTGATTAATTGTTTAGCTACAATTGCATTTACACAAGAATTATTTAATCTTATTTAACTATATTCTTATTTAGGCTACCGACTTCCCAAGTGATGTAAGGAAAAACATTTAGCTTTGTTGTTATGCATTTATGTTCGGACAATATATGGGTATTTTTCATTTCTATTATAAGTTACTTGACCAAAAATATTAATCTTTAATTCCAAAAATAATTATGACCATCTTTCAACCATTAATTTTTTTAAAAATATGTAAATAAAAGAAACTCCCTTTTTTAAATGGTCCATGTTGCGTTTGGTGTGGTGGGACTTCTAGAAACTAATGTGGTCATGTTTGCTTCCTCGAAACAACCAAGCCATCATCATTCAAAAGCCACCAATTCCTTCTCATTGGTAGACTCTTTGACTTGGGAGGGTCATTAACTTAATCATGCAGCCATTTTGATGTAGGAAGTAAGGCGGCAACTTCGTATTATAAGTTGGATTGATGGAACATGTGGCCATAAGAAATAATTTATCAATTTTATTTCAAGTAGCACACATATATGTATATAAGTATGTCTACATACGTATATACATATGTATCAACTATTGGAGAAGAATTTAAAATAAAAATAGAAACTGTGCTTCTCACCTTATATATTGTTAATTCTTCATTTATTTATTTATAAATACGAAAAAGCTCTAATTGTAATATGGGTTTGATGATATTAATTTATATTACAATGCTATCAATATAATTTACCATTCAAGGGCAGTCGTAATTCTAGAATATAATTATGATTTATAGTACATTTTTCCTATTTTACACTCAATTTGTCCATTTGACCAGTTTTCTCACTAATTTTTTTAAGACCCTTTTTTTCAAAGTCTTGTTATCTTTCAATTCATTAGAATAACAAATATGAAAGCACTAATTAATTATTTGACGCGCTTGATTCGTGTGCTTAAATTAAAATAATAAATCAAAGATGAGGAAAAAAGAAAAAGAAAAATAATTAAAAATAAGAGAAAAGAATAATTTTGCTATTATTAATTTGAAAGAGAATGAACATTACGACTATTCGTTTGAATTTCAAATTACCCTCAACTTAAAAACACCTTTTTATTAATATAATAATTGGGGACGCTCAGGGTGATTCTCAAATCGAACGGCTCTAGTTGAATCAATTTCCACAATGGCCACCTGATACTGTAAAACGTGCATTGGGTGCTCGTCTCTGATACGGTACTGATGACTCATGATAGCCACTATTTTCTGCTGAATTCCCTAAGTACAATGAAAACTCATTATTTTTATTAAAAAATTGCTTCAATTATTCGCTTTAGGTATATATGTGTCACAAAAAATAATTAATGCATCGTAAGGGGTTTGTGGCTAATTAAAGTAGATATATAGCACACTTTTATGTGTGTGTGTTTAAATTATATTATATAAAATTAAGATACTCGTTTATTCTTATACTTATATAAAAAAAAATACTGTAATTAAAAAAGAAATAATGATAAAAACATAGATATAATAATAATAAATAGTTGTCATCATTAAATTAAAGAAAATAATTTGTCGGGGAATTACAACGAAAACCTGTGATAAAACATTAGTACAAAATAAACAAGAATTGACTCGTATCAATTCGTACTTAAAGAAATTTACTAGGGTAATTTAAAATATTCTTTAAGATTAAATAAGACTTATCTCAAATTAAATTCTAAAATACCAAAAATCAGGATTGAATCAAACTAGCAGCAAGCAAACAAAGGGAGGGGTTTCTTCTTTCTTTTCGGTGCTTAGAAGTCACGGTTATGGTGGACAGAAACGGTGTCGTAGAGACAAGGCACTTCTTGGGCCGAAATGACGTTACAGTCTTACAGAAATGAGGCAATGCTTTGGCAGAAATGGTGCTGCAGAAATGAGGCAATCGTGTTGGGCAGGAATGGTGTGAGGTAGATGAACAGTAGAACACAGTGATGGAATGAATGCAAATGCCTGAAGCTCTCAATCATATTTATGGGTGGTGATGAAGAGGTGCAAACATTCAATTAAAGGGCTGCAATGAGTCGTCTGGTTGCTTTGATTTCCAAAGGGTGCGTCTGGGGACGTCTGAAAATGATGCGTTTGGCCGGATTTCGTTGAAGACAGGGAAGGGCGCGTTTGGGCGTTTCTGAAAAGGTGTGGGGGAATGGAAGTGCAGAATAACGCCATGTTTGGAAGTTACAATTTAAAAGGCCAGAAAATAAAGTACAAGGCGGGAGATAAAACTTCTTTTTTTTAAAAAAAAAAAGGCTGAAAAAATGAAGCCCAAAATGGTAACTGTAAAATAAAAGTTTTGAAATATCCCAACATAATTTACTTAGTGCTAACTATGGCTGTAATTTAGAAGTTAAACTATGTAACCGTAATAATAATAAACAAATTTCTATTTTATGAATAAGGATTTGCATTAATCAGATTTCAAACAGTACATGTGTGTGTGTGTCGAAGTGTGGGAGGATTCGAATTCAATCACCATTACAGACAACACAAGATTCGGAATCATAAATATTACAAGTTACATACCAATAGCTTAATCTCATTGGTAGAAAAATTCAAAACACTCTATCAAAAGTTCATTATAATCCATTCTTAGCAATTGACTATATTTGGGTCTTTTAACTTACAATATATGGCCTCTCACCAAGCTTTATTTTTTCTCTAATACATACACTCACATTTTTTTGTGTTAAAAATTTTATTAAATATAAAGACAATGTGGAATTTATACGTGTGACTTGCATATATCAAACGAAAAACATATGAGATGAAATACTAGTTTAAAATTGATAATTGAATTGTGCTATCAAAGAATCAAGATTTTATAAAAGATGTTATGAGAAAATTTAAAAAAAAATTGAATACTCGGCGAACTTAGATATATAGTCATCATACAAGAGGCACTTGCGCTTATTCTACCATGGATTCAAGGCACGTTTAGGGTTTGCATGAAGTCAAGAAATTGATGTTCTACACCACACAACTGTCACTACTTAAAAAGAATAAATAAATAAAGTAATTGTTTAAGAACAAAAGTGGATGACAATTTTATATTATGAAATGAATTACTAGATTATTTAGAATAAATGATACTGATGATGGTAAATAACAATGACAATAATAACACGTTGGGACAAGGACGCAAGCTTATATTATATAAGTTAATACATGAATGTGCATTGATTATTTACAATTTTTTTTAACAAAGGGTCGTGTTTTATATATATATATATATATATAGCTTTTTAATTAATTCATTCATTTTCTTTCAAAAGCCTCATATAATTTTGACAACAAAGACTACAAATAAATAAGATTGCATAAAGTCAAGAAATTAACATTTACTCCTAATTCATGAGTAATATAGTATAGAGTATCATATATTAATATATTTGAATGGCAAACTAAATTTTTGCAAGGATATAATATTCATATGTTTGGCATCCTTTAACAGTATCACTGATTTATTTAAAATTAATAGATAATGGGAATCGATCAAAACAGAGAAATTGCAACTTCTTTGTTTGGAAGAAAAAATTGTAAAAAGGTAATCAATGACAAAATATAATGATTAAAATTTTCACAGTTAATTTTAGGAATGGTGCAATATTCATGATTATTCAATATTGAATAATCAAAACTTGGGACAAAAAATAACGGATAATAATAGTGAGTATTTTTTTTAAAAAAAATTAAACCAGATCAAAATTAAATTGCAATTGCTGAAGGAGGCTGAAAAGGAGTACAAATTTTGTCGAAGGGGTCTGTCTGATTAATATTTTCCTGCCACCTAGACGAGTTTTTCCACGTCAGCGATCACGGATTAATTGACAAGGGAAAATGTAACGATAGAATTTTTAAATGGGTTCTTAAGTGTTTTTTTAATTGTGTAACAGTAAAAGAATTAAAGAAAAAAAATCAATATATACAATAATTATAGTTTGTATTTTGAAGGTAAAAATGATATCGCAGGACCAACACCATTCTTGTAATAGTTAATTAAGTATTGTTTAATAATTTAATTTTAGGAATAATTACAGATCCTCCTTAAAATTTAAACTAATTTCACAAAACTCTCAAATTTGAGAAATTATATACGAAGCTTATCCCGTTACTAAGTTGTCAGCGTCATCAAAAATATTTAAACGGAAATCTAATTTTATAATTAATTGACTTCAAGAATGACTGAATAAGAGGTAATGTAAGTGTAGTGAAAATAAAAGTTAATGTTATGTTTATGTTATAAAAATATAAAATATATCAAAATTAAAGAATATAAAATATTTAATAAAATTTGAATTATGAATATAGAAAAATTCATTTTTAAATTTATTTTCTAAAGAGCCTAAAAATTTATTTTTTACTTATAAATTATAAATTAAAGGTATAAAATTTAAAATTTTCAAATTCTATAAAAAAATTAAAGATAAAGACTTCTATTTTCCAAAAGAAGATAAAGTTCAAAATTTATAATATATTCCAACTATGTTATCAGAAAAATATAAAAAAAATATATTTCATGAATTATAATTTATAAAATAAAATTTAAAAAAGATTAGTTCAAAATATTGTTCAATAAAGATATTATAATATACTTTTGAAAAATATTGAAATATTTTAAATTGTAAATTTTATAAAAAATATTAAATTAAGTATTTGTATTTCCTAACATATAAACTAAAAAAGAAAAATTTATCTAAATATTTCAATATATATATAATAAAAAAAATTTAACAAGTATAAAATAGAAGAAAATTTAAAATATATAATGAAATATTTTCTAAAAGAGCATAGAAAATTTATTTTCTAACTCATAAAAATAAATTTCAGAAACTTGATGTAATTTTTCGTTAACTGGCCCAAACTTCAGAAAGGGGCGATAATTATTTCTTAATTTTTATATGGTCTAAAAAAAAGGTCATTATTATCCGTTCTTTACTCTTATTTAAATTGTTCAATATTAATAATTTTGAATATTACAACATTCATAAAATTAACTCCCAATATTTTGATTATGGATTTTTGATTACCATTTTACTTCTTTTTTTTTTTTTCTCCAAACAAGAAAGTCGCAAATTTCTTATCTTGATTGCCTCCCCTTAGTAATTAATTTTAAATAAATTAGTGAGATGGTTATTACACACACACACACATATATATCCCAGCGAAATTTTAGTATGACATTCAAATGTACTAATTTTATTATATGCCATACTATACTTCATTACAGGTTAGTATACGTATATTAGTAGTAGTTGTTGTTGTTAAAATTAAATGGGAATTTTGAAAGGAAAAAATGAATTAATTATTGAAAGAGTATGCAAAAAGTGCAACCAATCAATGCACATTAAGTTAACAGCATGACAAAATACAAGTAATTTGCCTACACTCCAAAAAATATGCTGCATATTATTTGGTATTTCAGTGACTCCATATTAAATATAAAAGGTCATATGATTAAGTGCATTTACATTAAATGCCTTATCAAAAATGTTAATTTGTTATACGAATACTTAAAGAATGCCAAAATATTTATTTAAAAAACCACTCGTGGTGTCCCGTGACCGAGGGAATGTGTAAATATATAAATACATTTTGATGAGTAAGCGGTGAAATTTGGTCAACTTAGTCAATAGATTTATTTGACATTTTATTATTATTTAAAAAAAAAAAAAGTATTTTGTTGATTCAAACAATCACGCTTTTGATTCTGTATTTTGTCTTTGAAGAAACGCTTGAGAACGTATTTGTCAAAGCCGACTCCAAGCATAATAATTGAAAATGAAATCTTAAAAAATAAAATAAGAGTTAAGTGCTGGCAAAGGCATAAAGGGTTGCCAAAGCGTGCACGGTATTTTAAAATCCAACCTCAACAGTTGAATTGATTCGAACAGGTAATAATTTTAAAAAATAATTTGAATAAAATTTAAGAATTAAAATATAATAAAATTTTATAAACTTGCTCATGAACTATTAAACGAAGTGAATAAGTCGATTTAATAAATTTTTTAATTTTAATTTTCTTTTTTTAATTTAATTGTCATTATTTTATCGTAATTTATTTTTTATAAAAAATTTACAAGAATTAAATAAATTATTTTTTAAAAAATGTATACATAAGTATTTTTTTCTTTATATTTACTATTTTATGTATTTTTAATATATTAATAAATGTTTATAATATAAATATTTTATTATTATTTGACTATAATTAAATTACTTGTTCAACTAATAATCGATAAATTTTCTAATATGGTCTGTTTTTAAAACATTGCGCGTGCATCACTCGCTGCATTGCAAGTATGTATACTTATGTGAGATATGGATAGATATAAATATAGAGAGAGAGAGAGAGATGGATAGCTGAGTGGGAAGCCTTAAATTATGAATTATCCTTAAAAAAAATTAGTAATTTTGAAAGTGGGATCTCCTCCTTTTTCCTCCAATTCCGGCTTTATAATTCTGGTCATCTGATTTCAAGAAGAAAAAACCAGTAGAGGTTGAAGCTTGGGCTATGGCTTGTGCTCTGAGTATCTGTAGTAATTCTTCATCCGTCATGGTGCACCACCCCCATGACCTACGCTGCTCGAGGTTTGGTTTTTCTTCCGCGACTCCACTCTTGGGCTGTCAGCCCAAAGGGTCTTCAATCAGGTATGTGTTGAAGCCTGATTCTCAATGATTAGCTTGAATTTCGTTCATGAACTCTGACTGTCGAAGCGTCTGATGTTTCTGATGTGAATTCCAAGAGTTGCATTCCTTGGACCTTGGTTACAAACATTATATGATGATAAGCGTATTCTGCTGTAGTTTTGTCCTCTCATTCATTCCATTTCCAAGTTCTTTTTTTGGCTATGCCTTCTCATTTTATCCACCAGTGGCTGCTCAAAAATCTAATTTTATTTTTAGTGCTGATTATAAAGTTGCCTGCAACTTTACTTCTCTTATTATAGGTTTTGCTGCCTCAGAGTATTTTAGTAGTCTCCATTTGAACGTTCCATCTGTTGTTGTATGAAGTAGAAAGTGTAAAATACGAAGTTAAATTGTGTAAAATTTTTCAGTGACTCGTGATATGAATTTTTTGACTTTCTTTAATAATGTAATTAGTTTAATTTTGTCCCATTGACTTCTTAAATTAATAGTACCAAAACTGACTTACATACTATAAGAAACATTCATTTTTGGACTGGGGTAGTACATGTTATGAAAGTAATCGATTGCTTATTTGATAAAATTTGCAACCTAAGTTTGGTTGAATTTATGTGTGGTGGTGATACTTCTGTACTGCATGAAGGTGCCAGTCATCGACAAGTACCGATGAATCTAAAACAACCAAAAAAATGAACCTATTAGACAATGCAAGCAACCTCCTTACTAATTTCTTGAGTGGGGGAAAGATTGGATCTATGCCTACAGCAGAAGGTGCAGTTTCGGATCTTTTTGGCAAGCCACTTTTCTTCTCCCTGTATGATTGGTTCTTAGAGGTATTACTGATGCTCCTTTTTGTCTTATTTTCTGGTAGTGTTAATATAAGATATAGATGATATTTATAAATTTTGTGTTCTTAAAAATGAGTGTGTTTCCAGAGATGCAATTTATCTTTGTGTTCTGTCATTGCTTTTATTTGCCTGTTGAAGTAGCTCTATTCTGTCTTAAATTTGAATATGATATATCATTATTAAAATATAGAACAAAAACATTGACCGCTTGATCATATAGTCTCTCAAGACAAAAGATTATGTTCTTTATGTGGAAAAGAATGATTTCTAGCATGTTTTTGGTATGTCCTATTCTTGTTTTTGGCACTCTTTAGTCTTGTAGACTGATTGGTGGTTCATCAGTTATTTCCTTTGCTAATATATTTCACCTTTTATTTTGGTTGGAATTCACAGCATGGCTCAGTATACAGACTTGCTTTTGGGCCAAAAGCATTTATTGTTGTGTCGGATCCCATTGTTGCAAGACATATTCTTCGAGAAAATGCATTTTCTTATGACAAGGTATGAATTGTTTATGTTTGTCAGCAAATCTCATTTTCTGGAGGCCATTTTTGAAGTGTACAACATGAGAATGAAACATGCGTTTCTTCTGAACATTTTTCTAGGGTGTTCTTGCTGAATTATTGGAACCAATAATGGGAAAAGGACTCATACCCGCTGATCTTGACACTTGGAAGAAGAGGAGAAGAGGTGAGCTATTGCCATTGCATAAACCAGTTATTTCATGCACTTTTAAATTGTAATATGAATAGCAACATTGTGATAATTCTTGTAAACTGCAAGTTCTATGAATTTTTCTCATTTTTCATGGACTATGAATCCGCTAAACCATATGGTTCCAATTGATATTCATTGAAGCAAATTTTTCCTTCTGGTGTTGAGTTGGCAGTTTGGTTCTTGGCCATGTTTTAAATGATTCAAATGAATGGTGTAAAAAAATTAACCGTACTACAAAATTTGGCTTGGTCAGATGTAGATTGAAATAGGAATGTAAATTGAACCAGAAGATTGGAGGATGACTGGAAGAAAAAGTACATAATTTTAAAGGTTCAGCTCACTAAAGCTTATGTCAGAAGAGTAAAATGATTAATTAGATAGCTGAACTAAGATTTAAAAGATTACTATACTCAGCCGAATCCATCACTAAAACTCCTACTAATATTAAACACACTCCTAAGAAAAATCCCAGCTGCAGCATCTGGCAAGCACTAACAACAAGAATAGTTGAGTGGAAATGAATTGTTCAAATTAGGAAAAGCATGAAGTTGGGATTCTTTGGTGTCTAGGGAGTTTGAGATTAAATGTCTCTGCTCTATTTTTACTGAACTGTTAGTCTTATTTTAGCATTAAATGCTCACGAGTCAAGTCAAGGGTGCTGTTTCTGAACTTGAGCTGGACTGGGAAGAAAGCTTCATTTTCTTGGCTAGAAACGGTGGATACAGTAATGTACTTAGAAACACTTTAGACATATAAATTGTTCATCTCACTGTTTATGATATGTCAATTGCAGTTATTGCTCCTGGATTCCACTCACTTTACTTGGAAGCTATGACCAAAATGTTTGGTGACTGCTCTGAGAGAATGACTGCAAAATTTGAAAAGCTTTTAGAATTAGAAGCTTCAAAAGGAGAGAGAAAAATAGAATTGGATCTTGAGGCTGAATTTTCTAGTTTAGCACTTGATATTATTGGACTTGGTGTTTTTAATTATGACTTCGGTTCTGTTACAAAAGAATCCCCAGTGATTAAGGTATGGCTAAATTATTCCCTTTTAAACTTCAATCATTGCAAATGCTTCTTTTGTCCAATAATATGCATTGAAGGTTTATTCGGATTCTACATTTGTTTTTATCTTTAGTCTTTTTGCCATAGAAAAGGAAAAAAGAGAACGTGTGCTCTATATTTTGCATGCATGATCGTTTGTGCTTTCAAAACCTATAAGATCCTTTATCTATTTTTTATTTGATTTTCCACTTGAGAATTTTTGTGGAAGTGAAACATTTATGTGAGTTTTCTTGGTGTTTAGTTTCGTTTACGGGGTCTTGTCCTTGCTTTGAGTTTTGTAATTCTCTTCTTTCCTGTCCTGTCTGAATCAATCTACATATGGCAATTGGCAATTTCACTGTATGTCGAAAAAGATTCTTCTGGGCCCCAATCCTGAAAGGCGTTATGTAATTTGAATGGAAAGATGTGCCACACTTTCCAGTTCCAAGTAAAGCATTCATTTGTCTATTTTTTTTCATTGAATAAGGGCAGCATTTTTGAATTTAATTTTCTGAAATTAATTGGAGGGCCATTTGTCTTCATATTCTGTAATTCTTATCTGTACTCATTATTCACTGCAGACAGCCTCATCTCTGTCCTTATTTACAAATGATGAAAAAGCGTTGTTATTTAAGCAAAATCATTAGATCATTAATGATCCCTTGTATCTTATTTCATTTATGCATTACTCCTTTCTAACTGCTTATATGAACAACATAATCAATAAATGAACCATAAACTATGTAATGGACTTAGGAGGCATGGACCCTTAGTGCACTAATGTTTTGGACTTCCTTTCTTATCAACTGAACTTCTATCATACTCCTTATAGGGCATTAAATAAGTTTGCTTGACTATTGATTTGAGAAACTAGTCTAATATTCGGCGCTGCCTGCATGATGGGGGCGTGACTTGCTTCTGTGAATTATGACTCATCATTTAAAGGATTGTCAGTGCATTTAGTTGTTGTATTAGTACTATTGACTCGGGATGGTTAAGTAATGTGGTTACTTAGACAACAAGCTAATACATATATTTCTGGATCCTTGTCGGCTATAAGTTGTTACAAGTTCTTGAGTTTTTCATAGCTTCACATTAATTTGACATGTTTGATATCAGTTAAATTGAAAAATGATGGCATGACCAGCCAACAGTATATAGCACAACTATATTTCAAGTCAGAGTATTTCCTACTTTTACGAATTTCAGTTCTATGATCTTGATGTCTTTGGTTTTCACTCTATTCTGGTTAATTGAATGCCATGAATTAATTAGCAGATGTCATGCATTGTACTTGTAGGCTGTATATGGCACTCTTTTTGAAGCTGAGCACCGGTCTACGTTCTACTTTCCCTATTGGAATATCCCATTGGCAAAATGGCTTGTTCCTCGGCAGTGGAAGTTCCAGAATGACCTTAAAATCATCAATGATTGTCTCAATGGTCTTATAAAAAATGCGAAGGAGACCAGAGAGGTGAGAAAATATACAGCTAAAAGGCCAAAAGCAGAACCACCCACAAGTATCCTATGACTTGTATTACTCATGTATATTTTCTTTGCTAGAAGGTGTACATCCAGTATTACACCATTCAAGTTTTGTGCAAGACCTCATTATAAAAAATTCTGCATGGCACTAATGGATGTGATATAGCTATATCAATATCAGGACTTTACTGTATACATAACTGTACCTCTTGGCAAGCTCTGTGGGATAGAAGCAATGGTTTTTGGGTGAGGAGCATAGTTATGATAATGCTAGCAAGAAATATTTATGCTGAAAAAAAACTACTTTTCCATTCATGCTCTCATAATTCATTTAGGATTTGAGCTGAAATTTCCATTGTTTAAAGGCTTATTTTTCTCCACATTATGTCCTAGGAAGCTGATGTTGAGAAATTGCAGCAAAGGGACTATTTGAATATCAAGGTGTGATACATCCAGTGCTTAAAGAATCCATGATTTGTCTATTCTTTTAGTTTGAAAGATTAAATTAAATACTGCAGCTTTTGGTGGTCCATAGAAGTGAATTTGTCATTGTAACTGAAAAGTTTGCAGGATGCTAGCCTGTTGCGCTTTTTAGTTGACATGAGAGGTGTAGATGCTGATGATTGTCAGGTAAAGAATTCAAGATCTTTATGAGTCTTTTTCACCCTATAAAACTGAGGCAGTAGTTTCTTATTAAAATGCATATGCAACTTTTAGAGGATTCTAGGGCTCTATTTGCTCGATGCTTTTAGTTTTTGTATCTGGCCAACCGTCACAATTTAACCACGATGTATTCTTTGTGGTTATTATTGATGAAATGTTGTTTGATCTTTCATTGCTCTGTTGAATAGCTAAGAGATGACCTGATGACGATGCTTATAGCAGGACATGAAACAACAGCGGCTGTCCTGACCTGGGCTATTTTCCTTCTTGCGCAGGTATTGTATTTTCTATCCAAAGTTCAATTTTAACTAGATATTGGTGTATTTAATTCTTGTACATCTGGGATTCGTAGGTGTCCCCACTTGAGTTATTTTTTTAACTTGTGATAGAAAATTTCATTTATTTGATGCAGCATCCCTCCAAAATGAAGAAAGCACAGGCAGAGATTGACTCTGTGCTTGGACAGGAGAGAACGACATTTGAAGCTATAAAAAAATTAGAGTAGGTTTCAAAGCTCTTCAGAAATTTAGAATCTCGTGGCCTGATATCTGTGTCTTCTATTCACTAATTTTATCAAAGCTGAACAGATTATCCTGTTTGATTATGAGGAACTAAAAATAACTGTCTTCTGCTTAAGCTAAATGTCTAGAGGTCCCCCCATTAGGATGGTTTGATTGTGAATGTGTTGGAATGAGATGGAAAATTCATGAAAATTAGGAGGATAAACTGAACTTAGCACATTTTCCCCTCTAGGTTATTTTCAATCTAATATGGGTGTTTCAAATAAAAATGATAGTAGTTCTTGTAGTGTCGAAGATCAGCTGAAATAAATGTATAGGAAATCATTCATTCCTGTTGTAGAAGTCTTTTCAGAAATACATGAGATCTTCAACTATCCAAAATCCTTTAAAACTGGCTAAATGAGGGGGAGGAACCTAGAGAATTGCAATGGCCACTGTTCTTGTAGATTAAAATTCTTCACTCCATCCAATCATGTTGATCAATGAGATATGCATTATCATTTAGCGTTATTGAACTGTCTGTATAACCTAACTAACTTATGAAGATGCATGCTGAACAACAATTTCTCAAGTCACAAAACAAACCAACAATCTGAAGGTCTTATGATATTGATTGAATGATCTCATTTCATGTACTTATTAGACTTTACGTGTATATGTGATCTGATATTTGCATGCCCTTGATTTGATTGAAATTTCCATTTTCATCATACGAGTGTCAAAACAATTTGATGGATATGCTGCTATACTATATTCTTGGAGATCCAGCTTTCAATGGTTTCCGGACTGTTGAGAAAGGAGGGTTTTAAAAGTCTTCCCTAGATCTGGAGTTGACTGTACCCTACTTAATTTGTTTCTTCCAATGTTCAACCATCTTTGATGTACATCACATTCTTTTTAGGAACAGGAATTACTCTTCACAAGCACTATTGTAGTATGTGGATTGCAAATTTATTCGTCCTTTTGTTTCAGGTACTTGCGACTGATTGTTGCAGAAGCCCTGCGTTTGTTCCCACAACCTCCATTGCTTATTAGACGGTCTCTCAAATCAGATAGATTACCTGGTAAGTTATCCGTAGATTGAATTATCTGTAGAATTATAAAAGAACTAACAATATGGCACATTCTATGTTCCTTTAACTTTTTGCAAAGACAAAATTAACGCTGTGAAAAATAATTATATACAAATTCATACCAGATAAATGACCACTACAAAATAACTTGGTGTATAAACTCTAGATAAAATTAAAGCTAACTTCACCTTTTTCTTGTATTTTCTTGACTACCTCAATTATACTATATTTCAATGCCTGTTTAAAGTTATTCTTTTGTACCCAGTGCAAGTTTTTGTTTGGGAGATATATGGTAATGTACACTTTTCAATTCATTGTCATAGATAAGTATTGGTTTCGTCTGATTTTGATTGAGAATTAGATGGCTATGTTTGTTTGCATTCTTCCACCTCAAAAACAGACACTACAATCATTACACTTGTTAAATTTAATCTCTATTTTTCTCTTAATTTTACACAATTATCGAGAAAAATACATCTAAAAATAAAGACAAATATAGCCGATAAATTTGATTTAATCATGGATTATTAAATGCAAATTATTAGAATACAAATGATTTTAAATCTTAAACAAGACATATCAAAGCAATCTGTCATATTTCCTCGATAATGAAATATACTTGGATAAGTAAAAGATGTGGGGAACTTAGATGGAGAAGATTATCAATCAGATGTTACTAAATAGAATGGTTGGCTAATCAAGGATTCAAACTAGATAATAGAAATCCTACACGTTAGAAATCTATAATAGAGCATAAAAAAGAGCAATGGAATGTTTACTTGAAAAGATAATCACTTCCAAATGACTTATTACCTCTAGACACTGAGCTATCAGTGAATTTACTGATCAAAGTTTCTGTAACGTGATTCAAATGCTCGTCGCTTTTCCCTTCAATTATTCTATCTATTATAGCTCAGCCCCCTCACTCTCAATAGTCCCAGTTTCTTGCAATGTTATATGACTTCTGTCATGCCAGTGTATTGACATTTATCTTCAAGAATTGGGTAATAGAGAATGTTAAATATACAATTACTGGATATACATTAAAACTATGATTACTAAGGTTATTAGTTTCTCTTTTCTGTTTACTCGCAATGTCAATTGTTTCTTCTAGTAAGCCATCTGAAAATCCAAGACTTATGCTCTCTTCTACAGGTGGTTATAATGGCGAGAAAGATGGATATTCAATCCCAGCTGGCACTGATATATTTGTCTCTGTACGTCTTTCTGCTGCACCTAGTTCTTGAACTAGGATCAGACCAATAAGCTTCTTGTGACTGCTAAAAGATACACCAATATTTAAAAGCTTAATAAGCATAAAATTCAAGTTGGTGAAATCCATCACTGATAACCTGTATAGCTTTATTGAGATACTAGTTAAGTGGCATTTTCAGTAAAATGCTGCCAATTTCATCAAGTATCTATCGATCAATTGTATTGAAACTCATTGTGGCAGGTATATAATCTCCATAGATCACCATATTTTTGGGACAACCCCAATGACTTTGAGCCTGAGAGGTTTCTAGTGCAAAAACCGAGTCAAGTTGAAGGTTGGGCTGGCCTTGATCCATCTCGTAGCCCAGGAGCTTTATACCCGAATGAGGCAATTGATCTACTACTTGATTTTGCTATTTGTTGATATAATCGTGCAACCAATAGATGTCTTTGTCATACAAACTTTATTTCAAAAGTATAATGATGATTTCTAATTAAATTCTCAATACCATATTTATAACATAAGTTCTGTAAAATATGAGTTCAAATTATCTTACGGAGAAGGTTACATTGTAGTACACATGTTCATGGTGATGATTGTGTAGATTAAATGTGAACCATATATAGAACTAGTAACTCGAAGATGGAGATTATAAGAGTTTGAAGGGTTATAAACTTCTTGCCCTTGCATGAAAATTATGGATATCTTGTTGACATAATATGGGAAATACATCTTATCAAACAAGTACCATATTGAACAATTGTGTATGTTGCACAAACCTCCTGTAATGTGTTTGTTGTTATTATGACCAGATTATATCAGATTTTGCCTTCTTGCCTTTTGGCGGAGGGCCAAGAAAATGTCTGGGGGACCAATTCGCCCTCATGGAGTCGACTGTAGCTTTGGCAATGTTATTGAAGAAGTTTGATGTGAATCTGAGAGGATCTCCAGAATCTGTAGAACTAGTTACAGGAGCTACCATCCACACCAAGAATGGAATGTGGTGTCAGCTAAAGAAGAGGTCATCAACTGTGAACGAATCATGATTTAACTGCACCTGTGCTTTTCATTCTGCCAAAGTACTTGTACTCAATTATAACTAAAAACCTGCAGATGAAGTGACTTTGAATCAGGTTTTATTCGTCTACTCGTTGGCTCTCTCTTGAGGAACAGTTGTCTGTGTTAGAAGGGAAGATTCAACAACTATCCCTTCTTGTTTATGCATAAACCTTTTGATATCTTGGTGTGGAATCACACAATTGAAGCAGAAAAGAGGAGTAATAATCTCTACTAGAATTGTAAAATAAAACGAGGTGGCTTTTATTAAAAATTCTGTCAATTGTGGTCATTTGGTGCACCACAATTCAAAAAATCTCAGTCAAATGTAGATGACCCCTTGGATTAGTCCAAGAAAAGATATGTTATGTTGTATGCATATGATGGGAGTTGTCATTCTTGCATTTCCATTGCTACAAGTGGAATTTCATCAGAGTACCAGCTTAAGTATACACTGGAGCTTTTATATCAAAACAATCCCTTCACATTAAAGAAAAAATGAAAAAAAAAATTGAGAATTGAGAAATCAAATTCAATATTTGGGTTGAATGTCATCCTCAACAATGAGCAGGAACGGCTTTTATGTGCTAGACCTTGTTTTCAAAACCTTCCCCAGAAAGGCCTCTTTTAAGTGAACATTTTTGAAGAGCAGAAAGTGTAACATGAAAACAATTAAATGCACACATTTTGAAAATAAATAAAATGTAAACCTACTGATGTTCACCAAAAGTGTAACGTTAAAAACATTAAAAATCCCATCTTTCCAAATGAATTGTAGTGAATATTTGAAGTACTGACTTGCCAATAGCCAACTCGAAGCCTCAAATACAATGCCCTTCAAAAACTATAAGGGTATGGTTAGTGTGTATGAATGGAATAAAATATAAATAAAATAAATATATGAATAGAATAACTATAGAAATTGAATGAACATTGTATAAATTATTTCATAAGTGTTATGCACCAGAAGTGAGAAAAGAATATAATTATTATTTAGAATTTCAGATAATTGGCAATGAGAAATGAACATATAAATACTGTAAACTTACTTATAATGACAAAATTATCGTCAAATGATTATTTTTATATAATTGTGCAGTAAAATTTTAATCTATACTCATATTTTTCAACACTAAAATTTGTTGAAAAAAAATAAAATTTACCAATTAAAAAAAAAATCACACCCGAAAAAAACATTTATTTACCAATCCAAAAAGCATCTTTATTTTTTCTCATAGCTTAGACTTTCAATTTTTTATAAAGAAGCTGATATAAAATAACAAATAAAGATGAAAAGAATCAAGTTGTTCTGAAAGAAGATAGAAAGAAAAAAAAAAATCTATAAATAAAACTATAGTTGTGATAGACTTTACTTTTTGTATTGGCACAGAATTCTTATGAAAGATAAATATGTGTTTAATTGTATAAATATTATGTTACATTACTTATAAAATAAAAAATCAAAAATGAAATTAAAAAAAAACTAGATTAACTTAAACTTGAAGGAATATATTCAAAAATATAATATTAAAATTTCAAGACACTCAATGTCTATGCACATAAATAAAATAATAAGAATAATTTTTACATGTAAATTTTATATCATATATATAATTCATAAGATGATAAAAACAGAAAAAAAAAATTGAAAAACACAATATATAGAATAAATGTAGATTTAGAAGAGTAAAAGAAATCATTAAAAATTTTAGAAGTCTAGTAAAAATATATATAAATAATTAGGGATATTTTTTAATTATAAATTGTATAGCCATATCATATTATAGAAGAGTAATTTTATCAAATAAAATTATAAATTTATTCTTAACATATTAATAATACGTATACTCATAATGCTGCAAAAAATTAACGATTCTCTTATTATCAAGAATCAACATTCCTTTGAGAATAGATATTTTCATGTAAAAATTATATCAAAAGTGTGGTCTGAAATAAGATGAAAGTACTCGTTTCAGTACCAACTCTTTTTCGCAAACTAGTCATGAGCTAAAAGGTAAAATAACCAATTAAATTGCAAATTTTACAAGTTGCAAATGGCCACGAAATTGGAGAGTACATATCCTCAAATAACACCCAAAGAAAACGTGTCCAGTTTCAAAATTTGCAGATCACACAATGTAATTTCAACCATATCAAACTATCAGACTATGAATCAATATTTCAACAATGATATCACAAGCGCCTGTATCACAAGACATTAATACTAGGCAATCAGTAACAACAAACACGTTAGGTTCTTACAGGAAACCAGCAATTGTTTACCCTTTCTACAGTACCTAAACACTAGACCAGCAAATGGCGAGAATGAGACAGATGAACACAGGATATGACATAAACTCAACATGAAAGCAGGGAAGAATGCCAAAAGCCGGCAAGTAATCGTCCTATTTCTTGTATCTATTTTCCTAGCTCACAACAAACAATAGCATGCACTGATTATCATCTTACTGAACAAGTTCTCCTCACTTACAGTGGTCCTAATTACAGTAAATTAACTAAAACACTGCTATGATCAGGTACAACAGGAAACCGCACTGTAGAATTTACTACCAATAGACGGGATGAAATTAAAGGCTGCCAAATCTAAGATGTGTTACTATACAGACAGACATTCAAAGGATTTCTTGTCTTTGGCATTCTCTCAGCCACTGTAGAATTCTGCACTAACATTGAGGCCCTGACAAAGATGTCAAGCCACTCTTCTGCACAACAAAGTTGATGTATGTCAGTTGATACAATGACATCTGCAGCACTTGAGAATTCGGGCTCTAACATCACTGATCTTAATGGTGAAGATAGTTATCAAGCATGTCTTGCTGCATCATCATGCAACTGGGCAGACCTCACGTTGGGGTCCTCCTACCAACATACGATGAATAAGCTGCCCATAAATAAGATAAAAACTAAATGATCAATGACAGTCATCTGGCACACTAACCCGAATACCGTAGCTGAAACTTGGAGTGCGGAAAAAGTCCATTTGCCCCTTCAAGAACAAAACCAAGGAAAGTGGCCACAAAGAAGAGCCAATTCAACAAAGAGAAGAAAGGAAAACAAGAAGGAAAAAAGCACAGCATACAAAGCTAATACAAGTGAGCTTAAAGGAAAAATAAAACAAATGAGATTAAAGAAAAACCATACCAATCCATGCAAGGCTGGTTGAGTGCCATAATAACCATCATGGGCAGGTGCAATAGAACTCAGCTGGCCCTAAAAAGGATCACAACATCCGGATTCAATTATCACAAAAACAAACAAAAGAAATATAATTAACTTTTTATAGTTATGACTAGATGACATACTAGTCCTTGAATGGTCTGCTGATTTCCATAGTAATTATCACGCGTGGGAGCCATTAAGTTCAATTGGACCTTCCAAAAACACAGGTAGCAAGTTACTCATATATGGTTTGAACTTCCTTTTTCCTACATGACTTTGCCCAGATTCCTTACCATTCCTTGCACACCCTGTTGTGGAGCAAAATATCCATCAAGATTGACAGGTCGGGAAGTCAGTTTCTCCTACACATTAAAACAATTGCTTCAGAGAGAGGGGGAGTGGGGGAAAGAAAACATACAGCAGATCAAAAAGAAGTTGTTATTATTGACAAAAATATTCACTTATTCTTCCCAATTTCAGGCCTAAAAGCTAATTAATTATTATTAAAGTCATGAAAATTTGCCAACAGCATAACTCTAGTTTGGAAAAAATGAATTTGACTTCAGCTGAGATAAGCTTAGACTCTTTCAGATAAAAATTACGCAACAGCTTAAGCTATTTTGATAATCTTTCATTGAAGCACAGAAGACAGATTTTAACTTTCCAAAGGACAAACCATTTGTTGTAAACTTTCTGGTGTGCCAACCGTTACAACATCTGGCTCCATGTTTACCTGCAACGTAGATAATACAATAATTAAAAGCACGGATTGCATAAGACAAAGGCATGTCAATTTGGCACACAACAACCTTTCTCTTCTTGGTTGGATTCTTCTTCTTATTTGTCTTGCTCAAATTTCCACTCTGCATATCTTCTTCAATGCACAAAATACCTGGTGAAGAGGAAGTGCCAGCTTCTAGAAGATTCTTGCCAGAGTTGTTAGCATTCAAACAGTTCTCAAATGCATCATCAAGCGCACGAAGCGTTATATTATAACTATCTTGTGACAACGAGCCTTCTTCACCCAATTTGAGTGCCCTTTGACAAAGATCATTATATCGTTGCAGCCTTGACTGTACCTGTTCAGACCCTTCTCCCATTGGGTATCTGCTCTTAGCGTCTTTTGTCCACCTTTTCAAAATATATTGTGATGGGATTGCCGAAATGCCACAAATTTGAAGAACAATCATTGCGTGTCGACAAAGGAAACCTTTAAATTCAAACAAGTGGCATATGCAGGAAACTTCAGATTTCAGTTCGTTCAATGTAACCATGAATTCTTGATTCCTTTCAAAATCTTGAACTTTAAAAGTAATGATTGCATCAACTTGTCCCTCTCTCTTAGGAATACAAGCTACAGCACCCAAGACTTCAACTTGAAATTTCCTAAATACAGCGTGAGTATACTGCCCAGCCAGGTGCTTCTCAAATGGTGAAGGAGACTTCAAAGCAGGCTGCTTATTCCACGTATCAGAAGATGCCTTTGCTTCCTCTTCATACCGATCCTGCAGAATTACTTCATACTGTTTTATGAACTCTTGCACTGTGGTCCTCTTATGTACATACTTGTCAAAGAAAGAGTTCACACTCTCAGACCGCTGACCAGTTGACATGCCAGCGAAAAATCCATCTTTCATGAAGTTAGGCACCCATTTGTTACGATCTTCATACAAGGATTGGATCAACTCATTCTCTTTTAGTCCAAATCTGTCCACCAGTTTATGCCACCTCTTTTCAAACTCCTCATCCAACCATGACCTATATATGCATTTTTCAAATTTAGTTAAGAAATTTTCATTCTGTTTGATTACATGATTCAATGTTTCTGAAACCTTTCCCATAATGTGCCACAAACAGAAAAAATGGAGAGTCGATGGAAAAACCTCCGATATTACACACTTCACATCCTTGTCTTGGTCTGTGATTATAATTTTGGGAGCTTGACCACCCATTGCTTTCAACCATGTTTGCATGACCCATGAAAATGCGGCTGCACTTTCATCAGACACCAAAGCACATCCGAGTAGCATGAACTGATAGTGTTGATTAACCCCAACAAAAAGAGCTAGAGGCATTTTATACTTGTTTCTTATGTAGCTAGTATCAAAAGACACAACATCGCTAAAATAGAGGTAATCGTGCCTGCTTTTGGCATCAATCCAGAGAAGATTCTTTAGGCGTTGATCTTCACCAACATCCACAGCATAAAAGAAGTTGGAATTGAGACTCTGCATCTGGACAAAGAACTCCAGTAAAATAGTTGTTTCTCCGGCATCCAATGCCATATTCCTGCCCTTATCAAATTGGCTACTCGAGTCATGTTGAAGACCAACTGCACTTTTATATTCAGCAAACTGCCTAGCCATTGCTGCATACATCCTTCTTGTCTGTTCACTGACAGCTTGGGCAGGCAATAATTCATGGTTATGCTCTTTCTCAAATCTATGTATCATCCATTTCCCATCAGACCTCCTCTTAACATGCATGCTCGCCTTGCAATCTGTTTTTGCACAGGCTCGCCGACCTGTAGCATTCTCGGCATCCTGGTTACCACCTTGCCTGCTACGTGGACGGTTTAAAGATTTCTCATACTCACGCTTCGTACCATATCTGGAGCATGCAAACTTGGCATCAATAAACTCCCTTGATGTCTTGGAACGGCGGCTGTTCTGAATCGCAGTATTAAACCCAACAGACCTAGCATATTCCTGATAGAAAGCATAGGCTTCCCCATGTGATCCAAACTCCATGCCAGTAAGTGGCTCTAGAATAGCCACATCCTTAAAATCTATATTGTGTAGGGGAGAATTCTCGTCTTCTCCATCTTCAATGTGTAACCTTTCCTCAACACCTTCCATACTTCCACCAACTCCATCTACATTAAGGGGTTTCGCTTCACCATCTAGAATATTAACTATTCCATTAGGTTCTTCTATCTCCTTATCAAGTTCTCCAGAAGGCAACCTAAGATCTATATTCATGGCAACAACCTGATTTCTCACAGTTATCCGTTTTGTCCCAACCTGAAGATATAAATATGAATCTGAGCTCTTATACAGCAACAAAAAATTAGTTTTCATGTAATATGTCAACTATTTTTCAAAAAATAGAATTATACCCTCAGAATAGGTAATTTTCCAACCACATCTCTATCATATATAAAGTCATCCCAGAAGGTGTGGTCGGAAGGGGGGAAGACTATTAAGAAAATCACATCACTGAAGTGCTCCCCATAAGTCTAGGTTCAGAGCTTTTATATAACATGCTTTCTATGCAGAAACATGCACATGAAGTGCAAAATTCGTTTAAGAAAACAGTGTCATCGACTTCAGATAAACAAGAACTGGAAACAACAAAATTTAACACATTTTCAACTCATGTCAGACCTCAGGGGGATCATCTTTCGTGAGGTGAGCAAATCATACTGGATAATTACTTGTAAAAAAGGTTTTAGTTTTCTTTTCAACTAAGACGAGAGTAATCTGACTAAGTCACACTTTCTAATATATCTCTAAATACCAGGGAAAAGGTGAAGGGAAAATCTTATAGAAGCCACATCCTTGAATAAGAAAACAAGTTGCATTCCAGCCGCTACCCATAAAAAAAAACCCACACACACACACACACACACACGATCTAACTAATTATAGCCAAATAAATGAAAAAATGAAGCCAGTTTGCTGCTGATCAGCAAAGTAATGCCTATAATAATGGTGCATCAATCAAGTATCATTCTAATTAATAGGCCAGCTACTTGTCAACCTGTTTTCTAGTTATTAGCACAAATTTTTTATTTTTGAAACATAAACTTTGGAATGTCATAACCAGAAGCTAAAATTTACAAAGATAATTAAATCAACACTCAAAGATAAGATACAATTCCCACTCCGTAAAATAAACACCACCAGGCATATACATGGAAAAGAATCAAGTAGATCAGAGAATATCAATTTTTCTGTATGATAATAATACTACAATGCTAGTAATCAGTAAGTTAAGATAGCCATGCAATTTGCTCAAAGCATAGCAAATCAGTTTCCATATGATAACGATACTAGTTATAATTTGGAAAGGGTTATGGTAGTCCATCAATTTGCACAAAACAAGTTGACAGGCAGAGCACACTATGTTTCACATGGACACAACACATAGCCATCAGAAATGGATCCTAAAGCACATAAGTTACCGAAGGTTTAGGTCTAAATACACTCAGAAGCTGTAAAGAACATAAACCCTCTATGTAACAAGTTTCAAGATGAAACCACCGAGAAAGTCACATACTTCATGGATTAACGCAAAAAAAAAAAATTATTTGTTAAATGAAAAAAAAGTTGAAACATAATCAGAAAAGTGACCATTGGCATCTTGCAGTAATATTTTCTCACCATGACCTTTTCACTTTACTGCAGAACTTTGTTCTACTCCAAAACACAGCTCTCCAATCCATGTTTACATTATATTATTATAGCGTAGATCTGAAGTTGGTTATGCTGAGAAAGGCACTTTAAGATATCATGTATTTGGTGAAGTTTCATGCATTTCATTTGCAATAATTTATATTCCCTTCCCCCTTATCTCACATTTATAGGTTAATTTTGATCAAACTTTGGAAACGTTTTGACTCTTGTATCCATTATAATTTTACACTGCTATTCTATCCTTAAAAGTAGTGGTCTAAAGTTGATGGTGTTACATCACTATTTTCATGTATGAGAATTTTGATGGGCTTTCATTTTAGGAAAAAAAAACACCTTAGTTTTGGAAGCCCCGAAAAGGAAATGGAGCAATTTGGATATACTGAGCATGATCTTCATTAAAACGTCTTTTTTCTGTACTTCACAGTGTAAGGGATCAATGATACTGGTAGAACTGAAATTGCGGCCAATTTTTAGCGAAAATCTACTTTAGATATTTAAGCCCTGTATCCCATATAATTATTTGAAAAATACACGCCACACTACAAAAACCAATACATACTCGGGATAAATGAGTAAAGCTGTAAAATGCGTGTCATCTAACTGCCAGTGGGCAAAAAATACAGATTCTCTTTCTTTCCACAAGAAATCGACACAAAGGAGAAGAAGAAGACATTTGAGCGTCATATGGTATTTTTCATGTATCGCAGACGCTTTACATTAAAGAAAAGCCATAGCAGGAAAACTTTTGCCACCAAAAAATCCTTAGTGTCCCTGAACCACCACCACTTCACCCGCCAACTGAATGCAGAAAAGTGTTTAATTCCCTAAAGATGGTATACCACGATTAGTTGGAGTTGGTTTCTCCGTCCATACACTCCCATCCCAATCCCCATCCCCACCGCCAGCCCTCTTCCTATATCATAGGCACGCCTCGCATATGATTGATTGTGGCGGAATTATTACACAGCCAATAATCGGTTCAATATCAAACGTTTCAGTTTAACCCAACTGCGTCTAAAAAAGTTACACTTTTCACCCAAAATCCACATAAACAAATATGGCGGTGGTTTTGGTAAAAATAAACGGGAACAAAATTAAATTTCTTTGCCATCCGATATGAGGAAAAGAAACGCGACACGCTTCGGCAACGGCAACGGCAACGGCGGAATCTCTTAACACCCAAGCGAATAAAAAAAAAGTGAAAATCCCCACGATCGGGCAAAAGGAATTCACGCAGAAAAGAAAAAAGAAAAAACAAAACTCCCAAAAATATCTGGAAAAATCAGGTACGTGAGAAAGACGGGAATTTTTATCCGATTATTCACACAACTAGCACCGACAAGTTCAGATTATCGTTGAATAAATCGAAGGAAGAGGAAGAAGCAGGAGAAGGGGTTATGGAGGTGAGTGGCAATACCTGTAATTTTAATATTTTTTTTGTAGTTGGATCTTCAGAGCTGCAAATCCACGCGAGGGTTTGAGCGAGTCGACGATTTTCCCCCAAATTGGGAGATTAGGGTTCCCGATATCAGATTTCCACTCGCTCTTTTCAACAGTCTCTCTCACTCGCTCCAGCCTTTTTCTCTCTCTAGCGCGTGACCTACTCCACTCCTTCTGCCTATCTATATCCTATATTTTATATAATAAAATATAAAATTATTATGTTTATTATTACATTCTATACTACGTGCGCAAAAAACTTAATAACATACAAAGTTACGTTTGATAATAAATTTTAGTGTGTATTTTTAAGTATTTTTATTTTAAAATTTGTATAAAAATAAAATTAAAAAGAGATAAAATTTTAAAAATATAATAATTGACTGTGTACATGTGTTTTTGATTTCAAATTTTGAAAACAGGCATGGCCATTGTATTCTAAATAATAGGTATTAGTTTATCTTAAATTAATGTATAAAATAACTAACTTAAAGTAAGAAAAAGGAATATATAAAAATTAAAAAGAGAAAGTACAAATAGAAATAAATTAAAAAAGAGAAAGAAATAATAGAAAATTAAAAAATTTAAATAAAATACCTGTTTAATTTTACATTGTGCACAAAAAATGAACTTATATCCTAATAATATATGTATCAATAAATAATATAATACAAATGTGTACAAGTTATGACTTATTGATAAGAGACGCAATATTAATATTTTTCAAAATGTAAATATATAATTTATATTTGATACCTAAATTTAGCAAATTTCTATTTTTGTTTTTTAAAAAATAAATTCAATTTAATTTCTCTGATAAAATGTAATAAAAATTTAGATAAAACGATTCTACTGAAAGAAGAATATTTGACTTGTCTTAAGAGCTCAAGCTTAAAATATTAAGTTATTTATAATTGTAGTAAGTAGAAAATATATTAGATATGGAAAATATTTGAATTTCAGTTAGTTAATAACTAATTAAGTAAACAAATTTTAGATTCTCTTGATAAAATTTAATAAGTATATTTTCATCTAAATTTAAAAAGACTATCCAAATTTGTATATAATGCTTTTTTGGACGTCTCTATGTTTTTATTATTATCATGTATTTGTGATAAAAGTCACACATATGCTTGCATAATTACATAAATATTCAACATTTTCTAAATATAAATTATAACGTTTACTAAAGAAGAGAAAAGGCTAAACAAATACACACACACACACACACATATATATATATTAAAATTGAGGGACACTCGATGTTGTGTGCATATAAATAAAGTAATAATATATTTCTTTTGAATATAAATTTTATATAATTCATAATATTCATGAAAGGACAAAAATGAGACAGAAATTAAAAGGATAAATTAAAATTGAGGAATTCAAATCAAACTTAGGATACATTAAAATGTAATTAATATTATATATGTATGTATGTATATTTAAGTGAGTGTGAGTGTGAGTGTGAGTGTGAGTGTGTGTGTGTGCACGTACAGACACACACAGATACATATATATATTTAAATTCTAATTGTTACCTAGCTATCACACAATTGCATATATATGCACACACAATATCATAAAGCTTTTTGAACAAATTTTGACCATAAAATTTAAATTTACTTAATTATCGTTAATTAAATATTATAAATTACAATATTGCCCATTCATTGGATTATACTGGTAGAATTATCTATCCATACTATATATTGTGTTTATATATACATATATATATTGCCCATTCATTGGATTATACTGGTAGAATTATCTATCCATACTATATATTGTGTTTATATATATATATATTATTGAGAGGAAGTGTAGCTTTTGGTAGACAAATATTAATTGGCGACAACGTCTCTATCTTTTTTGTATTTATTTTTTCTTTTTCTTGAACTGTAATTTATTTTATTTCTTTAAATCTACTCTCTCTTCAAACATTTTTTAAAAAATATATAAATGAAGTAATAAAATAAAATAAAAGAGAGAAAAAAAAAAGCAGAAGAAATTAAAACAAGAGTAGTTATATATACATGCATTGTCCAATGAAAAGACTTTATTTACTTAATAATATTGCATAGATGCGGGTGACTGGGGAGGTGCCCCACCCCATTTGTATCCCCGTGTTGCCACGAGGGTATATGCATTAAATTAGATTATTTAATATGACTATTTTGTTTCCTTCAAAAATCCTTACTTCAATTCTTTTTAAAAAATATATATGTATATTTTATTTATTACTTACACTTTCTTACAAATCATTTTCGTTTGATATTTATTTAACAAAATTAAATTATTGTCAATTATATGTAATCTTTTTCACAATTGTTAATATCATAAAATTATATTCAATTTTAAATATTATAAAAATATTAGTGATGATTATTTTGCGTGACGTGCTCTTTTTGCAGAATTTTCTACGCCATGTGGTTGACGTTTCTATTCCTCTGTTTTAATACCACTATGGCTATGGCTGAATAAGGTGAATAGGACAATTTCGACGCTTTGATATTCGTATGACAGAGGCGCGGTGGGACTGGCTGTTGACCCATTTCTTCATGTTGTTTGGCATTGGCTTTAGAGAGAAGAAAGGAAGAGGGAACATGATGCTGGAATACGGAAAAAGGAGAATGGACAATGTGGAAGGGTCTTTGAAAAAGAGAGTCTGCGTGTGCAGGACTGTGATGACACGTGTGAAGCTGTGGTTGGCTGAGACAGAGGGACAGGGACTGTTGTCAAGAAGAGTTTGTGTTCGTATTTCCGTTACCTTCCGGGTAAAGAGACAAACGTTGCCTGGATTGTTCTTATCCCTGCATGAACCTTGTCATTGTGAGGCCTTTTAAGTAATGCAGGATCCTGTGATATTCCAATCTTGCTTAGCTCCAAGTTTATAACCTGTTCAGGAGTTGTACAGAAGGAACTATCAGCTCACATAATCTGCAATTGAAAAGGATGTCTGGTCCAACTGTGTTTTCATGTATGTGCAGATTCAGGCTGCAGCCAAAAAGTGTGACAACCTTTTCATTGCTGATGAGGTAATATGTGCCTTTGGAAGGCTTGGAACGATGTTAGGTTGTGACAAGCATTACATCGAGCCTGATCTTGTCACTGTGGCAAAGGTATATGTTCCTCAAAGTTGGTCTTTAGCAAAAAGAAAAACCGTTGCTTAACTCGGCACTTCTCTTAATTTTCTTTGCCATCTATAAAGCACTGGGTTTTTCCTCTGCATACGTATGCAACAAGCTTGGTTAGTGCAAATATTTTGACTTGAATGTCAATGGCTCCCTTCTGATAGCTCCGGTTTTATGACATCGATCCGATTCTGTCTTAAAAGGTTCTTTCTCACATGGATATACTTACTCTAAACGTCCTGTATGATGCGCTGTTGTGTTGGAAACACTTATGGTCTCCAAGTGAATTCAGCCATTTTATCTCTTTGGCAATTTTTTCCAATGCTTTATGTAAACCTCTTTCCATTTAACTTAGTAACACAATTTGACTATGATAACAAATATTTCAAAGCATTCTTGCAATGTTCACTTGACTCACTCCATTACCTCAGAAGATACGAGGAACTGATTTGATTCTAGGGACACAATGTCCAGATAACAAGCCACCAAATGATTGATTCGTTTCCTGCACAAAGGGGTATATGCATGCTGATGTCGTCCCATCAACGTCAGGGTTAAAGATCATTCATCTTCTTACCAAAAACTGCAGGATCGGGAGCTTATTTTGGAGCACAGTGTGAGAAACATGGAACTTTAGTACATGTTGCTAGTGACAATGTTATGATGTCTCCTCCAGCCATAATGAGTCCTCAAGAAGTAGATGGGGTATGTTTCTGTAAGCTTAGATGTATGATGCCCTCGATTTGCTGGTTAATGACGTTCTGATTGATTTTAAAGAATGCTATTGCTGCTTTGTATACACTCCCATGTTGTCCTGTTGGAACTGTGACTTTTGCTGCATCTTTTATTCCTAACAAACAAATACGGGAAAGCCCTGAAGGATTCTGAAGATAGGGTGCCAGGGTTCAGGTCTCAAAAGAAGTGGTTTGGTTGGTGAAGCAATATGGATGATGGGGAAAAATTGGATGCCTGCATGTAAACAGTACTCAGCTGGCTGTTGTTCACAGAAATGGAGATGCCTTCTGTTGCTGTAAAATTATGGTGGAATTTGAAATAAAAAAACCAAATTTTAGTGATTCATGAACCCCTTTTATTTGCTCTTCCCAAGCCCATGGCATCAAATTTCCGCTATTCTAATAATCAGAATCAGCCGTTCCTGTAAATATTCTATCTTGATTTGTTTTGGTAATTAAGGGATATCCCGAGGTTCACAATTTATTATTATTTTTTACGTACCAAGAAATTTTAGAGCCCCAGTGACAGGTTGATGACGGTTTGCTAAATTGTGAACACAAAAATGTGTCTTAGGTGATCCACTTGACTAGACTATGCGTCACAAGCTCGGATTTGTTCTTCAAAAATTGGATACGAAATAGGAATGTTAATTCAATTTATAAGTTAAGTTTAAAATTTTCTTTGATCAATGCGAAATAGAAGCCACAATTTCTCTCACCCAATTGCAATTTCATGTATGCTAACACGACACATGCTATGTACACCTTTGGCGTCAGCTCATGGTAGTCATTCGTGCATGTATGGACCCCTCCTCCAAGTCACTTACATGAGGTCCCTTAGACGTTGTCAATAGATCACAGATGACACTCGTTTTGATCCCACAAATGTTACAAGTTCCAATGCATCTTTTAAAAATCAATTATTAAGAAGGAAGATTGACCAATGTTCTAAAAACTTTTCCTAATCAATATAAAACAACTGCCACACGATGCATTAAAGAAGCTCACTGATAAAAATTACCATCACATCTACTTCCGAACTGTTTTACATGCTTCAGATAATCAATAACTAATCTTTTCAAAATGGCTAAAGAAACAAATATGCAAAAAGGGAAGCCACAGCAATTTCTCAAAACAAGCAACACAGATTAGTCATCAAACTCAAGCCTTACACTTATCTCAAGATTTAGATTGCTTTTCAGCCTTTCTTCTGGCCCTTTTCTCCCTAGAGCTCAAAGATGACTTGAACCCACCACTCCCTTCCGAATCCTCCCTCTCTTCCAAATCCGTGAATGATTTCTGCACACATTCAACTCAATACTGCCATGTTGTTTCTAAATATGATGAAGGAAACGAAGAGAAAGAGGTATACATACCTCTCTGAGCTCATTAAAACTAACTGCGTAGAAAGTAAGGGCAGCTGCTGCGACAATCCCCACCAACGGAAGACCAATCTGCTGAAGTCCATCCATCCTGTGGTTTTCAAATGGATAAGGGACGTCTGGAGGCGAAGGGCTACAAGCAATGGGAGTGGGGCAGCCGAAAATCTTCATATTTCCTGGCAATCTATACATCGGGTTAAATTGCATTTATGCCCCGTAATCTCACCCAAGTGTAATTTTGAATTTATTGATAATTACCTTTGCACCCCAGAAGAGTTTGTTGCATTCAATATTTGCGCCCATCTATTATTTGAAGCTTCCAAAAATGTCCTTCGACATGCAAGAAGGTTTTCTTACTAATTTTTTTGACATAAATATGTCCTTTTTCAATGTGACTGTGGGAGAAAATTTAAGAAGATAATTCATTGTACTTTAATAAATAAAAAATTCACCTGTAATATTCATGTATGTTAGGACAATCTTTCAGATGATAATAAACTAAGAATGCACTTATTTGCGCAAGTATGGTCTAAAAGCAATACTCAAGAAATGAGTTTTGATAGTAATTAACTGATAATTAAAATGCTAAATTTTGTTTTCAAAATTGTTAATTGATCTTAAAAACAAAAGGCGAGTTTTTATTTAAAATCAATACAAAAGCTAAGCAAAAATTTTCTGCCCAATCCTTTCTTACGGGTTTTTAATCTATATCTATACTATATTATTATGAAAATAAAGTTTTTTGGATGCACATTATAAAATTATCATTCGTTTTATTCTCTATCATTTTTTTTTCTTTTTTCTTTTGACAGATTGTTCTTATTTTTTTTCTCAAACTTCTCTCTTTAAAATTCTTTTTCATTTTTTCTTATGATAAATATTCTTTATACTTTTAATCTATATCTATACTATATTATTATAAAATTAAGGTTTTTTGGGTTTACATTATTATATTACACAATCATCATTAATTTTATAATTTTTCTTTTCTGTTAACTTATTTTTTATTATTTTTCTTTGAATTTTTTTCCTTTTAAATTCTTTTTATTCATTTTTATTTTAATATTCTATATACATTAATTTTATTTTTATTTAAAATATGATAATTTATAATTTATAAATAAATTTGTACATATATAAAGTATGTCACTTTTTCTAGTGTGTGTGTGTGTGTAATAAGAGATGCACTTGAAGTACACAATTACGTAAATAAATTAATAATATTTTTAAATATAAATTTTATTTCATTTACAAAATAATAAAAAAATTGAAAAACTTGAAAAATAGAATAAATTAAGTGATAAATTTGAAATAATACATACAACAAATCAAACACGAGGGAAGAAAATAGAATAAATAAAAATTAAGCAAGGAAAGTCAAGAGGAAATATATTTTAAAAAAAGGTTATTGTAGTATTGTTCGTGGGTTAACAAAAAAAGGCATATATTATTAATACACACACACGTACTAGAAAAAATAGTAAACTCAACGCATTTTTGAAATTATTAACAAATTATAAATATTTATATTTCAGAAAATAGAAATAAATTTTTTAAAATAAAATTAAAGAAATTAGAAAGAAAAATTTTAAAAAAAAAATACCAATAATAAATAAGTTTAGAAAAAAGAAAATAAGAGAGAAAAAAGAATAAAATATAAAAAAAAATTAAAATAAGAATAATTATATTATTTTATACTGTGCAATCTAAACGTACTTTTGTACTTAATAATGCGTGCGTAGACATTTTGACAAGTAAAGGTCTGTTCAATTTTCAATTTTTTCTTCTTTTAATAATGATACAACCAGTTAGAGTGTTTGGCTAAGGTTATTATTAATAGGTTATAAGATTATCTAACTCATAAAATTTTTAAATTTATAAATTTATATATCTTATTTTTAAAATAAATTAAGAAAGTATTTAAATAGAAATAATAAAACCGTCTTATAAGATTTTACTGTAATTTATAATTATAATTAATTATAATTTTTTGTATGATAATAATAAAAATAAATTAAATTTTATTAATATAATGTAATTAAAGATATTTACGTTATTTTTCAAATACAAGATAAAATAGCTAATAAAATGTTTAAAAAACAAGTTGAGAATATTGAAAAATAAGTTTAATAAGTTGAGAATATTTAACTTATTTTTAAAAAATTTAAAAATTTTAAACAATTTATTTTAAAAGTTTATAAGCTTTTTATTAAAAAATTTATTTTAAAAAAATTTATAAACTCTCAAGAATATAATAAAATATTTTAAAATGATTATAAATTTACTTAAAAAATGTAATAATTGAATAGCAGTATGATCAAATGGATGAAACAATTTATTTCTCATAATTATTGTATTAAGATATATGTGAGTATGTATGTACATTATTTTTAAAATTAGACCGGAGGCATTGGCCAGTTTTCTAATCTGATTAAGTTATGAAAGCCAGTAGTTTCTAGAATAGGTCCGAACTGGAAAAAAACTTGCACAAAACTGGTCAAATCAGTTTTGACCCAAAAAATTTAAAAGAATTAGCATTTTTAAAAAAATTTACAAAATAAAATTTCACTTTTTTCAAAATTTCTTGCATTTATAACTCTCAAATATTAATTAGAATATATAATTTTTTATTTTGACTTTTTTTTAGTAATTTTTCTCTATTTATTTTTCTAATCAGGTTTTTGAAAATCTAATTTATTTTATCTTAAAATTAAAATTATTCATATCAATTGATGTGTTCTTATTTTGTAAAAATATTTTTAATTTTATACTTATAATTATTTTGAATTTAACAAGTTTTTAAATTTTGTGTAATTTTTTTTTATTTTCATTGAGTTATTAAATTTTTTAACACTAAATCTATAACCCATCATTTAATGTATTATTAAATTGAATTAAATTTATTTTGTAGAATTAGTTTAATAGTAATATAAATATAAGTATATATAAAAAAATTATTAATTTAAAATAACAATTTTGTTCAAAACAGTCCAATCAACTAAACCAATGACCTCTGTGGTTTGATTATCAGTTTAACTTTAATAACATTATTGTGTGCTTCGCATCTCAGGGGCTGAGTCAAGCATTGGAATTTGTGAGATTCTGCACAATCTTGGGATTCTTTTCTCAAACAAAATATGCAATTTAGTTAATTATATTGAAAAATAATTATTTATATTATAAAATGTAATGATATATTTATTTACCTATCTAGGAGTTTTATCTTAAAAAGCCAATCCCACTATTGATTTATTTCTTTCATCAATGATGACTCATAAAAGCCAGCCACTAATTGTAGAAGCAATGATAAAATTTATGGGACACAGGCAATATCACGAAAGGGCAGAAATGGACAACACAAATTTATTTCTTATAAAAATTTAGATTAAGATGTGATTATGTATTTACTGCACACTTTTCAGGTTGAATCAAACATTGAAACTTGTGAGATTCTGCTAAAAGTTGACATCAATAAAATAATTATTTATATTATAAAATGTAATGATATGTCTATTCACCCATGTAGATGTTTAAACTTAAAAATCCAATTCCACTATTGTTTTTTTTTTTTTTTTTGTTCATTTTAATCAAGCATGCTTTGGGTACACACCGCATATATGTCCAAGTGGGTATTGGCAGTAAAATCAGATTAAATTGGAGGATGATTATTTTGTAAATATATGAAGCCAATTACAACAATATTAAGGGATAATTTCTCAAATTATTAGACGGTATACCACAATAACTATTTTGGATATTATAAAAACATCAAATTAATTGGAAAGAGGTATATACACCCCTAATACATGCATCATTTCACAACCCAACAAAACTAATACTAACCGAGCACTATAAATATCTTATTTCAAAAATATTTGAGGAGAATAAAAAAAAAAAAAGAATACTCCCCCTTGAATTGATTTCTCTTTCACTCTTTATTTTCTATTCTTTAATTGTTTTTGCAATTTCATATTAGGAGACTTAGCTTCGTCTTGCGAAGTCAACATTGAAGAGCTAAGAATGTTTGAATTGAAGATCGAAAAGTGGAGATTGGATGACCATTTGGAAGAAGTTTTCAACTTGTATCTAATGAGGTAATTGCAAAGTCAAATCCTTGTGGCTGAGTCCTTCAAAGTAAACCTTTCCATATGAAAATAATTTTCAAGTAATTAAATAGAATTTATTCTATTATTATCATTGTCAGTCTTTAAATTTTGACTTGTAAATTGCCCATTTCATTTCTTGGATCTTTTATACTAGTTAAAAATTCTAGAAATATTATGTTTGCCATAGTTTTTTAGTGTATGTTGTTTTTAAATATATTTTTAAAAAAATTATGTAAAAGTTAAAAAATTAAAAAAAAAGTGTAATAATTAAAGTATGTAAATTTTTAAAAGAAAAAAGAAATTAACATAGCCCTTATTGTTGACATAAAAAAATTTGAATATTTAGTTTATTAGCGTTTCATAAGAAGATTAATCTGACATTGATGATAAAATTGTGGCCGAAAGACATCTATTTTATAAATTATGTGTGCAAAATCTGATTTAGGTCAGAAGAACATATAATGCCCCTATATTTGAGACATCACCCTAGTAAGAATTTGATTTAGTTTATTGAGAGTGAATTGTTGACTCTGACTTTGTGCAATGTGTTTTTTAACATGAGTGAATAATTATTTCAATTCAATTTTATCTGCATATCATTTGCTAAAGAGAAGGCACTGAAGTAATTTCTAAAGAACAAGAGGCTTAAGCCAAATGTTTGTGACTTTTGTAGCTAAACTTGTTTTTGTTAGATTTTAGACAAATGAAAAAGTCAAACAAGAGATGTTGAGAAAGAAAATGAGAGAAGTAAAAGTGGAAAATGGAGGATGAAAAGCAATTGCAAAAATCGAAAATGAAAAAAGATTTGATGAAAATGAGAAAAACAATCGTAAAAATTGAAAGTTGAAGGAGAAATTGAGGAAAGAACAAAAGAAGAAGGCTATGTTTGTTATCATTTTTTAATTTGTATTTTTAAGTGTATTCTTTTTAGGAAGTTTATAAAAGTAAGGGAAAAATAAAGATAAAATATTAAAAATATAATAATTACAATGTGTATTTTTGAAATGAAAAAAATAAAAAAAACATAGCCAAAGATATTTGAGAATTCACTTACTATTATGGAATTATTATTTTATCAACATTTTAATACTTTAAATTAAGTTTGACCTTTTTAATAAAGATATTTTCAAAATTGTATAAAAAAATAAAAATGTTTATAATAATAAAAACTAGTAATTGCATATAATTAAATGTTTATAAAAATGTTGATACAAAGAAATTATTAAATTATGATAAGCCATATTTTTTATAAAAAAGTTCTGCATAAATTGAGATAAATTAAAAAAAAATAAAAATGAAGTTTTTGACAAGAAAAAGTAGGAGAAGAAAAGTGGAGAAATTTTATGAGTGGATAAGAGATTTAGGGTTATGAAAAAAGCAATAGCAAAACTTGAAAAGTTTAGGAAGAAATTGAGAAAAGAATAAATAACTAAGTTATTTGAGTGAAAATTATTGGAATTTACTTATTATTATGTAAATGTCATTTGATTCATATTATTATAGTTTGTCAATATAAATTTGACTTTTCTCAATAAGATAATTTTTAAAATTACAAACTAAATAATTTCTATATAGATTTTGAAAGTTGTCTTTAAATGCCATTGCCACGTATATTTACACATTAGATAATTTGAGTAGGTGAAAGGCCTGCAGATCCAACTGATACTGTATATACAAGAATCCATGGAATATGCTTTTTTAAAAAAAGTGTTGGTGCTATTTTTCCATAAATGAATCAATCATCATGATTAAATTTAGATTATCTCCAATCAATGCATCTTCATCATTGAAAAAAACAGTTGTTCATAATTAAATTGAGAAGATTTCCAATCAAAGCAAAACTTTTGTTGAAAAGCTCTCAAAGGTGTCGTCTGCGATAGAGTAAGAGCAAAAGTTTTTATAGCATTATTATGCTAAATAAAATATTCGATATTTGCAATTGCAATGCTGCATAAATTAAATTAGTAAAATTGGCACACTTTCTAGGAGTGTAAATTTATTTTCAAATTATAAAATTATGGTATTTTTAAATGATAAAAATTAGTAAAATTAAAAATATAAAAAAATATTTAATATAAGAAAGAAAGAATTTGAAAACAGAGAAAAATTGAAAGAAAGAAAAAGAAATAATATGTTAGAAGAAAAGGAGAAAAAATAATAGAAAAATAAAAAATAAAATTAAGGAGATTTGTGTAGTTTTACGATGTGCAACTAAAAAGCCTTACCTCAATAATAATATTATATAAATATAGATCAAATTTATGAAGAATATTTAGAATTAAAACATAAGAAAGATAAAAAAAAAATTGAAAAGAGAGAAATGTTGAAAAAACAAATAAAAATAATAGATTGAAAAAGATTTTAAAAAAAAGAAAATAAAAGAAAAATAAACAATAATTGAGGATATTCATGTAACTTTGCAATGTGCAAGTGCAACTAAAAATTCTTACTTTCAAAATATTATAAGTAATTATGAATATATAATATATAAAAAAAGTAATTATATTTAGGTGTGGTCTTTTTACTTAAAGATATTGATGTAAATTTACAAATTAAGGTTAATATTGTAAATTCATAATGTACAATCAAATTAGCTTAAAACTCTTAGTAAGATTAACAAGCAACTAAGGCACACGGCGTGCTAAAAATCAAAGAAATATATTTTTATGTATCAATATTATTAATATATCGATATTAATTATATCACTGTATTTGTATAATATATCAGTATCATGTAAGAACAGTGATTTTACAAACATCATTCCTTTAGCTTATGGCCACCGTCAAGAAGAGGGCAAACACTCTTGTGTACATTTTGCAGTTTAAAAATATATATTTAATTATTATATTTTTTAAATTATATTTCTTTATTTTTTACTTTTATATAATTTTTAAAATAAAGCACTTAAAAATAGATACTAAAATTTAAAAACAAACATAACCAATATAATTACACCGCCAAATAGCCTAAGGTACTAAAATTTTTATTGTTATTGTCTCTATTGGATCCCCCATCCACTCGTGATGGCTCATTATTTTTTCATGCTCCTTGGACAAAATTTTATAGTGTGATGTAGAAAAATAATTTTAATTTGTTGAATTTCCTAATTTCGTTGTCCTCTATTGCATTTTGCTATCCACTAAATGATTTGATCACATCTCATGTCATAAAATCCAAATTTTATCAACGCACCATGATCAACCACAAAACATAACAGAAAACAAATGAATGATATTAAAAGTATTTGATAAATTTTTTAATAAAAAATTTCTTAAAAATAAGTTGACTTTTTTTAATTTATTTTCAAACGTTTCATTACTTCTTTATATATATATATATATATATATTAAAGGGGCATAAATGCCTTGAATTAAATTATATTATTGATATTTAATTTATTTTTATAATTATTGCACCAAAAAAATATAATTAACTGTAATAATAATTTTTGATAATATTTTGTAAGATGCCTCTATTCAAATACTTTATTAGTTTATTTTAAAAATAAATTGTATGAATTTATAAACTCTAATAAATATTTTATAAGTTACATAATATTATAAACTATTTAAAATAAGCTTAACCATATATCTATTAATCAAACTTGGTCGTGAATTTTCCATTGCCGGAATAGTTTTGAACCCAGAAAAAAAAGGATGAGTTGATTTTAGGTTATTCACAGGCTGACCCTTTATAAACTTAGAATAATTTAATAAATATTTTTATTTAATAATTATTTCAACATACTTCATTTAACATATTATTTTTAACTATTTTTTATTCTTTAATCTTCTTAAATGATTAATTGGATAGGTAAGAAGATAATTAACTAAGAATTAAAGATTGATATAGTAAGTAGATAGTAATTAGGACTTTGGGACTTGTTAATGATTTGTAGTCACATAGATTTAAAATATATTTGATGGTTTAGTGATGGTCTTTGCATATTAGTATATAGTTATGTCTTTTAACTTTATGGCTTGTAGCCAATATTAAAAGTTTGGACTTGCGATTATGCATGTAATGCTTTTTTAGTGGCTTGTAACCATATGGATTCAAATCATATTTGATAATTTGATGATTATCTTTCGATGTTAGTATTTGGACATATACCAACCCATCAACACACGACAATTACCATCTCTAATAAGAGTGTGGATGATCTTATAAGCTTTTCAAAACATCTTATAAAATGTTTAGAAATTTATAAAATTCTCATAAGTGTTTGGTAATTGTTTTAATAAAAAGACTCATAAAAATAAGATGTTTAAAATTTATTAATTTTTAAAAATAAATTAACAATTCCCAACTTATTTTCAAATATTTTATAAACAATTTCATTTTATAAATTAAAAAATAACATAAATACTATTGAAATACATTTTAGCAATAGCATTCATGTTATTTTCATTATTATCATATCAAAAGATTAAAATTAACTATCATTATAAAATTCAATAAAATATTACAAGATGATTATGTCAAATACTTTTTAGCTTATACTTAAAATAAGAGTTATGACCTTGTAAACTCCAAAAACATCTTATAACTTATATCATCTTATAATCTCTTAAAAATAAATTTAACCAAACACCCTCTTAGGCTCTTAGCCATGTTTACTTTACATAATTAGTTAAGATAAATTAATTTATCAATGTTAATTACTTACTCATTTTAATGGATTAAAGCATGTGACAAATTACAAGCCTATAGTAGAATAATTGAATAATAATCTCATATAATAAATATAATAATATTTATCTTATCATGATTTCTCAAATAATGCAATACCATAGTATAGATGCTGTTTATATCCTCAAATAATGCGACAGTATACTGTAGATGCTGTTTATCTCGACCATTTGGAGCACTTATTCAACTAGGAATGTAATTACAAAAAAAAATAGATATATGTACCCAAGAGGGTCGTAAAATGTCTTTATCAGATGACTCTGCAGCCTTGCAACTTTAGGGTTGGACGGTTTTGGACGGTCGGCAGCGGCGGCGGCCACCTCCAAATCAACGCCTTTGTCATTGGTGAAGACAATGTTTTTGTCCATTCACCAAACCGGCTTTTTATTGATATTGTGAACTGTATTGAATTGAAACTTTGATTTGAAAAATAGGAAGAAATTTCAACACTAGGGTTAATCGTTTCTTCTTCCAATAATTTATTGAGGGACAACATTAAATAAATCATTTTGTATTCTATAATCATAAAATACAAAATGTTATGCTTATAGTGTTGAATTGCATAACTTTTTGAAGTTTTTTCCTTTTAACTCTATTTTAAAACTTACTTATATTCTCAATATTAGTATACAAATTTAAAGCATTTTCAAAACTTTGATTTCATCATCTTAGCACAATCAACAAAGTCATGGGAATTCTCTAGTTAAACCAAGAACAGGAAAAGAGAATTCACTATTTAAAAAACATTTAAAGAGAGATTTTGATTTCATAATCTTAATACAGTCAACAAGTTATAGGAATTCTATCAACTTCATTTTTGAAAATTTCCCTTTCATAGCTTTAGCTTTTCTACAGTGTAGCCTTACAATTGACAATAGAATTAATTAAACGTTTCAATCAACCAAAAAAGATCTCTATTATTAACATGTGCATACACACACACGAGTTTATAATTGTATAAATGTAAGTATATATTTAATTGTAAATATATGTAACGATTGAAATATAGTAGTTAATTATATATGTAAAAGATAAAAAATTTAAATTTGAATTTAAATGAAAATTTTATTGAGTAATTTGTTGCGTAAAATTTGATAGAATATTAAAAAATTAAAATATGGCTAACAAACATAGCCTATCTCGATACTCTAAACATTAATACTAAGCTCGTTATGTAGGATCACGCACTGGATAACAAATAATGTTTAAAATCATCATATTTGTCTTTATTTTTAAATTTAATTAATCATAATAATGGCGTATAGGTATATTTATATTTGGACCAAATATACTGTCCCATGACCCTTACGCAATGACTATTTCAATACCATCTTTGAATTTTCTAGAGAAAAGTACGTGTGTATTCACGCAGCCCACACAGAGTGAAAGTGGCGGAAAAGCAAAACGGTTGTTCAATGGCTATGTTTGATTTCTTCTTCCACCTTACAATTACACGCTAAAATTATTATATTTTCAAATTTTATCTATTTTTTTTAATTTTTATATATTTTTTAAAAAATACATGATAATTATTTCATTTTTAAAATTTTTTTATCTTATGGTATTATGTGCTGTTCGAAGTCGGAAAGTTGTGGCAAGGGCCCGCCACCACACCTCCCCCACTCTCTCTGCAATCACTCTATTAATTCCAAATTTACACTCACAGATCTCTCATTCCACCAACAACGTACCTTTTTCCCTCTGTCCCTCTCTCTCTCTCGCTCTGTGTAAACGATCGATAAAGGGCAGCAACGAAGGACACCGGTTTCTCTCAGGCAAGCACTCTTTCGTTTTTTTCATACCTTATTTTGATCCGATCTCTGTTTTTTTTTCTTTTTTTCATTTGAGTTTGTGATTTAGTTTATGTCTGCTTCCTGCTGTTGGTGTGCTTGATTCTGTTGTTCTGATCTGGTTTTCTGTAGTCCTGTGTGTAGTTTGATTCTGTTTTATGATCGGATGGATGGATGGATGGATTGATCAGTTTTTGCTTATCAAAAATCATGGGATTGAGATTGATCTTATCTTGCTTCTTTCAAACACTTGATTCATGTGTTATTGCCATTTATTTATCGTATTTTTCCCTTTCTTTTCTCGATCACTGAATATTTCGTGATGATCAGCATTTGTTTTGATTTTCGGAAAAACGTCGGATTGGAAATTAACTTTACAATTGGCTAAGATGCTATCTTTTCATATAATATTTCTTGTTTCTTCATCTTTTTCTGTTATATAAACATGCAAACACACTGGCATATATGCTTGTTTTTGAGTTTTTGAATGTATTATAGTACACTAACATTTGAAAATGAAAAACAGTCAATTTATATTATATACGTTAAAATATTAAGTTAATTGGAAACATATGTTTATACACACTTTCTTAGTTTTAAAAAGTTTGACGTCATTCCACTGATTCGTTGAACGTATTTTTGATAGTACTTCAAAAATTAATGCCAATATTTATTACGTTTCCTTTTTTTAATTCCTGCATCCCCAAATCAGCGCACATTGTTTTGTCAGTTGCCAATTCAGGTTTTGTTGTCTTTCACTATTGATCTGTGTGAAACGCGGAAAATATTTAGGTTTTGTTTTTTTTTTTAAGATGTATTTTTTAAAAAATGTGTAAAAGTAAAAAAAAAATTGAAATAAAATTTAGAAAGTATAGTAATTTTAGTGTCTGTTTTTTTGGATAAAAAATGAAAACAAACATGGCCTATGTTTGTTTTGCTACCACGTACATTTTAAAAATTTACACTTAATTATTATTATTTTTATCTCTTTTTTTTTAAACAATTTTTAAGGTAAAAATATATAAAAGCACACCCAAAATTTTAAAAAAAATCAAAATTAAAAGCTTTTAATTTTAAACCCAAAATTTTAAAAACAAACAATGCTTTTTCTTTCACCTTGTTGACGTAAGATGGGGGGCTGCCTGAGTTGTCAGATTATATTTTTTGCTATTTACTTTTACTCCTCAACTTGTTTATATTTTTTCGAAATTAAAAGTAGTGCTTCGCAATGTTGATTTCTTGTGGACCATAAATCTTATTTAAAAAAATAATTAAGAAATGTTATAATAAATAATGTAGTAAGTTTCTATTTTCCGATTTGTAAGAAACTACTACTTTGTGAACTGGAGAACAAAGACCATTCGTTTTCAAATTTATTTGTCTGATTTTTTATAGGCTTGTAAATTTATTTGTAAATTATAAAATTATTTTATTTTAAATAATAAAAATAAAATTGTTTAAAATTAAAAGTATAAAAAAGATTTGAAATTAAAAAATAAAAATAGATCAAAAAGAATGAAAAGAGAGAAAATTTAAGAAAGGACTAAAATAAAAATAATAAGTTAGAAACAAAGAAAGAAAGAAAAGGATGGACAAAAATAAAAGATTACCGTGATAATATAGTGTGGATAATAATGTGATAGCACTAACTATTAATTATTACTGTTTAAGTTCAACCAAATAAAGCTTTAAATATTTATCTAGTTTATTTTATATATTAAGTAAATAAGAAAACTTAATTTATACAATATATAATTACTTAAATATTCTTAATTTAATTTTAATCTATTACATTCACTTTCTAATTTGAATTTATTCTATGTTTTGCAAAAATTTCTATTTTCTTTTATCTATTCTGTTTTATACTATATATCAAGACTAAAGATATAATTTTGGTTGCATATTATTGAATTACTATAATATCTTTGTTTAAATATGTTTTGGTTTTCTTTTCTTTAAAATCTCTTAATATAGTTTTATTTTTTTCTTTTATGTATTATATATTTCAATTTACTATTAATTTTTATTTTTAATATTTTATAAAAATTATTTTAAATTAATTGTATTTTTATTATAATTCATTTTAGTAATTTAAACATTGCATTTTGTAAGTAAATTTGCACAAGCATTTAATTTACTGCCATTGTTAGTATTATATTATTTTTTAAAACATCAATTTCGTGAATAATTAGTCATTATTTCTTTAGTATTTCATTTAAAATATCACTTGTAGGACCTGTTGTTGTAAAAATCTCTTCTTTGACCAATTAATTCCATAATTTATTAATATCTTGTTTGTGAGCTGAACCACCATTGTAGGGGACTACCATATAGTTGATGTATATTCATGGCATTAGAGCTTTTAAAATCAAATCGATCATAAAATAGAAAACCAACTAGTTTCCTGGTTATTAGTTTGATAGGTTCAACTGATTTTAAAAAATTAATTATTTTATTATATATAAAATTCTATATACATATATAATAATATTAAATCAGTTTTTATAAAATAAATTTAAGTCCATTTATTAATATGTTAAATGTAACACTGAAAATTTAATAATTTAAAAAGGGTAAAAATATTTTTATAAAAATATAAAAGCAACTAAATTAAATTCAAAGCAAAATATAAATATTGACAAATTAGTTTTGTAAAATAAAACCAACATAATTAATTTGAGAAATTTTAATTACAAGATGTAATATTTAATTTTTTAGAACTCAATTAGAATAATATATAGATAAAAATTAATTAAATAAATAAAAGTGAAAATGAAAAATAGATAGTGAAAATTATTATGCTAATAAATTATTTAAGAGATGAAAATGTTAGAAATCATAAGAAAACCTAAAAAACTTCATTTTTTTTTTAAATGCAAAAATTTCCTGTTTTTCAATTTTTTCAATAAAAGTGCAAAAATCTGGTTCATTACTAGATCACGATAGGTTCAACCTAGTTTTAACACCAAGTCATTTAATGATCTATTTGTATCAAGTAATTAGTTTGAAAAACCAATTAATTTCTGGTTGAACCAGCTGATTTGATTTGGATTCTCAAAATATTGGATGGCATCATTTTCCACTATTCCCTACCTGTCAATTTGAATATTATTTTGGAATAGTGATTTTAAATAATTCTTAAAAATGTTGGCTATGTTTGTTTTCAACTTTTAGAATCTAAAAGCACACATTCAATCATTATATTTTTTAAATTTTGTCTCTCTCTCTCTTAATTTTAGTCAATTTTCAAGATAAAAACACCTGAAAATGCACACAAAAATTTGAAAACAAGCATATCCGTTGAATTTCTTGATTGGTCTGAAATTGCAAATTATTGTTGCAACATCCTTATTTTAAATCCAAAAATTATTTTTAAGTGTATTCTCGTAAAGTAAGATTAGGCAGGGTTGAGTTCAATTAGAAAAATTATGAAGTGGAGTTAAAGCAAGTTTTAGAACACCAAGAAGAAAGAAGAAGAATTTCAAGATTGCAATTGATGCTGCTCTTTTGTTCCAAAGTTTTGACGGTACTACTGACTTTTGTATTCTGCCTTATATTGTCTTGAAATTAAATAAATGAATAAAATTCTTTGGAAAATAATAAAAGCTTTAAGACTTAGTGGTCCAACAATTTCCAACATCTACCCATACATGTTTTGAATATTTTCTCCTGAGTTTGATTAAGATGGTGCTGTAAAGATAGAAGTGGGGAGTTTGATTGAGCAGTGGGGCTATGATTGGCCCTCCTTACACTAAAATGGTTAGAGATGACCATATGGGCTGTTATTATTTTTGGGTCCGATGTCAAAGTCCATCATATTTCATGAGCTAGATTTGGTCGCACTTAAGGATTCATATGCTGTGCTGTCGCCTCTCTTATTTGTAAAGAAAAGTCCGGGAAAAATCATGTTGCAAAGTATGACTAATTTTGTTGTCTGCATACGAAAATTTTCTTACTGTTTATCTTATTTCTTGCACTGATCCTCTCAGGATCCCAGATTAGACAAAGGAATTATTCATTGTGTCATGGCAGAAGAAGCCCCAACGAGTCCGGAGATACCCATGGCAAAGGCAGCCGAGGAACTTAAGACCAATTCCACTCCCATTAAGGTAAGATATCTACTTTCATGATGAACTGTTTGACCTCAACTTAGTTTTAACCAGTAAACAATACTTTAGGTTGAGAGATGTTCTTATGATATTACTTACTGTGATTCTTATCCTTTCAAAACATGTCGGTTTCAGATAACAGAAGAGAAAATGGAGAAGGAAGAAAAGAAACAAGAAACCTCCATAGAAGGTGAATTCATAAAGGTAGAGAAGGAGTCCTGTGACGTGAAGGATCGTTCCCATGCTGCTGATGCAAATTCTGCTGCAGACGAAGGATCATCTGTCGTTCAGCATAAAGCAAGCAATCCAGAGGCTACTCGGGAGTTGCTAGAATCGCAAGAAAAAGTTAAAGAGCTTGAACATGAATTGCAGAGAATTTCTGGTGCACTGAAGGCAGCTGAAATTGCGTACGTGCACCTGAAAGAAGAACTCTTGTTGACAAATGGGAAGTATGAAGAAAGTAAGAAGAGTCACGAAGAACTTGAAGTTAGCAAAAAAAAGCTGCTCGAGCAGATCACAGAAGCAGAGGAGAGATACAATGCGCAGCTTAAAACATTGCAAGGTGCATCACAGGCTCAAGAAGAACAGCACAAGGAACTGGCAAATGTGAAGGAAGCATTTGATCGTGTGAGTCTTGAGCTAGAGAGCTCGAACAAGAGGATGGCGGAGCTTGAGGCAGAGTTGCGAAATTCATCTGGAGAAGCCCAAAAGTTTGAGGAGTTGCACAAGCAAAGCAGTTTGCATGCTGAGTCGGAGGCAAAGAAGGCCTTGGAGTTTGAAAAGTTGCTTGAGGCAGCAAAATCTACTGCTAAAGAGGTGGAAGATCAGATGGCTTCTTTGCAGGATGAGCTGAAAAGCTTGTATGGAAAGATTGCTGAGAATCAGACAGTTGAAGAGGCACTAAAGAGCGCCACTACTGAGCTTGCTGCTGTTCGTGGGGAATTCGAGCTCTCAAAGTCCCAGGTGGAAGATGTGGAACAGAAGCTAGCTTCAGAAGAAGCTCTTGTTGGCGAATTGACAAGAGAACTGGAACTTGCAAGGGCTGCCGAATCTAAGGCTAAAGAAGACTCTGTGTCGCTGGAGAATTTGCTGACAGAAACCAAGAGAAACCTTCAAGAGAATGCATCTCAGCTTGAAGATGTAGAAGTGAAGCTAAAGGAGGAGGTTAATGCAAAGGCAAAGGTTGCGGAACAGTTGACAGGCCAGGAAGCAAAGCTGAAAGACATGCAGCATGACATAGAAAAGGTAACTAAAGAAAAACAAGCGCTGGAAGATGCCGTGTCTGATCTTACCCTTAATAATGCCCAGATGAAGGAGTTATGCCATGACCTTGAGGCAAAGTTGCAGCAATCAGATGAGAATTTCTGCAAAGCTGATTCTCTTCTATCTGAAGCAGTAGCAAACAACAAAGAACTCGAACAGAAGTTCAAAACCCTTGAAGAGATTCACAATGAGTCTGGTCACGCCATCACCACTGCCAACCTAAAGAACGTAGAGCTCGAGGACATGATAAAATCCTTGAATGTGGCTGCAGAAGAGGCAAAGTCACAGCTGAGAGAATCTGAAACCCGTTGCATTGCAGCAGAACAGAGGAGCCTTGAGCTAGAGCAACTACTGAATTTGGAACAACTAAGAAGCAATGATTATCAAAGAGAATTGACAGAATTATCTGAAAAATTCTCTGAACTAAATGCAGAAATCAAGAAGGAGATGGATGAGAAGAAACTATTGGACACCCAGTTGACAGAATTTCAGGTGAAAGTAGCCCAAATGGAGTCTGAATTGGGCACGTCAACAGCTCAGAATTCTGAGCTTCGGGTAGAACTAAAGAATGCATTGAACAAGTCTGTCGAGCATGATGAAAGAGCCAACACAATTCATCAGAGAAGCCTTGAACTAGAGAGCATATTGCAGACATCGGATTCCAAAGCCATGGATGCTGGCAAAAAGGCGAGTGAGTTAGAGTTACTTCTTGAAACTGAAAAATATAGGATTAAGGAGCTTGAAGAGCAAGTAAGCTTGTTAGAAACGAAATGTGAGAATTTTGAAGCAGAATCCTTGATAAGCAGTGTAAAGGCGTCTGAACTTGAAGAAGAGCTTCAAGTGGCCCAATTGAAAGCATCAAGCCTAGAAGTTGCACTGCAAGCGTCCACTGAAAAGGAAAAAGATTTGACCGAGTGCTTGAATTCGATGACTGAAGAGAACAGAAACTTAAAAGATTTGTCAAAAACATCAAATGAGAAGCTATCCGAGGTAGAAAATCTGATTAACATGTTGCAGGAGCAGTTGGAGAGCACGGAGAATGACCTTATGGCTACTGGACTGAGGGAAAGTCAGGTTATGGATAAGCTCAAGTTTGCAGAGGAACAGCTGGAGCAACGAAGCAAACTCTTGGAGGAAGTGACTGAAAGAAGTGCAGAACTTGAATCCTCTCGCGAGACGCTAACAAGGGACTCCGACTTGAAACTCCAGGAGGCAATGGCAAATTTCAGCAGCCGGGACTCTGAGGCAAAAGTTTTGCATGATAAAGTGCAGGCTCTTGAAAATCAAGTCAAAATATATGAAGTGCAGCTTGCAGAAGCAACTGAAAGACATGAAGCTGCTGCCAAGGAGCTTGATCAGGTTTTGGAGAAGCTGGCTTCTTCTGAGGGCGTCAATGAAGATCTCAAAAGAAAGATCTTCGAAGTAGAAAGTAAAGCTGATTCATACTTCTCAGAGAATGCAACCCTATCTGAAAATAATGCGCAGCTGAATCACAAGGTTAAAGATCTTGAAGACAAGCTAACTGCTGCAGCTTCTGATAAGGAAATCTCTGCACAGCAGCTTGCTTCTCACATAAGCACCATCACTGAACTAACGGAGCGGCACTCTAAAGTCTCTGAACTTCATCTGGCTGCTGAAGCCCGCATTTCAGAAGCTGAAGAACGCTTGGAAGAAGCTATACATAAATCCAATCTAAAAGATTCAGAAGCCAAGGACTTGCATCAGAAGCTGAAGGCTTTCGAAGCACAAGTGAAAACTTATGAAGAACAAGCTCGTGAAGCATCTGCTCTTGTGAATATTCGAGAGTTAGAAATGGAACAAGTTGTGTTGAAATCTAGGGATCTGGAGAGCGAATTAGAGGAAAGCTCCAGTCAGTTCAAAAGGGAGTCTGAAGAGCTAGCTCAAGCAAACATGAAACTTTCTCAGGATCTGGCTTCATATAAATCCGAGCTAAGTGATTTGCAGACAAAATTGTCCGTTGTTTCATCTGAGAAACAAGAGACAGTTGAAGAATTGTGTACTGCCAGAAAAGAAATAGAAGAGCTGACTCAGAGGCTTGCTTCTGAAGGCCAGAAGCTACAATCCCAGGTTAGTAGTGGCAATGTATTTCGTGGACCTATGATGATCTCTTTTTTACGAATCTTCTGAATTCTTATGACTCAAACATCTTCATTTTTCAGATATCTTCAGTAATGGAGGAGAACAATTTGCTCAATGAGACATTTCAAAATTCCAAGAAGGATCTTCAAATAACAATAGCACAGCTTGAAGAGCAGTTGAAAGAACACAAAGCAAACGAAGATGCCCTGAAAGCTAAGGTGGAAATCGTCACTACTGAAGCTGGCCAAAGCACTGAGTTGCAGAATCACCTGAAGGAACTTGAAGGACAGTTAGCAACAGCAGAAAGTAGATTCAAGGAGGAGGTACGCATGATACTAAAAATTTGTTTTCTGCGGGATTCTTCTTACTAGATGTTTGTATCTGTACATTTCCTCGATAAATTTGAAACATTTAAAAAATTTGACTTGCCTTTCCATTCCTTGAGAACAGAAAGAATTGAGCTCCCAAAAGGACATGGAAAGAGAAGCTGCTTTGAAGCATGCATTTGAAGAACTTGAAGCTAAGAAAAAGGAAGTCATTTTATTGGAAAACCAAGTGAAGGATCTTGAGCAGAGGTTGAAGCAAGCTGATTCTAAAACAAAAGAAAAGGTTGGCTTTTCTTCCTTTTGTTGACTCGTACATACACGTGGTCTCTTCTCATGTTTTAATAGCTTGGATTTGCCAGAAGCAATCTTGTCCGCATTTCACTAAATTGCAGCAAAGTGCAATATCGAATAAAGTTTTAACATCTCTTGCGAAATATAACTCAATGCTTTAGTTAAAGCTCCTATGTCTTAACAATCATGCAGGATGTTGGAGGTGCTGCCACAGAATACAAGGACAAAACAGTAAAATCGCGGGAAGTTGAATCTTTCTCAACTACTCCTTCCAAGAGAAAGAGTAAGAAGAAGTCCGAGGCAGCTTCAACTCAACCATCGCCCTCAGGTACACGGACTCATACTGCTGATGCATCTCCAGCCATGATGAACATTAAGTTCATTTTAGGTGTGGCTCTCGTTTCAGTTATCATCGGCATCATACTTGGGAAAAGATACTAGATGTGGACATTTGGTTAATTTATTGAGGCTTTTTTCCCCTGGGGTCCTTTCTTTTTGATTCATTTCTTTCCTTTTGTTTTGTTTTGTTTTTTTTTTTTTTTTCGCCTTTAATTGGCTTGTTAGTCGGACAAAGCGCACGACATGCTTGATTTTGATTTATATTGCATTTCAGTTTGGGTTTTCGATCTTAAGTCAGGATATTGGTTTTTCATTTGAATCCTGACCAGTAGTTATATTGGGGAAGGAAAAAGCAAAGGAAATATTGTTCTTGGTGTAATCAAGTTTGTATTATGCTATTTATTTTCTGAGTTTGCTTTTTGATCCAGAACTTAGCCCTCAGAACTGTTTGATGTGTCTTTTTTTATTAGCTTCATTCATCATCAAAACAAGCAGTACCAGATTTCTGTGTCCATCAGCTCCCAAGAAGCAGGGGGCCCAATCATCTTTAGCCTTCTGCAGTAATAAATTATTTTGATTTTGATAATTTTTTGTCAATCCTAATTTTTGATCAAATATGAAATCAAAATACACTTAGCATGCTGTATTATAATGTGTGTGTGTGTGTGTGTGTGTTGTTCTCTCTTTCCCTTTAATGCAAACCCGGTGTTGCACTTTTGTTGCATATATAGTTTATAAACCATTACACAGTATGAAATTTATATCATAAATATTTATTCAAGATATGGGGCATATATTAAATGCAATCTAGCACAAAGTGGAATAGCTTGTATACATTGCCAAATTTAATGAGCAGTAAATGCATAGTTAATGTCATATATACCTTTCATAGCTACATGCGGTGATATGCTCCTAATCACATATCTAAACCAAAATAACAATTAGTTTTGAATCACTAGTTTTTGGCTTAATTTCATCCTAGTTTTGCTTAGGGAGCAACCCCATCATTAGAGAATCGGACCGGATTAGCTGGTTATATTGGGAACCGGCCAATTTTTCGGTCAAATGACTTGGTAGGAATCGGTCAAAAATTGGTGAAAAATCGAGTTAAACTGCTCAGGATCGGTTTTTTTTTTTTTTTTTTGTATTTTTATTGAAAAAATTCAAAAATAAAAGAAAATTTTTCTTTTAAAAAAATAATATATAAAAATGTCTTTTTTAGGTTTTCTGATGATTTCTAACATTCTCATCTCTTAAATAATTTATTAGTATATATAATTTTCATTAACAATTTTTTATTTTCATTTTTATTTATTTAATTATTTTTATCAATATATTATTCTAATTGAGTTTTAAAAAATTAAATATAGCATCTTGAAATTAAAATTTTTCATATTAATTTTGTTGTTTTTATTTTACAAAACTAATTTTTAAATAATTATATTTTGCTTTGAATTTAATTTAGTCTCTTTTATGTTTTTACAAAAATATTTTTGTCCTTGTTAAATTATTAAATTATAAATATTACAGCTGATATATTAATAAATAGACTTGAATTGATTTTGTAAAATTGATTTAATATTTTTGTCTGTGTATATATAATTTAAAATAATCAAATTTTTAAAATCGATTTAATTGGTTGGATCAATGACCCAATAACTCAATTAATTCTCTAGTTCAATGATCTGCTTGGTTTTAAAAACATTGTTTTCGCCGTGAATTGGTCAAAAATATGTGAAATTTCTTACTTGTTATGGGGGATTGAATCCAATAACTGAGGAATATATGGTTGATCAATATTGCACACTATCATTTAGCTGTGGCTCTTTTATTTGCAATAGTTGATCACATGTATAAGACCAGTTGGAGCATTAATCATGGTATAAACTATATTTAGAAGCTCAGGTTCTTTAGCTGGTTTCGAGGGATTAGTCCAAAATTATTATTTTTATTTTCATTTTTTAAGATGTTACAACACCTCGATCCAATGATAGTACACAGCACAATTATTTGTTTTGCATGACCAAACTTTCACGAAAACTTGTTTGCATGCAATCATGGTACATTGCAATTTTTTGTTTTGCATGTCTAACCCATACGGCTTTGTTTGTTTCCTTTTTTGGGTGGGGATGAATGAAGAGGAGATGTTGAAGGTTTGGAAAATTATATTTAGCATTGAAATGTAGAAGGAAAGAAAATTTTAAAGCGGTTTGAATTTGAATATTTTTTTAAGTATAAATGTAAATGTATGAATGTATATAAGTATCTATTTAATTATAAATAAATGTGATAATTAAAAATAATTAATTAATTTCAAAAAATTTAAATTTAAATTTAAATAAAAATTTATAAGCAGTATAATTTTGAATGAATGTAAATAATGCCACGGAAAATAGTAGCCTAAGAAAACTTCTTGGCACGTGCAAAGGATAGGACGATAGGTTTGAATTGTAACACTTGGTGGGGTCCCTAAATTTTGGACCATAAAATTAAGGATATTTATTAGCATTTCATATCCTCAAATTCCATCCATGTTACATATTATCTCGTACAGATAATATAAAGAAACTCTATCATTTAAAAATGTTTTAATTTATTTATATTTTAATGGCACTGTTTGCAGTAATACTACTCAATGTTCCTTTTTTCATTTCTAAATATAATAAAAAAAAACTTTGAGTCAGGTATAAGTTAGGCATAATTTGACCTAAAAAAGTAATTATGGAGGACAGCCTAATATAATTTGGGGATAAATTGTTTCTAAATTGCTGTTGAGAAATTATATACTAAAATGGTAAAATTAAAATGGGGTCGACGTGAAAAATGGGTAAAGTCAATTATCTACAATATTTATCATATTAACCAGTCCTTTAATTGCTTGTTTCTTAAAAAAACAATTCAAAATTCAGCTTTGGATAAACAAAGGTGTCGCAGCTTCATAGCTGTGATTAATGAATAACATTTGTTTTTTTGGAATTAGAACTTGAAACATTTCACAGTCCTATGTTAGCATTGCCATATATTTGTCCCCAAGTTGACGTCAGCATTTGTGCAGAGAGAGACCATTTCTTGCCAGTGTCCTTGCACTAGCACAACATTTTGCATCTCTGCCACTACATTTGTTTTTCATCAGATTTCTGTTTGTAGAGGTTCACAATTTTTCAGAGAAAATTGAAATTAAGTATATCAAAAAAATTAAGTCTGAAAGCACTTCTTATTTTATATAGATTTCCCACAGCTCTTCAGACAATGACAAACCATTTATATCACAATTGCCTCACCCAAATGACGATGCAAGTTCCCTCTTCACAACAAAATGTAGCAAATGTTGTTGGACACAACACTTCAAATTGAAATCAGAACCATTTTCCCTGCAAAGTTACCTCGTACCCTGCATTCTTAAGACACCAAGAACACTTAAAGACATTACCACATCCAAGAATCGACAACAGCAAAGAAGAGAAAGAGCAACACGAAAATCACCGCCATGGGTCTTCTATTTCACCATCAAAGAATTACACTCATCTGTATCAGAATGAACAAATACAATCAAAATGTATCCCAACTGAACCATCCAACGTCCACATTGCCCTGATCAAGAACTCCTCCTCCTCCACCATCATCATCATTCCCCACCCACAATGCAGCAACTCAACTCATCAGGCTAATCCTAATCCGAGGGCTGCCAAGCTGAGGCAGTGAGCAATGACAAATCCTTCCACCCCAACTTCAAACATCCACTTTCCTCCACCAAAGTGTACCCCTGCCATGGGAACATCCCCAGCAAGAGACTGGCCTGTGCCGCCGGATTACCGGCTAGGGACACCGGCCTAAACCCCCCGCGGACCAGCTCGTCGCCCCACCTCTCCACCTTCGCCTCCCCTGTCCGTTTCGGCCCTCCAACAGCAACGATATTCCTTATCTCGCAGCCGAACAGCTGCTGCTCCACCGTGTGCCTTTCCATGCTGTCCGTCCCCAATCCGTCCCCCAACGCATCAAACAACGCCGAGTAGTAATGCAGCGCGTCCACGAACCGGGCTAGGAAGTTGCCCCCATGGCTCAAATCCTGTTCCACTATGGTGATCAGTTTAGGCCTAATCAGTGTCAGCAATCTCAATGCACCCAAATCGCTGCCGGTTATGTCGTAGAGGCAGTGGTGCATCCAGTGCACCACCACGGTTTCCCCCAATTTGATGTCCAACTGGTTGAGGTCCTTGATGTTGCCGATTTTCCCTTCAAGGGCTTGGAATTGGAAAGGAATGCTGAGCGCGGCGGCGAACTCCGCCAGGCGCTGGCCGGTAGAGCCGAGCAGCTCGGCGGAGGATCCGAGACCGGTGATCCTGAACGACTTGAGCTTCCGCGATTTGGAGGCGAGGATGTGGAACAATCCCGGCCACTGGAGGCCCTGCATGATGTCCAGGTCGATGACGTGGACGTGATCGGCGCCGTCAACAGCCTGCTGGATGGCCTGGTTGGCGGTGAAGTGGGAGAATTTGATGAGAGGAGTCACGGAATTATAGATTTGGAGGGAGCTGAGGAGTTTCTGGTGGTGCGATTTGGGCGGCGGGGCGAGGGGCGAGTAGGTGCCGAGGTAGGAGCTGATGATGCGGGCGGAGAGGGCGTCAGCGAAGTACGCGCCGACGCGTTGGGCGGAGGAGCCGAAGGGGGACGACAGCTCGGCGATCTCGGGGAGGAGCCGGCCGGCGTCGTCGAGATTGTCCATGGCGACGCACTCGGCGCATTGTAGGAGGAGTCCGAGGAGGCGGAGGCCCTTGGAGTCGGAGTCGGAGTCGCCATCGTGGGCGGCGGGCTGAAGCTGCCCCGCGACCCCCGCCTCCGCCTCCGCCTCCTGGGGCTGCTGGTCTTCGTCGGGGAAGCGGCGGCGCTTCATGGGGTCGGAAGCGGTGGCGGAGGGGTCAACGGGGCGCTTGCCGGCGGAGGAATTATTGTAGAGCAGAGTGTGGAGCATTATGTAGGAGGAATCAAAAGGAAGTGAACTTTTTCTGAGAGTGTTCAACAAACAAGCAGACAAGAGAGTTTCCGAGTACAGAAATGATTGTGGTTATGATTTTTCTTTACTTTCCTTCCTTTTTCATTTCTTTTAATTATTTTTATAATTCTTGTTTATCCAAAATTTGATGATAATATGAACAGTGGAAGAGAGTCTTGTTTCTTGTGTTTGGGGCATGTGGAGGCAAGGGCAATAAACTAAGGCAGTGTTTGGCTGCAAATTTGGGAGAAATTGTTCACTAATTAGAACACTCGCTTTCAACTTGTTCGCTCATCAAAATATTTTTTTTTTTATCCCTTTTTCCTCCTCCACTTTTTATTTTATTTGCAAATTTTCAGTCAACTTTCGTTCCAACAAAGGTACATCCAAACAAATGTTAAGACTTTTATTTGGATGTAAATTATGGTGAGAAAAAATTGAAGCGGAAAAACTAAATCAGGGTGATGGTTTTTCTTTTCCTTTTCTATTATATATTTTTTTTATAATAGAAATAATTCTTGTTTATCAAGAATTGGATGATAACATGAATTGTGGAAGAGAGGGTTGATAGCATGTGAAAGCAAAGGCTAGTTGCTTAAGGCTTTGTTTGGATGCAAATCTTGTACAATTTTCGTCTCATCAAAATTCACGCTTAATCTTTTTCTCTCATTTTCGGTCTTACTAATACATTATTCTTAAATTTTCAAACTAATTTTTCTCCCACCGAGGTATGCATACAAACAAAACGCTCCTCTAATTTCGACGTGTATAGTATAATTACAATAAAGAATGATTTGGTATAGGGTGTGTTTGGATGTGTTATGAATTTGGACCAACAAAATATGTGCTCGTGTAACTTCTTGTGATTGGTTGGTTCATCTCTGAAAAATTCATGCTTATGTGTGAGTGTTGCTTTGTTGCTAATTCTTATAATTTTGTTAAGTTTTCATCTAGTGTGTTGATTGAATTAGGACAAATGTAACAATTTCACACATAGTTTAAGAAAGAGATGTTAAACCAATGTAAATAGCAAGGCCACACTTCTCTTTAACAACCAACTTTGTAAAGATGAATCACGTTCATCATCATCCGTGTTATGACATAATTTATCACCACTAACAAGGGGAGAAGAATCTCCATTGGATTTGGTGTTGGCATTGTTGTCTTATTGGATGAATCTCCATTTGGATTTGGTGGCTAGTCTTCTCGTCATATTAGGAAAATGAGGGAGCCCTTTAGTGTTTTTTACCCTTGTCATTATAGGATACATTGTTCTGACTCTAATTAACCATGTTTAGTGTTAGTCTTAGGTTGTAATAGTTGTTTATCTTTTTTAATCTTCCTATTCTAATAATTCCATGTTGTTATGTCCAAAATCATAAATAATTATATTTTTTTGGCCGCCCAAGGTTGGTCGGCCAACCAAATATTGCCACTCTTCATGCATTATCCCTTGAATTTTTGTGGTCCTTTTGCAACTTAGACCATATTTTTGAGTTTATTTTATTTGGTCTATGACTTTGGTTGTGTCTCTTCACACAAGAGGTGATAAGACTATGAATAGTTATTTGAGGAATTGCTTTTCAAAATTAAAATTAGAAAAATAGGGTCACAGTAGGCTTCGTATGTGTGCGCAATTCTTGTACGTATTGTTCTTAATTATATATAAATATATTGAAAGTTACATTTGGAAATGGATTTATATATATTTATTTAGGGGGAATTACTCAACCAATTGTTGGGATCATTAGTTAGCATCTATTCATATTTAAAAAAAGAGGTTGTGATGATACTTGAATAATTAAACTTTTTTTTTTTTTTTTGAACAAATTGAATAATTAAACTATGCAGCAAAAAGAAAGTACTAATTTGTCTTAGATGTATTTTATCTACTTTAAAGGTTAAATATTGGTGAAACCAACAGCCTTGAAATGACATTTATTCTTCTCCGTTTTTCTTTTGTTTGGCTTTATTGGAATTGTCTTGTTTTATTGTTCTTGAAAGATAAGATCATTAAACAATGGAAGATCACAATAACATTAGTGTATTTTGTATCTTTTTAGGCGATAATCACACTATGTTTTAAACTTTTTAATTATTCTTGTTATATTGTACTTAAAAATTACTTTTCTAGTTATAAAAGAACTTTAATTTGTATTTATTATGTAAAATGCTAAAACCCTAAAAAAACCATTCGAGCATTATATAGAATAAGGGTAATTTAGTTCGAATAAGCCGCGTCGCCCTTAATTTTATTACACTTAATATGTAGACATTGGTCTTTCTTTTCAATAGCTTACGCGCATCTCAACCGATTTATGTTTTTTTTTTATTCGATCAAAATATATTATTTTATTCAACTTAGAAAATTCATGGAAAATTTTAATCCGACGTGCTTAGATTTCTACCTATATATTATATAGTATTGCTCCTTACCTAATCCTTTCTGACCTACCTCATATGGATATGTTTGACCCACTCCTTCCAATTTTGCGTATGCAATCACAATGCATTATTTAATTTTCCAACACATCAATTTCAATTATCTTAATTTTTGTAGTTTTCCCTAAAATTGCAATTGGATATGGTTTTATCTTATAAGGACCGAAAATGGTAAGCCCCACATTTTGGCCCAACGAGCTACTTCTCAAAAGGCCCAATTCGCATGAATTACGTCACAACATACACTTTTTTAGATTTGTTTTTTTATTTTTTTTTTTTTAAATTTTTAACTACAGATTCACTCGTTATTTCTGAGTGTCGAACATACTAATCATATTGCTAAATTGACTTAAAATTATCTCAAATTTTAAAAAAGATTGAACATACCTTAGAAGTGGACTCGAAACGGGAGTTTTTTTAAGAATTTTTACTTTTAAAATTAGAATTCAAGTCCAAGTCATGTTAAAGTTCTTATTTCTAAAAGTAGAATTCACATATAATTTTAGTCTAATTTCTTCAAAGTCTTCACTTTTTAAAGTAAAATTCACAGCTAATTTTGTTAAAGTTAAGCTAAAGTCCACACTTCTAAAAAAAAATTTCAAATGTAGTCATGTTAAAATCCTTATTTTTGAAAGCATAATTCTCATTTAATTTTGACTCAACCTTGTTAAAATCCCCACTTCTTAGAGTAGAAGTCACATTTAATTTCAACTCAACCTTGTTAAAATTCTCTCACTTCTACGAGTAGAATTTACAGACTTAACTTTATTAATGCCCTTACTTTTGAAATTAGAATTAATATCTAATTTTAACTCAATTTAACCTTGTCCTCACTTCTAACAGTAGAATTCACATCCAGTCACGTTAAACTCCTCATTTTTAAAAGTAGAATTCACCTCTAATTTTAGCTCTGCCTTATTAAATTTATATTAAAGTCCTCACTTTTTAAAACAAAATTCATATTTAATTTTATCTCAACCTTGTTAAAGTCCACACTTCTAATAGTAAAATTTACATCTAATTTTGGCTTGCTTTGTTAAAGTCCTCATTTTTAAAAGTAAAATTCACATTTAATTTTAGCATAATCTTGTAAAAGTCATTAAAGCATTTACTAGAGTACTGGCTTATGAGCCTTAAAAGTCAACTCCATTAAAGTTTAACTCAAATTTGACATTATTCAAGCTTGAGCTGAGCAGATACAGACTCATTCCTATGTGTTCACAAGGCTTGTGAGCCTTTTTTTTATTTTTATTTATGGTTTTTGTTTTTCTACAAATAATAATATATTAATATATAATCAAAACTTTAGTTTAGTTTTAAAAAATATAAGAATATAAATATGTTTAATTTTTAAATGAAATTTGGGTATTGCAGAATAATAAAATAATGCATCTTTTATTAACATATTACAGTGCAGTAATTCCATTTATAAATAAATAAGAATTGAGAATTTAATTTTATATGCATCTTAGAAATATAAGTTTATAAAATTTTCATATAAAATTTTGGAACGTCCTTAGTCATATATATGCATAAAATGATAAATAATCTAAATCAAAATTTAAATATTATAAATTAATTCAATTATACATTTTTGGTATATTTTACTGCATATTAATTGTTACACATATACATAAATACAATACATTAAATTTTAATTTTAAAATATACTTTTTATTTTTAAGTTTTATGAAATTTTATGTGAAAATTTTGAGGACTTTTAAATTTTTAATTTATATATATCATATAGGTGCAACTCACCTTGTAAAATGATACAATTAAATATATTTCAAAATTTTTAGTAAAATAATAAAAATAAATATAACTCAAAAAAATAATAGCAAAACCTTGAAAAATATTATCAAAATAATAAATATATATTATTTATAAAATCACTTAATTTGTATAGATTTTTTAAATAAATTAAAATTATGTCATTGTTGAATAGGTTATGTACTATCCCAAAATAGTATTTGTTTTATCTAATTATTAAAATATCTCAAATATGGAATTGAAAACTTTAAACAAATATTTTTTTTTTCAAAATTAATGTGCTATTTTGCAAATTTTAAGTTATGTTTCAAAATTTATTATCAATGTTTATTTTCGTATTGTTTTAAAATAATTTTTATTCTCAATATTTATTTTGAATTTATCCTCTTAGTTAAATTTAATTGAATAGATATATTTTTAAATATTATATTATTTATTCTTAATGAAATTACTGTAAACATTATTTTTATCATATATAAAAGTTATAAAATCATTAAATTAAATGATATATAAAATTTAAAAAATTTATGTAAATAAAATCAAATTTGAACTCAAGTTCAAATTTATATTTATGTTTTGAGCTCGTGCTCAATTTTCTAAGCTCGATGGAGTCACACAAGCTTGAATTCAAGTTCATTTAGACATATTTGAACTCACAAAGAAAGAGAGATTTGAGCCAAAATCAACTCGTTTGCACCTTAGTTTTTACTTCTAAAAGTTAGTCTTTACTTCTAAAACTAGAATTCACATCTAATTTTGACTCAACTTTATTAATGTTAAAATCCTCACTTCTTAAAGTAGAGTGTACATCTAATTTTAACTCAACTTTATTAAAATCCTTGATTCTAAAAGTAGAATTCATATCTAATTTTAACTCAACATTATAATGTAGAATTCAATTTCAATCTTGTAGTGCATATCCACAACAAAGTCTTAATCAATTCAAGATTACAATAAGAAAGTCTACACTTCTCAAAATAGAATTCAATATCATCTTGTGATGCATGTTCACAACAAAATCTCAATCAATTCAGATTTACAATGAGTCATAACTCTTATCAATAATTTTTTTAATACTCAAAAACTCAATATTGATTAATATTGATAAGATATGACCCACAATTATTTGAGTGGCGTAGCCCAAATGTCACATGTGAAGTATGAAAAGGAAAGTGTGGAAGTTTAGCAAAATAACAAGATTTGGGAACTCATTTTACCAAATTTTGATGGAGTGAAGATTATGTGTGGGTTTGATTTGAAAATTTATAAATAATATGAAAATTGAAAGTCTAATTTTAGCTCAACTTTTTTAAAGTCATGTTAAAGTTCTCCTTCTAAAAGTAAAATTCATATAAAAATTTGACTCAATATTGTTAAAGTCATCTTAAAGTCCTTACTTTTTAAAGTCGAATTTAATGTTCACCTTGTGGTGCACCTTTAAAATGAAGTTTCAATACTTTCATGTTTATAATCACTAAAAAAATTATTTTTTGTGACAATTATCATAATAATGTAAAAAATATCATCAATAAAAGTACTTATACAATGATAATAATTTTTCTGGTCACAAATTGATAGAAATAATTATTATCAGTGACAATTTTATAGTTTTACTTTTTCTCATCACTAAATGTTTGGCGCCATTTTTTTTATTTTTTATTTTTATTTTTTTGTGTTGGGGAGAAATTAATGTTTTCACTAATATGAATGTAATTAGTGATAACATTTTTAGTCATCAATAATTAGCTTAAAAATTTATTTGTGATTACACAAGTTCGTCACTCAATAGTTGATAGAACTAGTGACAAAGAGATATTATCACTATTAAAAAATATAATTTATTTGAAATATACTAAATCAACATTTTTATTTTTACGGATTGAAAATCAAATGAGGTGAAGCAAATAAGTAAAGTCAACATTTTTATTTTGAAAAATAAAAATGAGATGAAGCAAATCATCTTGAAAATTATTTTATGGAAAAATCAAGAATAAATTTAATGATAAAATTTATAAACATATCACTTTTTTTTATAATTGAATATACTACAAAACAAAATTGTATTATAGATGCACATATTAATTAGCAAAGTAATTATAAAATATTTTTAATTAACCAATTGTTAATATTGTTAAATTGTTCTTATAGTTTGATGACTAATAAAAACATAATTCGCAAGATATATATATATATATATATATATGTATGTATACCTTGTATAGATTGTTTATTGTTGTTATAATATTGCTTTATAGTTATGTGTACGTGCATTTATTTATTTATTTATTATTAATATACTATATTATATTTTAAAAATTCATGGATTGACAGATAATAATATACAATTGTAATAAAACAATGAAGAAAATAAATGAGTGAAGAATTAGGTTTGATTAATAATCAAGTATCAAATATATATATATATATATATATATAAGCAAAAATTCTATAAGAAATTATAATGGCATCCAATGATTTATATAACATTACAAAATCTTAAAACGTCACTAAGAAATAATTAATTAAATTGTCAAAAAAATTGATGTAACCTCCAAAATTAATCCATCTTCTCTAAAATCCAAAAAGTTCTCTAAAAAGCTTTCCATCAAGTCTCTCTCTCTCTCCCCATCCTCTCACTGTAGCATACCGTGCAGGCACGGCTACTCTCTGCACAAATTCCCATCGATTCACTCTTCAGGCCAGAAGCATCTTCAACTCTTTGCCTTTACTATTTGTTTAGTCTTTGTATTTTATTTGCTTCACTAATGTTCTACTGTTTAAATAATTAAAAAAGTTAAATTCTTGAGACGCTCAATCGCGTAAGCTAGAGTTAATAATACTGGGATATTGATAAACAAATCCCAAAATTTACCACGGTTCTTTCTGGGTTCTTGTTCGGTGAGTGGTTTTCTTCGTTTCTTTACTGTTTATTTATTTCTGAATTTGTTTGGGCATTGTTGAATTCTTAAGAGTTGTGCTTAATGTTTAAATTTTCAAGAATTGAGTAATTGGATATAGATGAAATCATGAAAATTGAGGATGGGCATTACTAAAATTCCAAAATTTCTTGCAAACGAAGTGGTTGAGCATTGCTAACTTCTGAAACTTTAATGATTTCAATTGATGCGTATTGCTGAAATTCTAAAAGTTTTATGAACTACGATTAGGCATCGTTGAAATTATGAGATTCTTTCGAATTGAGTGGTGGAGCATTGAAGAAATTCTACGGTCTTAACAAAGTGAATGGTTGGGTATCAGTAAAATTTTGAAATTCTTATGAACTGTGGATTGGTGTAGCTGAAATTGTGAAATTTGTATGAATTGACTAACATGTGATACGTATACTCTTATATGGTCGGTGCCCTCTAGCAAATGCTATTGGGATCATGATTTATCCTAATCAAAACTTGTGCTTCATATCTATGTGTTTTGATGAAATATTGATGTTGAAAATTAAAATTACACAAAAATACAGTGCTATATGTTGGCAAATTGAGCTTGCTTAGGGTATAAAAAATCCCCTAGATGTGCATTTTATTTTGTTTTCAAATTACCAATAGTATAAATATATATTATTTATTTATGCAATTTTATGCTATGTTTTGGTGAAGAGCGTGCCTTGCCATTGCCATTAACAATTGTCCTCTTCCTTTTGCATTATTGACAATTAATCTATTGGCCTTATTGTTCTGTTTTGCAGAACTTGCCTTCTCGTTTGCAGCTAGCATCCTTCTCCAAGTCTTTGTAAGTTCTGAATACATTTAAGGATCAGTAGGGCCCAAACCCAATTTAAACTGCTGTGCCTAATCCAATCATATATGAACTTTTATATGCATTTGTTGTATCATTCTAATTTTTCTACATAGTCATGTAATGATATGTTCCCAACATGATTATATTGCATCTAATTGTGTCATTGCATCATCGTAGATGGTTCCTGTTGCAATTATGAATGCAGGCTTGAGCAATATAAAACACTTGGTGGACAATTGAATAAAGTAAAAGCGGTATTGCCTATTAATGACTCTCTTTTGTCCATCGAGGCAAGGGTTGCATCTTCTCCAATATAGACGACAACAACCAAGGCAGCCAAGGAAAAACATGCTTTTTGAAGGCTGAACCAAGCTGCATAACTCCTAATTCCTAGCCACGATGATCACGTTTGTGTAAAGTAGTTGTTACTGAATCAATACAATTGAAATTTCTATATATTTTAATACCTTTTAGGTAATTTCAAATGTGAAAGTATGAATTTGTGATTATCTAGAGTGATAGCTACTAATTTTTTGGTATTGATAATTGATAATTGCTTAAATAGTGAGTTTGTTAGCAAAGAAATGTTAATGGTCTCTATCAAGATTAGGTGTCCTTTGAAATATTTGCCCCACACTGATCAACCCATATTATGTAGAAAACCATTTTTGTGCACTTGTAGAGTTATCTTGTGTTATACTAGATTTTTTAGCGTCTTTAACTGCTTTTGTTAAAACATGATTGACTTTGTATATATTGATCAGATATTAGACAATAAACATATATTCGATCGACAAGTGCTTATAATCAATAGAGTAAATTTGACTTTAGGCATTTCTATTGTAGATTCCATGATGAGTAAGTGGTACCTATAATGTTAAAAAAATGAACAGAAAAAAGTTTATTTTTATAGATTATTGCTTATGGTATGATAACATTATTTGTTTGTTATTTAAGTAGTTGATGTAGTTGTTACTATTATATATATTTATTTTAAGTTTAATTTGAGCTTCTTGATACTTTGAATAATCTACTTATTATTTACTAGGTTTTTTAATTCCATGCAGGTTTAAGCTATAAGGATTTGGTGAAGAATGACACATTATCTTCAAGCTAAAGCTAAATTGTGACGGTGCTATGTTATAATAATAATTCACTTATTTACTTTATTTGACCTTAGAAGTTATTGGGTTTTAGTTTGTTTAAATTGGACTCAATTTCGACTTATATTATGTAAGATATTCATGCGAATGAAATTTCCTTTGATTCCTTTATTGTCGGATGGACTGAGATGCACAAATTTACGTAATATAATTAATAAGATAGCTGTTATTGTTACAAATTATAATTTTCATAGTGATAATAAAATTTTAAGAATTGTAATTTAAGTGATGATGTTTTGTTTGTAGCTAAAAAATATTGCAAGATTAGTGATAGGAACTACAAAGTTGAGTGACGAAAATTACATGTATGACTAAAGCAAAGAGTTTTAGTCACGGAACTTGTGTGTGATCAAAGCTTATCTTCTAGGGACAAAAAATTCTCACTAAAATATGTTTTTGTGGCAATATTTATTGTGGGTAAAAAAAGAGGTTACAATGACATAAATTGAATGTGACTGAAAGACTAGTTACAGGGATGACTAGCCAAGTTGTGAATAACCTTTTAGTGACACAACCTGTAGTCACGGGATATTGATAATATGTTGTCACTAGCACACCGTGACCACATTTTGTAATATAGCGACAAAAGTTATCCTGAGTCCATGCTGAAGAAGTAATAATTACTATCAATAATTTTTTAATACTCAAAAGATACTCAATATTAATTAATATTGACATGACATGGCCCTCCAATATTTGAGTACAATAGTCCAAATGTCATATATGACGTATGAAAGAGGAAGTGTGGAAGCGTAATATTTGGGAACTCATTTAGTGAATTTTGGTGGAGTGAAGATTATGAATAGGTTTGACGTAAATTTATAAATATTGTAAAATTAAAAAGTTCAATTTTAATTTAATTTTATTAAAATTCTCACTTTTAAAAGTAGGATTTATATTTAATTTTAGCTTAATTTTGTTAAAGTTATCTTCAAGTCTTCATTTCTTAAAGTAAAATTCAATGTCAACTTTGTAGTGCATATTTACAATAAAGTTTTAATCGATTCATGTTTACGATGACTTATAATTCCCATCAATAGTTTTTTTTTTTTTTTTAATACTAAAAAGATACTCAATAAACATTGATATGACATGGCCCTAAATTGTTTGAGTAGAGTAGCCCAAATGTCATATATGAAGTAAGCAAGGAAGCGTGGAAGTTGAGGGTTTGACTCAGTTTATTGAATTTTGATAGAGTGTAGATTATGTGTAAGTTTGATTTGAGAATTTATTAACAACGTGAAAGCCAAAAAAATCTAATTTTGGCACTCACTTCTAAAAGTAGAATTTATATCTAATTTTGGTTCAACCCTATTAAAATTATCTTGAAGGCTTCACTCCTTAAAATAGAATTCAATGTCAGCCCTTGTAATCCATCTTTACAATAAAGTCTCAATCAATTCAGCTATATTTGTTTTAGTTTTTTATGTGTATTTTTAAATGTAATTTTTTTTAAAATTATGTAAAAATAAGAAAGAGATTGAAATATGATTCAAAAATAATAATGATTAAGTATGTATTTTTTAGTGTAAAATTTGAAAACAAGCATTCATGTTTGCAATAAGTTGAAATTCCTACCAATAATTTTTAAGAACTCAAATGATACTCAATATTAATTAATATTAACATGACATGGCATGGAGATTATCCGTGTGCTTGATGTGAACATTTAAAAATAATGTGAAAACAAAACGTGTTAAGATATTTGAATTAATGTGATTTTTTAATAACATATCGGCATATATTTCTTCTGGAAAGATAATTAAATAAATGTGAAAAGCAAGTTATAAAAACTTTTTTTATTGGGAAAAAAATTGTTGCATATTTAACCCTAAATATTAAAAAATAGAAAAGACCATGACAATTTTATAGAAATGAAAAATGAAAGAATGCATTCAAAGATCAATATTGCTACATATAACCAAATAAATCCAAAAGATAATTCGTCTGAAATAATTTTCCACACACAACATAATCCAAACTTCAATATAATTAAACAATGAATATAACTGGTTTTCCCATGCCCAATTCAAACCCTAAAAACGTTTCGGCCAACTAAATTATTAACAGGGCACATGTAAACAACAATAATAAAATTCAAACACATTTTTCTACATGAAAAAACATCCAACATACATACATAGCTAAAATACATCGATCTGAAATAAATCCAACTTGTGCAATTGAGCCCCAAAAGCTCAATGAAATTTGAGTACATAAGTTATCTTCAGAATCCTCAGAAACAAGCATCCAGTACACAGCAGCAACAAAGGGCAGCACAACTGCAACAAAATGAAACCAAACACTGCCTTAGAAATTTGTATTTGATTTAGTTAAATGATTATAATAGTTAAAATCATTTTAGTCTTGTTTGTTTTTAAATTTTGATGTATGTTTTTAAATGTTTTGTCTCGAAAGTTGTGTAAAAAAAAGAAAGAAAAATAGATAAGCAAGACATAGAAATAATAATTGAATGTAAATTTTTTAGAAGTGCATAATTGTAAAACAAACATAGCCTTTGCTTTTTATGCACATAATAAACTAAGGCTATGCTTGGGAGAGGAGTGAAGGGTTTGTTGGAGGATGACATTTGGTGAACATTATTTATTTGAATATGTGTATTTATAATAATAATAATAATAATTAATTGATATGATTGTATATGCAAACACTAATTAATTTTTACTATATAAATTATATAAATGTGGGTGTATGCACTCATGTGAATTGATATAATGATTAAAAAATAATTGATTAATTGTATATTTACAATACAAAAAATTTTGAATTTAAATTGAGTATGCTTCATTATGTAAAGTTTAATATAGGATGGGTAGTGATATAAAAAGGGGTTCCAAACATAGCCTAAGAAATTAGACTCACATATCTAGTATATTTAACGCGTGACGTATGCGCTTCAACTACCCATCATACCTAATGAATATTGATTTGTCTTAACCAACAAACATGTTCACGATGTTTATTCAAAGCTTAAAAAATCGGACTATAATTATGTGCAGATGTTATTTGAATATAATGAAAATAGAAAAAGTAATACCAAAGTTTTGTATGTTTAGTTCTAAATTAATTCAAAGTCATTATATAGTGGCTCACACGAAATTATCTTTGCAGAATAAATTTCCAACATAATTTGAAAAACCAAAAAAATCACACAGAAGAAATTGAATGCACTAGAAGAATAAATTGCAAGTGTCAAGAGGCATTTTCAATTCCAAGAAATTGAATGAAATAAATAAATAAGTTAATAAAAATTAAGAGAAGAAAGCACTAACCATCCCTTCCAGAACCCATCGCCTCTAGACTGAGTGCCAGCTGGAGGAGCCTGACCCAGACCCTCACCCTGTTGCCCGTCTTTCATCGGATACCCAGCCGGAGGCGGCGGAGCCATGTAACCGCCCTGCGGATCCGACGGGTACGAAGCGGCAGGTGGCGGATATGTAGCTGAAAAAAAAAGCAGATTAACAGACAAAACCCTATCAGTAATCCCTAGCTTCATTCACGCGCACGAACACACACAACCAACAGTATATGCCTATGCATACCTTGATTCTGGTTATAGTTACTCATCTCAGAGGATACGGCGGCGTGTGGAGGGAGAAGAAGTAACAGCTAATTAAAACACGGATGCAAGGATCGGAGAAACTGATTCTCGAATAAAAGCAAAGTAAAATATGGGTAAGAGATGGAGAAGAAGTGTGGGTATTCGTATGTATATATAGAGAGAGGAAGAGAGGGGTGGGTGGGGTTACTTAGGGGAGAAAGGAACAGACAGGGCGGCGACACCGCGTGACAGGGCGGAGATGGAGAAGTCCAATAAAAACACAATTTATTGTTTCAACGCGTGGAAGTAATGCCGGATTTTGTATTTAAAGAAATGTTTTTAGCGGCCCACTTTGTCGGACTATTCGTTTTACTGTTTTACATTATTTGTGCCAAAATTGGAATTATTATTATTATTTTTTTAGTTGCGTGTATTTTTTTAGTTCGAAAATTTCGTGAGTAGTGTAAGAAATTAATGATCATATGAGCTATATAAAAATAATAATGTACAATTAAAATGATGTTCCAGGGAGATAGATGATGATTTTTATAAAATAAATAAATATAAACTTGGGTATAGTTGTATTGGAATTAAATTTGGTTAAACACATGTAATGATTATTTTTTAAATATTTATTAATACGAGCAAGAGGAATATTATATTATAAATGTGTATGTATAAGAAAAAAAAAATATTTTTGAATCATTGTATCTTTGTAAGTGTAGTTTTACGGTTATAAATATCATAAAGAAAAAACGAAGGCATAACAAATATAATTTAACATACTTCAATACAAGAATACTTTAATTCATTTCTAATTGCTCTAATACATAAATATATATATATGTATGTACGTATGAATATATGTATTGATTTTGTTTTCGCGAACAACCTTTAAATTGTGTGACAAAAGATGTTAAATATATTCACTATATAGCTAAATTTCATAGAAATATGTGTGATTTTTATGAATTTTTTTAGTGGCTCCAATAAGCTCGATCTTGTGTAAAATGGAATTGATTTTCAAAGGCAAGGCTGCTTCGAGAAATTCAAGTGTATATATGAAAATAAGGAGACAAGCAACAAAGCCATCACACGATGAAATGTTAATATAGAATTTATCTATGTTTTCAACATTTTTTTCACAATCTATTTTTTGTTTTTTTTTTTTTCCCAACTCATGTGATTTTATTTTATTTTTACATAATTTTGTTCTCTTTATAACAAATACAAAAATACACACTACAGGCAAAAATTTAACAACTATTTTAATTATATATTTTGTACATTCAAATACACATATCGAGCAGTCGTACGTTAGTAATTGATATTTGCACCATTACGGATTGAGTACATATTAAACTTTTTGTCCTAAAAAATAAACAAGTGAAAAACGTGGTTAATTTTTGTCCCTTTCCCCCTTTATCGTGCTTGATTTTTATATCATGTGATCCACGAAAAATAAATAAATGACTAGCAAAAGCAAAATTTGTATCAATAATCTATCGAATAATTCCCAAATAGCATTAATTATCTATTGATTATTTTCTTTGTAAAAATTAATGCGTTATATGAGATTTTTCTTAATAATGTTTTGGACAATAATGCACATTGGGCTCGACCAGTTGATTTGTGATTCTTGAATTACTTAAATATTTATATTTATATGATATGTTATAGTAAGAGATCCATTTATTCCCAAACATTAATTTTGACCAAATTTTTTAACAATTAAAATTTCGATATTTTTTAATTCTTCTAAATAATTGATTGGTCAATTACACTGGCAACTTGCTAAATTTTGTCAGATGATGTATCATTATCTCTTACCGGTAATCAGACTTTTATTTTATGTAAGAATACTATTTAAAGATTACTTTTGTAGATTTAATATATTTGAATAATTTTTGCCAACTCATACTAGAAAAGAAGTCTCAATTATTTTTAAGTATTTTGAATAACTGATCGTACCTACCGTTTTCTCCCTTTTACGGGTCTCGGATTGATATTTTTTTCTTTTATATTTTAGCTATCCACTGAATTCAACTATCAATTATAATTGTTTGTGTTATGAAACTAGAGGATTGTGAACCGATTCTACATCAATGGTTTCGACTATTGAAATTCCATATATTCTTAAATTTTGGGGAGTATATTCTTGATAATTACGTGAATAATTTAAAATTTAGAGATTGTGAAGAGTATAGGTGCATAATGGTCATCATGATTATTGTTATCATCATTATCTATAAACTATATTTTATATTAAGAGAATTTAGTAGCACTTACTTAATTGCTCAAAGATTTATATATATATATATATATATATATTTTTTTTTATTATTATTTTTTACTTTAATCTTTTAAATTTTTTAGGTATCTCATGTTGTTCTTAATCTTACTTTATATTTTTTTTAATTTTTTGCATATTCCACATTCCATATCACACATTAATGCTAAAGAAATAATTTTAATTGCACAATGTTATTGTAAAGTCTTTATTTCTTTTGTTTTGCTTTTCTTCTCTGTTCTATTTTAAAATTTTTTTATAATTTTCTTATATTTTCTATCTTTTTGTTTTATTTCTTAATTTATATATATATATATATTTATTTATTGTAAATATTTTTTGTTTTCATTACAATTTATAACAATAAATGAAACATAATGATTTATAAAAAAGTATTTGCCTAAGTGTTGAGTGTGGCACCATTAATAGAACTATATGTTAATCACAAGTGGTGCTAGTTTAACTAATTTCGGTTCTTAAATAAAATGGCTTAAATGAAATTTACATCTATTTAATTTTCTCTTCCTCCCCAAGTTCTCATTTATAATACTGCACCCTCAACATTAGTATATTTTTTCTCAATCTTTCATTTCTTTCTTCTATCATTCTCGTACATTTCATTCCTATAATTTTTTCTATACTTTCTTCCATCAACTTTAATTCGTTGTTCTTACTTGAATGTAAGTTTACTTTTTAAATTTAATTTGTTTTTGGTGCATTTTTTTTGGCTTCTCATTTACTAGCAATGTCGTGCACTCCATTCGTGTATATTTGAAATGAAAATAAAATATATTTAAAATAAATATGTAATGAAAATGAAATATGTTTACTAGCAATGTCGTGCAGACAATGTTCCATTTCCGCTGTCACAATTCAATATAACCCCAATTTAATTTATGTTCCATTCACGCTGTTGTGACACCTCTCTTCTTCTTATTTATATTTCTCTAAACCAAAATATTCTAAACTTTTAGACAATGACCCAATGTATTTGGTTAGTCAATTAACAAAAACACAAGAGCCTGCACATACATATACAATTACCTTAACAACTATATTTGATTATCTGATTAGATCACAAAATAGTTTTTATTTTCTCAATAATAAAAATTATTAATTCTTTTTTCTTTTAAATGCTTTGGACAAATTTTTGGATTAATTACATCTACATTTCTTGTAAATTTATGTCGCTATCGTTCTTTTTGAAATTAAAAATACATTTCTTACTAAATAGCAATTTAAAATAGAGATTCATAGTTAAAATACATGTAAATGCTATAAATTTAGAAGAAACGCATTTGTAATTTTGAAAGAATGAAAGGTATAATTTGTAATTATACTGATAAATTGCAGAGAAGGTCTAATCTTAAAATTTTGTTTTTTTAACATATAATTTATTTTCAAAATACCATCTCATTCATTTCTTGATCTTATTACCGTGTGCACAGTGGTTCCAAATCCCATTCATTGATGATATATTTTGAGCGTGTTGCATATTTTACCCAATGTTTGTTAATTGCGCACTTAGCCAACTAGTATATTTTAAAATCTCAATATTTAACATTTGGTGGAATAAGTGGAATTCATCTTAAAAATATTGTTGGATGGCGTTATATCCGTCAATATTAATGTGATCAATCTTTTAATTCTTTTTAATTATATAATCTCTTAACGTGCATTTAGTCCATTGTCGTATTTTAAAATATTAATATCTTACGTTGATTGATTAAGTGAAATTTTCAATAGAAAACAAAAAAGCCTTAATTAAGTGAAATTTTCAATAGAAAAAAAGAAAGTCTTGAAGAGGGGTTTAGTTGAGCGCGATATTTGGTAGGAGTTTAGATAAAATGAATAAATATTTAAAAGAATATTTTAATATATTATTAAATAATATATTTGATAGTATATAATTAAAAAAATTATTTTAATATTACATGTTGGATTACAAATATGAACATATGTTAACGTTTTGTAGAGCAATCAAAAGTTAATTTTGCATTTCTTTTTTTTTTTGTGGGGGGGGGGGGGGGGGGGGAGGGGTCTTATTCCTCAAATCATTTTTTTTATGCTTACTTAATTAATTAAAAGTAACCACGGTCATCGCATCATCTTCGTCTTTGTTTTCTTTACTATTTAAAGATTATCTTAATTAATTAAAAAACAATTAAATGCGTTTTCTGTGGGGCCAACCACGGTCCACACGTCTATGCATGAATTACGGTGCCTAGAAGAAATGATCAAATTAGTTGACGTCGGAAAACGACTTAATAAATCACGGTCAAAATAAAGTAGTGGACTAAATATGATTGGCACACGTGTAAAAAAATAAATACCTAATTTGGTTTTGAAATAACGGCAAAACTTTACAGCAAATCAAAATATTGTAAAATAAGATGGCGGGATGTCTTTTATGTGAATATGAGATAATGTTGTTATTGTGTGAAATATTTGACAAAAATGATAGGTGACGTACATACATTGTCAACAAGGGCCATTTTTTTTTTTCAAGGGCCATGCTTGGGAGAGGGGTTTTACTAGAGGATACTGTTTGGTTAGAGTAATATGGATATGTTTTAATGTAAAAATTTGATATAATAAAAATTTTAATTTATTTGAATATATGTATAAAAAAATAAAGAATGAATTATGTGATAATTATATAGAAATAATAATTAGTTTTTAGAGTATAAATAGATATAAATGTGATGTATAATGTATATATATGTATTGATTTGATTGAAAAATAAATGTAATTATTAAAAATTATTAGTTATATATATATAAGAGGAAAATTTTTAATTTAAAGTTGAATAAAAGTTTTGTTAAATGGTAAATTTAGTTGTATAATGTTTAATGAAATATTGAGAGAATGAAATATGTGTAACAGACGTAGCCTATGTGCTTGTACAGACAACAATGACTTTGTTTCGATTTAAATTTTGTATGTGACGATAATTAATATAGAGATATAAAAATAATATAAAAGTAGCAGAAAGAAAAAGATGAAAAGAAAGGTTTCTTTTTATGGGTAATATGTTAGAAGCGTGGATTCTAGAAGAATGAAAATGATGACAATGAATTTGGTATTCAAACATTATCCTTGGCCCTTTTTATTAGTTAGATTAGATAGATAGATAGATAGATTCATTATTTCTTTAAGAAGTGTTGGGTATTAGCACACTTTTACCTGGTACCCAAGCTTTGAGGAGGAATGGATGAACCCACAGCAACTACCACCATGTTAGCTGGATCCTCATCTGTTGGCAACCATCAACTAGTTATAGAGAGGTTTTTTTAACTTTGTAGATCCAACTAATCTATTCAAGTTTGATAATGATGAAAATCCCATGGTAGCTTTAGTCCCTAACCTCTTGACAACAAAAAATTATGAAATCTAGGCATGTAGCATGAGAACGACACTTAGGGCGAAGAATAAGTTAAGCTTTGTGATAGGGTAGTTCAAGAAGCCAACTGAAGTTGATCTTGCTTTGATTGAAGCCTAGGAAAAATGTAATGATATGGTAGTCTCATGAATCCTTAACTCCATTTCTTCATTTACAAAATCTAGCTTACTATTCGTAGATAATGCTTACGAGCTCTGGAATGAGTTGAACAACAAGATGTATTAGCATAATGGGCCAAAGATCTTTCAGCCGAAGAGGCTTTAAGCATGGTGGTGCAAGGAGATGATATGGTGATTATATCGTATGGGAAGCTTAGAGCCATTTGGGATGAATTTGGACTATATGACAACTTGCCTGAGTGCACATGTGGATAGTTGAAGGTTCCCACGGACAAACATTAGAGGGATTGTGTACTCCAGTTCTTTATGGGACTAAATGAAGCATATGCTCATGCTAGGGATCAAATTCTAATGTTAGAGCTTATGCCACTAGGTAACAAAATCTTTGCTATAATCAAACAATAGAAAAAAGTAGCACCTGATTATAGCTTACATGCAAGGACTAGAAACATAGGCACTAGCCACACAAAAGGCTCAACACATCATAAAAAGTGGAAACAAAGAAGGACAAGCCCTATTGCAACAATTGCAAAATCCTAGGGCATAGCATAGGGAATTGCTTTAAGGTGGGAAATGCCGAGGCACCAGTCTGCACACACTACAATATGAAAGGGCATATAGCTAAAAAATGCTACAAGCTAAAGGGTTATCCATTAGAGTATAAATTGTACCCAAAAGGAAGCAAGAGAACTAACTTAGCTCATCTCACTCAAACTAATGCACAAGGAGCACAAGACCTATCATACGAGAATGGTGAAAGGATATTTTTGAGTAAGGCTCAATATAATGAGTTAATGATTTTTCTTAATGTAGGGAAGATGGCAATTGAAAAGCAATATGAGAAAGATCCATCAAACAACCATACTGTAATAAACACAATAGTTTCATTTCCTTTCGCTCACAACCTTTCCACTTCTAATATGGTTGGTGAGCCTCTGGACACCCCTTTACATAGCCTTGATCATGAACAGATACAGGGTAAACCTTGAATTTTTGACACTAGAGCAATAGATCATATGATCCGTCATCTAAACTTATTCATGTCCATTATATCAGCCATATCTAGGCTTGTTAAGCTCCCAAATGATTCACAAGTGACTGCCACACACATAGGCATAGTAATTATCCAAATTCATAATCCTTAAGGATGTGTTGTGTGTTTCATCCTTTATTCTAAACTTGATATCAGTAAGGAAGCTAATTGACGATTTGTCATGTTTCCTTGTTTTCTCTTCTACATCTTGTCTTTTATAAGACCTTGCCTCTTAAATCATAATTGGGTAGGATGAAGCCAAGGGAGGCTTGTATATGTTACTGGGGAGTCAAATCCATCCCTTTCAACAACTCACAAGCACTGAAAAGAGCTATAGTCCAATAAGCCTAAATCCTACACAGTTGTAAATTCTAATGGCAAGTATGCCTTTAGACACTATAGATTAAGCCATCCTTCAAATGAATGGATTGGAATTATTGATGATGCTACAATAAACACAACCAAAAATCAAGTGAAAAGTTTTCCAATTTATCCTCTCTTAAAACTACACAAAAAGCCTTTTGATTCAAGCACTATAGAGCATCATATCTCTTTGAAATATTACATTGTGACTTATGGGGGTCTTTTAATGAGGTAGCTTATGATGGGAGTAAAATTTATTTTTAGCTATAGTAGATGATTACAATAGGACAACTTAGGTTTATTTACTTAAGGCTAAGTCAGAAACAAAACAATGGATGAAATCCTTTTACAACCTTACTCAAAATTATTTTGGAAAAGGAATAAAAAATTGTAAGACTAGATAATGGTATAGAGTCTAGACTGAGTGATTTCTATCAAATAAAGGGAATAATACATTAGAAAACTTGTGTAGAGACTCCTCAACAAAATGGGATAATAAAAAGAAAACACCAACACTTGTTGAATATACAAGGGCACTAAGGTTCCAGTTTAAAATCCGTTTAAGGTATTAGACTAATTGCATGTTAACAGTGGCATATATTATAAATAAGACTCCAATTGTAGCATTAAATGGGAAAATACCCTATAAAATGCTGTTTGGAGTTAAACTTTCCTATGAACATATGAAAGTCTTTAGATGCCTGTGCTAAATAAGGGAGGCAGAAGTTTGATGCAAGGGCTAGGAAATGTGTTTTTCTGGGGTATTTTTATGGTGTGAAAGGATACAAAATTATTAGAATTGAAGACCAAGCACATTTTTATCTCAAGAGACATGGTTTTCTATGAGGGCATTTTTCCTTTCAAAACAAAAGATTACAACATAGAACCATAGCAGCTTGCACATTTCCAACAACAACACAAACTCACACGAGATCCTTTCCTACCCAAAAATGATGACCAAAACTTAAATACACCATACCAGACACATACTCAAATCAACTTACAAGAATTAGTCTCAAAAGAGTTTGTGAAGAGTTTGTGAGACCATATCAAACCCCAAACTCAACAACAGAACATAACTCAACTCCCACCGAACCACAACCGATTATTGTTCCATTGAATCTTGAGCTTGCAATTCCCTTGAGAAGGTCATTAAGAGCAAAAAATCTTCCCAAATTTCTCAAGGAATACCTGTGCCAACACGCTTCCTCAGCCTCATCAGTCTTAAGGCCAAAAGATAAGTCCACTACCAAGACAACTTCTAAGTACTCTCTTTCCATTGTACTAGATAATAGCAAGTTCCTTGATAATATATTTATAATTAAGGATTTGAGGAGTCTAAAGTATTTTCAAGGCTTGGAGGTGGCAAGAAGTAGAGCTAGTATCCTTTTTAACATTGTAAAATTATTTATTAAACGAAGAGGGCAACTCTAAAGATCTAGAGAGTTCCACATCATTACTCAAATAAAAGACTTTTTGGACAAAAATCTTGTATAATAACAAGAAAAATTATAAAAGAAATGATATTTAAATCAAATTAAATATAATATGTGGGTTTAGTTCCCTAATTATACTCTTCTAATTCTTTCTTCAACTTAAAAACTTTGGTGACTTCGACAGTCTTCTCAAAAGGTTAATTGACTTGATTTTTTTTGAAACTGACTTAATTACCAAAGAATGTTAATTTGTAGAGTATGGTATTGTAGACATGAATCTAATGTCAAGTTTGAGAAAGTTCCACCATTAATGCCTTCAAATTTTCCGAGAGCATTGTGCACCTTCCTTTTATGATAAAATTTTTGGATTTTGAGCAATTTTGAAGAGAAACCAGACTTTGATCTCTCTTGCAACTTGTTTGATCTTGAAATAACGTCTATTTGCCTACTTAGTACCACTTTTGCGAATTAAATGCCAAGATTCAGAGGATATCCATGAAGAACATCTTAGATTTGGAGATAAAGCTGGGTGATTTTCCTTGATTTGTGGAAAGACTTGTGGGGAAAATTTAGACTTCTTTACTTAAATGTCTTGATACTTATCTTCAAGTTGTCTTTTCTCATTGTGTATCAAATTATGAGAAGATCACCTCATTTAAAGTGATGAAAGAGCTAGCAAAGCCAATGTTTATCTTCCATAATTTGTAAGCATTTGATTTGGCAGCTGAATCGATGAGACTTGGCATTTGGTGCCATGATTGGTCAAGATTATTCATATTAAATATCAATTATTTATTGAAAGAATTTTATTTAATTAAATTTCTAATTTATTTAATATAAATAATTCCAATTGATCATTTAGTGGGGCAATTTTTTTTTTTTGGCACATGCGTTTATCTGTATATAAGATTTTGGATTTTTTTTATTTGACCTACCCAATTAATTATGTGGTAAGTTTAATTGCAATTGGTCACTTTTCTTTCTAAAAAAAAAAACATTTTGACTATTCACTAATAAGAACACAAGTACAATTGAGTAATCCACAGCACACTGTTAACTTGATTAGATTTTGGGGCAAATTAATTACGTGGGATGAGGGTGCTATCGTTAGAGATGGCACTGCTCTAACAAGTCATATTCATGACAATGCCAAGTCATTTTCAACATACAATGCCCAAATTTAAACCTTATCCTAAAACTATGCACATGCTAATGCGAATTGCATCTTATATAGCCACTCTTGTTGTGCATGCATGCATATCTCTTATCATAAGTACATTGCAATATTGTCACCTTTGGTAATTAAACCTTTCAAAACATTTCTCTATCAATCTATACTTTCTCGGTCGGTGACTTGTCCTTTTCATGTCTTTTGAAAAATAGTTGGAACTTTATATGCCGGGGCCTTCAATTTGTGCATCAAAAAGTATTTAGGCTATGTTTGTTTACCGAGTAGGATGGAGGGAAAATTTTAGATGATTTGAGTGAGATAAAACTTATATATATATATATATATATATATATTTTTTTTTTTTTCAATATGTAATAATTATTGAATTATGATATAGTATAAGTTTATAGGGACATGAAAAATGAATGTAAGTAGGAAAATTATATAGATAAGTGATGATTTGATTGTAAATAGGTATAATAATGGAAAGTTTATTAAATAGTTGCAGAAGTTAAGAGAGGAAAAAATTTGAATAAAATTTGTATGATAAAGTATTTGGTTTATAAAAATTTTAAGTAGTGATGAGTAGTTCGTCGGAAACAAATATACCCTTAAAGATCACTTTTAATGTATATTTAGTGAGAATAGTGTATTTATTTCTCACTTTTCATGTTTATACAAAATTATAATTTTATCAATTATAATAAAGCATAACATTATTATATCTTTGTAGTTCAATAATATTAAAATAAAACTATTTAATCATATATTTTTAAAACGATACAAAGAAAAAACATAGGTAATAAAAAGATAAGGGAAGAAAAAATTAAATGTTAACAAAAAAAAGAGCAAAGACTTTAAAATAATAGTAATGAAGAGAAAAAAACTAAAGGTATTTTAATTCGTTTATATTTGAAGCCAAAAGTAGTTATTCAATAGTGTAAATTATTTATTAAGAAGTGTATTTAAAGGAATTTATGAAAATTATTAAATGTATTATTATAGAAGATAGAGTCACATTACAAAATATTTATAAATGATTGGTTATCAAGGATATTTTAGAAATATACTTAAAAGATAAGATAAAGCTTTAACGATGATATAATAGTATGGATAAGTTATCATATTAAAGTATTGTGCATTCAATTTATTGTAATTTATTACTTTGATATATTAATATATTCGCACACAAACACACATATCATAGTCAACGCATAGTTAATTAAATTATATATTATTTACACATATTATTTTTATTATTTGTAAATTATTTAAATCAACGTATGAAAAATTACTTACTCACACGCACACATACAGTATAATATTAATATTTCATTAAAAAACCTTTTTTGAAATCAAATTCTAGAAATCCAATTTCCAAAAAAAGTTGAAAATCAGATTATGAAAAATAAACTTTTATTAATTCTTTATTAAAACAATAAGAGATTACACTCGAAAACATTAATAATTAATTTACAATTGAAGTAATGATATATATGTATACAAAGTAATATATATATATATATATATATATATGTAGGCATGTATACACATGTACTTTTTCATTAAGGTTAAGGATTTTATTTTAGTTCTCTAAAACTAATTAAATTGTCTTCGTATGTTAAAAGCCATGTATAAAATTCAAATTATAGAATAACTAATTTTACTTGTGACATGTAATTAAATAATTAAAATGGTGGAATATTTTTATGTACCATTTGAAAGACTATTTTAACTCAGTATCGATTATTTATCTACAAAAGAAAAATTGTAAATATAATTACCTTACATAATCATACTAACTATATATAATTATACAAGATTAATTAATTAGTACAAATTTTTTATTCTCCCAAATACTTTTAGGCCTTATTTGGATTGATAGATTTGAATTTGAAGAAAAGATTTGAAATGATTTTAATATCAAGGATTTTCAAATCCATCTTACTTACTAAAATTATAATTCAAAATGAAAATTTAAAAGTTTAAAATATTTTACCATCTAAACAAATATAAAGAATTTATTATTATAAATTTAAAATCCATTCTCTCAAATTCTTCAATCCAAATAGCCTTTGGTTTTGTTTGGAACTTAATTTTCAAGTCAAAATCATCATCTCATACTTTACAATACTAAACATACAATTCAACAAAACAACTATCTAAATTCAAATTCAAATTTTTCTTCTCTTATATATATATATATATAATTATTTTTTAATCATCAAACATATTAACAAATAAATCAAATCAAATCAATACATATATTACACATATAATCACGTCTGTTTTTATTTATACACTAAAATATAATTATCATCTCTACATATTATCGTATCATCTAATCATTATTATATATATTCAAAAAAATCATATTATTTATCTTATTAAAATATTTATTTCAAATATACTAATCAAACTAAACATTCTCTCTGATTAAAACCCTTCCCCCAAACATAGCCCTTGTGATTACTATTTTAAAATGTCCAACATCTATGTATGTATGCATACAGTCTTAGCAGGCGGCGGGGGGACACTATTTCGGATAAGTCCTAGAAGCTTCGATCGGACACACGCTTTGCCAAGGCGTTGTTCGCTTACCAAACTGAGCCCCGCGTCGGATTCTTCTTTTGGTAGAGAAACAGACGACGTCTCCCACCCCATCACCGTCCACCAAACACAAGTGATCCTCTCCTTCACGCCAATGTCGTCTTCTGGTTTATTTATTTTTATTGTTTTACACATGCATGTGATGTCTGCTTTTGACTTGCATCATCATAGCTAAAGAAAATTACAGATTCACCTTTCATTTATTTATTTATTTTCGGATAAGGGTTTTTTTTCCCCCCCTCTTGTGTTCCTATCTGCTGATTTGCTAGGCTGCGATTAGATTGTACGATGCTTCGTTTGAGCGAGAAAATATTTTTGAAATAAAGTGAAATAAATTTTATTGAAGATATGAGATATACAAAATAAAATATTATATATGAATAAATGAAATTTGATAAATAATGTAGTATTTGTAGTAACATCGATTAGTTATTAATAAAAAAATTGTATTGAATTAATAGATTGTGAAAAGATAATGAAGAAGGAGAAATAGTGGGTTGAAGGCATGAGAAAGGAAGAGAGAGGATGTCTGAGAAGTGAGGGCGCGCGTGGGTGATTAGCACGGGTGGATTAAGAAAAAAAATGAAATAAAAGGGATAAATGAGAAATTTTTAAAGGTGTGGACAAAATTGGCCATATTAGTAGAAAAATGGAATAGAAATGAATAAAAAATGAGACAAAGGTTGCTTTCTGGTTCAATTTCAGCACTGTTTTTGGGGAGCATCTGTTCTGGGTCATCTCTTACTTGTTACATCAAGATTTCATGTAAGCATTCACCTCTCTAACAATACCTTAATCTTGGCAAATTTAAGATCCCCCCTTTATGGCTACATTTCGATTCAATTGGTAGCCAAGAATGAATTATATGCATATGTGATGATTTTTGGGTAGTTTTGGGTGTAATTTCTTTTTTTTTTCTTTTTTTTTTTTGTGAGAGATTAATCTTAAGGGGAACGGCATGAATGATAAGAAAGGAAACACGAGTGCAAGCTTAAGCTCCAAGATTGTCTTCACACCTTAATCTCTTATCCACAGCCAATATGGCAGCAATTGTATGATCACTAATAGGTCATTGAGTATAAGGATGCTTGGGTGAGATTATAAATTTTTTAAAAATGTTTGATAAATTTTTTAATGAAAAAGTTTATAAGTTTAAACTCTTTTAAAACAAGTTAATTTTTCTCAACCTATTTGTAAATATCTTATAATAAATCTCTTTATATATACCAAAAAAAAAATGCCTAAATATCTTGAATATCATTATAATAATGATATCTAATTTATTTTTATCATTAGTACACAAAAAATTATAATTATAAATTTTTACAAAATTCTCTAAAATGTCACTATACAAATACTTGGTTAACTCATTTTAAAAATAAAATGTATACGCTTATAAGTTATAAAAAATCATTTTATAAATTGTTTAAAATAAGCTTAGCCAAACACCCTCTAAATCCTCCCAAAGAAATCTGCTGGATTGAAAATTTTGGACAAGGAATGTTAGAATGAAAGGATTGGAGTACATTTGCATTCGAGTGGGATTGTTTCTCAAGGTTAGTGTTGATTATAATGGACTTTCTTTGGTTGTTAAACTTGAATATAAATATCAGTGCTGGAAATTGAGTGCTTGCTTTCTAGAATTGATTTAATGGTCTGCACATTGTGAACTGAGTTTCTTGTTTTCATTACTTTTGAAATTAAGAATAACTCAATAGCAATCACGTATGTGTATGTTGATTTTAATCGTGCAAACACTTACTAGTTGATGGAATTGGCAGCACACTTCTTTCTTGTAGCTGGATACTTAAGCTATGTTCACTTTATTGGATCATTGTTAGATGGGATTATAATTCAAAAGGATAAAAATTTACAAGGATTAATAAATTCTTCACAATCATATTTAATAAAGTTGACTATTTAAAATGACTATATTTAGTTTCATACTGTAGCTTTGTTAAGCAAATAATTTAATTAATTATGAAATGTCAAAATAGTTTTTTATATAAATTATAAAATAATTGTGAAGCCTTGATTATTTTATCATAGCCATCAGGTAAGATTATTAATTCTACAATTTTGTAATTCTATATCGAGTCATTAACTTATCAAGGGTTTTAATCAAACAAAAGAAATATATGATTAATTTAAATGAAATAATCTAACTTTCCTAATCACCAATAGTGAACATGGTCTTGGTGTAGAAAGAACACATCTTGCGGTTTGTGAAAACTAGAAATTGGACAGAAAGTTTTTTTAACAATATTGACAACTTATTGACTCAATTTTTCAAATCGAGGATGTAGAAAAACTGCCAAAATCGGCGAAATTGATGGAACCAAGTACAAATTAATACAAGAACAACTAGAGAAGGATTTCGACACGAGTTAGAGATTGTGGATGTGTTATTGAAATGTATAGGATATAAAGTTTTGTAAATTTGGGATTCAAACATAAATTATTTTTTATTGAATATGGAACCAAAAAATCGAGCTCGGCAAACTTTCAAGTGAAGTGAACTAAGACTAAGTAAGTAGATTATCTAAAATTTTCATACAATTATTTAAGAAATTATGATTTTTCAAGTTACAACGAAATTTTTGAAAATACTTTTGTACTTTCATAAATCTTTTTGTTCTCGTGTAGAAAAATTATTTATGCCAATTTGAAATTGCTTTTTGAATATTTTTGGATGTGGACGAGTGTTCCAATGTGTTTATACTAAACATTTATATTTCTTAACATATATTTTTTTAATTCTCCTCTCTAGATTCCAACAACCAAACATAACGTTCGGGTACCAAAAAAGTTTGAATGAACAAAAGGTAAATTGTCATGTCCTGCATATTTCTAAATCCAAATGATAACCACACGACCATCGGTTGGAATGGCTTTGCTTTGCCGTGTTTGTGAAATGTGGATTTTTGAATGCCTTTCACCCTTTAAATTCCTTCCAAAAAAAAAAAAAAAAAACCCATTATCATTTCTTCTTCTCTTATGGCTCTGAGTGATGCGACATTTTTCTCGATGTTACGTTATTACAGGCTTCTTCTTGTTAAACAAAGTGACTTGAAATTTCTCTTGCAGGAGTTTGGAGAGCAGACATACAATATGATCATTTCGTCTCCCTAACCTTGATGGAGCTTACAATGATCTTTATGCTATCTGTTTGGTGGAGAGAAAAATTTTATTGGATTAAATGTTTTCCGTTGTATAATTGTTGATTTCATTACAGGGTACTGTTTGTTATACGATATTTCTTACACTCAACCACCTCGAATGCATACGGCCCAGCTCATTAATTAAGGACACCTACGTGGCCTATGAGTACTGTGTATCACAACTTCGTTGCCTTCTCCCAATTCGTGAGTAAAATTAGTTTAGTTAGATCATTTGCTGCTTCTCTCATTTTAACATTTTTCTGGGCGTATCTACAATTGGTTGCCATGTTTCAGTTTCGTCCCCTTGCGGATCAGTCATTTCAGAATCCAGATTTCCACAAACATGTAAGAAAAGAGATTCGCAAACAGGTGAAATTCAGCCCTTTTCTCCTGTTATCGTTACCTGGCTATAAAGTGTCAGCCTAATCAAATTATTTATTTATAATACAGACTACTTTTATATGATTTCCTGTAGTTTGAAGCAAAAATCTGTTTGGTCACCCCCTTTCGATACACTTGCTACAATGAAATCCTTCCCTAGGTACAATATGCGCATACTTTTCATCGTTGCTTTACGTTTGTCCATCAACCACATGCCACATGGTTTTCTTTCCTTTGATCGCACATTTGGGAAAACCTATGTTGACCGCAGCAGATCTTCTATATTCAGTAGAAGTGACGCGTGAAGATTAAGTGAATAATCAATCTTTATGCACCATCCTTCTATTGATTTGAGATTGGCTTTGTTGTACTTGTTTAAATGTGAAGTAATAGGAAGATTGTTTAATGTTAAATTTAGCTTCAAATGGACGTTTTTATCTGACAATTCAATGACTCGAATCCTCATCCATGTTCCCTTATCTTGATGAACAATATAAAAAAAAATGCAACGGATTATGTTTTTATTACACTAATAATTTTGACAAACTCTACTCGCATGCTTTAATTTCTATTGTGTAAGATCAATAAATAATTATTTTAATTTAATTTATTTGTCATTTGCATTAGTTTATTTAAATATTTATTTTATGCTTATATTAAAAAGAAGATAATTAGAAAAACTATATAAAGAAAAAATTAAAAAAAAAATGACAGAAAAAGTTAACTTTTTTTATCATTAAATTGAATATGAGTATATATGTAAATTTATTTAGTGTGACCATGTAGGGGCCAAACCGTTAATATATAGTATAGATATTGATGCATTGGATACGATGGAAAGCATGAAATATAAAAGTAATAAATCTCATTCATAATCTAAATTTAAATTTTTGAGCCAAATATAAAAAATTTCCATCAATGTTCTTGTTTGTCACCACACTTTTTTTCGAGAGTTGTGGCTGAGTTTTTGGAGCGAAGGTCACTATAACTTCTTATATCAAATTGAATCTTTCGCTATATTTGTTGCTTTATTTAAGTTGTCAAGATGTGTTATGTCCGATCCAATGTGTTTTTGGTCATATGTTTGCCCAAGGTTCCCACAAAAACAAATAGGAAGAAGCATTGGTTAGGTTTGTTTTCAAATTATGGATTTTAGAAACAAATATTCAATTATTATATTTTTTAAAATTTATTTTTTTCTTATTTATTTTTATATAATTTTCGAAATAAAAACACCAAAAACATACTACAAGATTTGAAAACAAACAAAGAAGGCTTTTCTGAAGTTCTCCGGGCTCGAAAATATAATCTTTTCCCATTTACTTAATTTCTTACAACCAACCATATTAAATGTTCCTCACACTGCACCTCAAATCTTTACCTGGATTGTCTGAAATCTTTGTATGATGAATTGTATTTTCCCTCGTTGGATTTGTATATATTACAGGCATGCAGCTCGATGGTTACCCTTTTGCCCACCGAAGATGGGATTGTTTTTTCATTTTGGTCCTTGTGTTTTGATCAAAGTTCAATTTGGCCCCCAAAATTTGAGAAGCCACGTAAATTGAAACTTAGAGGTGTTAACAAGGCGGGTTCAAGAGGCATTCGAGCTCGACTATCTTTCAAATTTTACTTGCTTCAATTTTATAAAACTCGATATGAAATTAAAATTTTGAATTAAGTTATAAGATTAATTTTGAAGATATTATTTTAGTTTGAATTCGAAGATGATTAGATTGAGAAAGATTGTTGAATTTAATCAAATTTGAGTATTAATTAACACTATTGGATTGAATCGGCAAGTGCATGTTTGGAGAGACATAATGGACCTAAGTTATGGTGGGCATGAATGTTGGTTCAATAATTGTTTCCCTAATAATGACCAAGAAAAAAAGGACAATTAAAGTCTTGGTTGGTCTACAAGGTGAAGGACTATTTTGCTATTAGGTCTTCTTCTTCTTGTTTTTATTTGTGTTGAAACTTAAACGAAGAATAATTTGATACTTGGAGGTTGACAATAGGGACAAGTGTACTCTCACGTCACTTATACATGACAAACTAAATAAAATTTCATGACTTTTTAATTGTTCATGCCTAGTATATGTGGTCACGGTGCAAGCACTGCGAAAAACGTATCGAAATTTGGAGCAAAATCGTTTGATTTTTTTCATGAGTTGTGTTTGGATTGACGGGTTTGAAACCACTAATGTCAAGTAACGAAGAACAACGTAGTGGTCCCGATTCTCATTACTGCAGTAGAACTTTCCTTTTTTGATGGCCACCAAACGAGTCACTAGGCATGGCCTTCCTTATGGTGTGTGTGTGTGTGTGTGTGTGTGTGTGTGTGAAAGCTTCCTTTTTTGATGGCCACCAAACGAGTCACTAGGCATGGCCTTCCTTATGAGAGAGAGAGAGAGAGAGAGAGAGATTAATCATTGTAAAAGTATAAAATTATTATATTTTCAATAATAAAGTATATAGATGTTTAAAAATTAAAACTACATTAGGAGTGAAAGGAAAAAAAAGAGCTCTGTTTGGAGCACTATTTTCAATTCACCATGTTCTTTCAAACTTTAGACAACCAAACATTTTACACTATAAAGTTTTTATACAAATTTTAATTTAAAATTTCTCTCTATGACATATGTAGTTAATTATTTTACAATTATTACATATATTTATAATTAAATCAATATTTATATATATTCATATATATATCCTATAAATAAATTATTATCTTTATATATTATCACGTTATTCAATCATTATTATGTATTTTATATATTTATAAATAAATAAATTTAAATAAATAATATTACTTATCTCATCAAATCATCTTTCCAAACATTACATTCATCCTAACTCAAATATTACCAAACATCATTTATTGTTAAAACAACTCTTCCAAATATATCTGAGAGATATATCCAAGAAAGAAAATATCAGAGGAGAGAAAATTAATGAAATAGAAAACTAAAGAAATGAGAAAATAGAAACTAAGTCATTTATGTAATTCTTGAGATGCTAAAAAACGATATTTTAATTAATAACCTACCTTAGTCTTGAGCCATGCATCATATTTTTACATAATTTTTTAAAGCTAAAATGTTCCTAAAAACATAGGCTATGTATTTTTTTAAAAAAAAAATTGATGCGCGTTTTTAAATATTTTGTCTGTATAAAAATAATAAAAATTTTTAAAAATATTATAAATGTATGTTTTGATCCAAAATTTAAAAATAAACGTAGCCACAAATTTTTTTTAAAAAAAGAGACAAACGCAGTCGTAATATCAGACGTTCAAACGGACCGGCAGTGCAGACATTGAAGATATTTATCGTTACGACCGAAACACTACGTTAACTGAATACTACCATGATTGTGATTTTTGCTTGTCTTTTTAGCTTTCTGCAATGAATTCTCGATTCGTCGATTCAATGGATACGCAGATCCCCAGAGCTGAAAAGTCAATGCTAATGCTAATGCATCCTCGTTCCGATTTCCAATCCATTATTATTTTATTGCATTATTATAAACGAGAAAGATTTGGATAAATCTCTCCAATCTTCCCCTTCTCTTTCCTGGAAGCAAGCCAAAGCCCATTTCTTCCTCTTCTCTCTCTCAATCTCGCATCTGCATTGTCCTCAAAAAAAAATTCTCGTGTGTGCATGCACAATTCAATAATTGTATGCGCGCAGATTCCCATTCTCTTCCGCACGCGCAAGAGCAGAGACACCATTAACGGCTTGCTGCGCGGGTTCTGTGTTTTGGCTTGTGACATTGTGTGTTTCTGTGTCTGCTTCAGAACCCTAATTAGCGGAAAGAGGGGGGACGTGTTGGAGTTGGGGTGGATTCATCTCTTCGTGATTACAGCTGAGTTTTAGGGTTTTTGTTATTGTTTTTTGTGTTTACTATGGAGAGATCTGATGGAAAAGATTCCAATAACTTCATCGACCCATCCGGCAGCTCAGTTTCTGGTTCGCAGCGCTTCTTCCAGCTTAATCTATTCACGTAACCTGATTTTTTTGTTTCAACTGTTTGTGTTTTGGTTTGGATCTCTCTTTACCCGTTTTTTGGGAATCCTACGGAAATTTGTATTCGTGTTTGTTTTTTTCTGAGGAAGAAATTAAAGCGTTGAGCTTGTTTTAATTACTGTGGATATGATTTCTGCTACAGTGTTTCTGAATTTTGTTTTATTGGATTTCTTGACACAGATAGTTTGCTATTTGATGCTTCTCAATATGCTTTCTTTGGGGAAGGTAAAGTGGATGAAGTGGAATTGGGGGATCTGGCAGGAGAAGATGAGGATGTTCCTGTGATTGGTGGCAGATTCAGGGGGGAAGATGACTTGAATGAGTATCAGTTGTTTCAAAAAGATGAGGTAATTTATGGAAATAAAGTATACCGATTATTTATTCTTGGAGAATCCCTTGTTGTTGAAGTTTGAATTTTCCTAATTGTGTCTTTTTTATTTATCTATATGAAGTTTGGGTTTCTCATTATGCTGTTCTTTTACGGTTTCTTAGTTGTAAACTAGTTAAGCCCTCAGAGCATGCTCTGAAGCATGAGTTTCAAAAGAGTAGCATATTGTTGCTGGTTCCAGGCGGTGTCTCCATGCACAAGAGTTGCATTACTTGAGTTCTGAAAATGCTTAAATAAGCATCTAATTCATTCTCAGTTTACGTATTGAAAATTGTATGTTTGTAAATTTTACCTTAAGCTGTTATCTGAAATTTATCCTCAGTTTGTAGTTGCTTGTTAGCCTAATTTTCTTTAAATAGACTAACATGGATTTTTCTGCTATTAATTGGTGCTGTTTTGTTCTTTTGTCCAGGTGTCTGGGTTCAGATCAGTATCTGATATAGACGATCTAGCTACTACATTTGCAAAGGTGAGTTGTGTTTGACCTGGAATTGTCATATATTGCACATACAGATAGGTTATCGCTTTGAGGTAATTGCATTTGTGTGCTTTCATGATATTATGTTATTATGATCATGATATCTGGATATATGTAACTTTTATCCCGGAGATCACCAGTCTCTTATGTTTCAGATCATAGGACATCTCTATTGTATCACTTTGCAAGGGAGGCATGCCAATCATTTATCTCATCTTGTTCTATTCTTGTTCTTGTTCTTGTTCTTGTTGTGATTGAATTGCATCATATCCATTTGTATTGACTTGGTTGCTTGGTGCCTGTGAGATGATTCAGTTTTTGATAGTTGACATTATTTAATCACCACATTAAAACCCTCTTGTGACATTAGAAAATTCACCCCTCTCCCTCTTTTCTGAGAATGATATTACAGAAATGATTTCTGAAGATATGGCCAAGAAGGAAGAAACAATGGAATTCCCCTTAGGTTTTGTAAAAAAATCATGAATCTAAAAGGAGTCTATAGAAACTCTTCTTGTATAATCACATGATAATTTTGTTTGAGAGAATATCCACATCTAAAAACAATGTATGTTGGAGGGATGGCACCAGTTGTGTGATTGAAGAGAATAAAAAAGAGAAAAAAAGTGGAAACTACTAGGATTGAATTCAACCAAGCCCAATTATCTGCAAAAACAATGGTATGCTTACAGGTTGACATTTGTCCATATTTTGGACAGAGAATACTGATAATTTGTACACAGTGAAGTGCTGGAATTATAAAGATAAAACTTGCCAAAAAACTTTCCCAAAAGAATCTGCCTTACGGCACTGATACTAAGGTGTCCTGTTTGGCTATTGTTTAGTTATAATCACAAGATTCATCCTCTTGGTTATTTTCATCATTGATTTTTGCTGCAGCTGAACAAAGTTGTTTTGGGTCCAAGACATCCTGGAGTAATTGGTGATCGAGGATCTGGATCTGTCTCAAGGGAAAGTGAGTGCTCATGACTTTGTTAATTGTGAATCCTTTTATGTTGTTTTCTAAATTTTATCTCATGTTCTGCTTGTTATCTTGATATATTATGTTTAGTGTTCATGTTTAGAAGCTGTTTTAATTTTTGGGTTTGATTTATCAATTATATCCTTCTGCAAGAGCTAACAGCCTTGGGACCTCACTTGTCAATTGACTTACTAAAAGTCTCATGAAATGCACCATGACTTTGTGGCATTTCATGACATCAGGTGGTTTGATGAGAACTGATATCTTTTCCTTCTATAGCTAGAGGGATATGTTTTGATCTACCATTTACCTTATGGACTTTCCCTTTTCTTTGGGCTCTGAGCCAGTATGGTTTCTGGAGGGGCCTAGAATGACAATGCCACTTTCTCTTACCCAAGAGAACAACAATTTCATGTCTTTGGAAAATAGTAAGAGATCAAAATAGAGCACATAATTTTGGAACTTCCTTTCTATTTCCCCACCACCTACCGTCTACCTCCAAGTTATTGTCTAAACCTGCAGTGTGTATGACTATAAGAAGCCTTGAGAAATTATCATCTCTTCTCATTCTAATTTTAAAAGGGGACCTCATTTGTGAAGACACCATGACTTTAAATTGTTTTGTACTTGTGCAGAAGTTGCATGTCAATCCCTTGTGAACCCTCAAGTCCTCAGCTCATTTAAAGCCAAATAGTCTCAGCACTGGGTAAAAGAAAATAATTTGCAAGTGCCTAATGGTGTGTGAAATGGGAACTCTTATCTTTAGTAGGTGAATGGGGTCTTGTTATGCCACCAGTGCTTTAACATTTATCTGGACGAATTTTTTATTCATTTACTGATTTTGTGCTATTAACTTATGTCTTAGTGAAAGTAATTATTTGTAATATAGAAGAATTTGAGTAGAGAATTAATTCATGGGAGATTAATTGTGGTCAATGAGGTTTTTGTACATGCTTTCTGTGAAAGCAATAGATATTGCTGTTGAAGTTGTGGAGCATTATCCAATTGATTGAACAACATCGCATGTTTCTTGCACTAAGAACTATTTTCAATTGATTGATTATGGAATTGTAAATTTATAACATAATTGAACTTCAGCGCATACTTGTACCTGTCTTTGTTGAACTTGTGTAAGGGTTCAACTAAATTTTCACAAAATTTAACTTGTAATACAATTTTTTTTAGTGATCCTAATACTAATCTGAAAGGAGTCTTTCTATTCTATTTATGTTTTTGGTTGATTTGTTCACTGAAATTCTCATTGTGAATTGTTTTCACCCTCTCCCTAAGAAGGCAATATGGGAAGTTTCTTGGAAGCTTGATGCTGTGTGGGGAAATTTGAGAGGACATTTGCTAGTTCATAATGAGATTTCTGGTATATCTATGAGATTATATACCAGAACTTATGCGTTAATAAAAATTTTCACATTAATGCATTCCTGGATTTTGTTCTGGTGTTACCCCTGCTGTGTGAATTAGGGGTGTGAGTCAACCGAGTTACTCAACTCGACTCGGTTGAGCAACTCAGTTAAAGCTTGACTCGAGCTCGATCAATAACGAGCTCGAGTCGAGTATAGTCACCAAGTCAAGGTCGAGTATGTTATAGGAATACTCGAGCTTGATCGAGTAGCTCGAGTTCGATTTTTTTTTTCTTTTTTTTTTTTTTTTTTGCCAAACGTAACTTAGCACTCAGCTCGAGCTCGAGCTCAAGCTCGGGTTCGACTTGGGCTCGGCTCAATAAGTTAGACCTCCAAGTTTAGTGAGCTGGAGCTCGACTTGCAAAATTTTGCTCAAGTTCAAGTCGAGCTTGTCAAAAATTAACTCGAGTCGAGCTCGAGTAGATTACTACCCGAGCTCGACTTGGCTCGATTCCACCCATAGTGTGAATCATTAATGAGCAATTTTTCTTCACTATCGCGTCTGGAAATTTATGTCCAAGTTCTAATCGTGATTCATTACCCAGGCATGCTGTGAAACTGATACATAGAGTGAAATTCTCTAATGCCAATGTGTCCCTTGATTTTGGATATTTTGGCCTGTTATTTCTCCTTTGACTTTTTGCTTTTAAGATCATTGGGTGGATCTTTGATTGATAAGAGGTTATTTCAGGTTCATCAGCTACAGAATGGGCACGAGAAGCTGATTTCAATGACTGGGTTGACCACCACATGTCTGACTCAGAATGCTATGAGGAGAATAAGAGATGGTCATCGCAGCCCCATCTCTCATCAATGTATCTGCCAGAATCAAAATCATTGTACAGAACTTCATCGTATCCTGAGCAGCAGCCACAGCCGCTACCTCTGCAACACTGTAATAGTGAGCCTATTTTACTCCCAAAGTCATCTTTCACTTCTTTCCCTCCACCAGAATCTCCACAAGCTTCACCAAATAGTTCCCGTCTTTTTGATTTGTCTTCTTTTTCTGCTGGGCCTCAGTCTACTTTCTCTGCAACCGGCAATTCTCCATTGTCTAGCTCTGGAATCCATCTATCTTGCTTGCCTCATGGGTTACATTGTAATACAAACATTCCACATGTTACCTCACCAAATATCTCTGGTCACAGCAGACTTCAAAACCAATGGAGTGCCCATGCTGATCTTCTTCATGCTAATCATTCTCTGCTCTTAAACAATATCTTGCAGCGTCAGTATCAAAATGGGTTATTGTCATCACAGCTGCTACCCCCTCAGCAGCAGAGAGGACTCCTTCCATTTCAGCCATCATTAGCCCATTTTTCAGCATTACAATCTCAAATATATAATACCTTTCCTTCACCTTTCCACTTGAGTAAATATGGATCAACTGGAAAGAGAGAGCCAAAATCGAAACCAACACTGAAAGGTAAACATTCTGTTCAATTCTCCCATCAAGTTTCTGATGCTAGCAGCCACAAGAGTGGCAGTAATTTGCAACAATTCAGATCAAAGTACATGACTGCTGAAGAAATAGAGAGCTTTCTGAAGCTCCAGCATGCTGCAACCCATGGCATTGATCCGTATGTAGATGATTATTATCACCAGGCCCGTCTTGCAAAGAAATCTGCTGAAACGAGGTCAAAGTTTCGGTTTTGCCCATCCCATCAGAAGGAAAAATCTTCCAAATCCCGTAATAACACTGGATCACAGCAACATCTCCATATTGATGCTTTTGGAAAGGTTTGCTTTTCTTCAGTTCGTAGGCCACACCCTCTTCTTGAAGTTGATCCTCCTCCCTCTGCTTGTGAAGACAGTAGTGTTGAGCATAAATCCTCTGAGAAGCCTTTGGAACAAGAGCCAATGTTTGCTGCTAGGGTAACAGTTGAGGATGGGCTTTGTCTTCTTCTGAATGTGGATGACATTGACCGACTGTTGCAGTTTACTCAACTGCAGGATGGTGGAAGCCAGCTCAGGCAGAAGCGACATGTTCTCTTAGAAGGCTTAGCTGCCTCTCTTCAGCTGGTTGACCCTCTAGGGAAAAGTGGAAAGTCTGTTGGGCTGTCGCCTAAAGATGATGTTGTGTTTCTGCGGATACTTTCCTTTCCCAAAGGCCGGAAGCTCATCTCCAAGTTTCTTGATCTTCTTTCACCTGGTAGTGAGCTTTCTCGAGTAGTTTGCATGGCCATCTTCCGCCATTTAAGATTTCTGTTTGGGGGCCTACCATCTGAGCCAGAAGCAGCCAGTACTACTAATGATCTTGCCATAACCGTCTCCCTATGTATTAGCAGCATGGATCTTAGTTCGCTTAGTGCTTGTCTTGCAGCTGTGGTGTGTTCTTCGGAACAGCCACCACTTCGTCCGTTAGGGAGTCCTGCTGGAGATGGTGCCTCAGTTATCTTGAAGTCTGTGTTGGAAAGGGCAACTAATCTATTGAGAGATCCTCAGTTTGCCAGCAACCTAAACATTCCCAACCCTGCTCTTTGGCAGGCTTCATTTGACGCCTTCTTTGGTCTCCTGACGAAGTACTGTGTGAGCAAATATGATAGCATAGTGCAATCATTAATTGCTCAGAATGCAGTTAATGCAGAGGCAATTGGTTCAGAGGCTGCAAGAGCTGTTGCTCGGGAGATGCCTGTGGAGCTTCTATGTGCTAGTATGCCGCACACCGATGAGAGTCAGAGGAAATTATTACTGAATTTTGCTCAGCGATCCATGCCTGTTACTGGATTCAATGCTCATGGTGGAAGTTGTGGACAAATAAATCCAGAGTCCGTGCGGGGCTGAGATGGCATGATTTGTAGAAACTGTAGATTGTAAATCCTGTGCTCTGGTGGTCATTCCCTTGGATGCTGTGTTTTGCTTTTTATGTCAAAGCACAGGGCATGCGAGTCCTTTAGGCAGAATTTTAATATGCCTGAAGTTCTACATTGTCAACGCTGAAGGTTTCCTACCTATTGCCACGCCACCTACGCCTTCCTCTCTCCTCACTTTGGGTTGGTGGAAGGGTTTGTTTTCTGCTTGTTTTCATGATTAAACTATCTTATATTATCAAAACCCCTTGAATCCCTTTAAGTCTGGAGAGCTTTATTTATGACGCTCTCCTGTAAACTGCAGATTAAACCTTTTTACTATAAGGGTGAAATGGCAAGTGAGCCATTGAGGATGCCGACAGTGGCTGTGTTTCCTCTCTCACTCGGCTTTCTCAATGTCTGTAGAAAATAATAACTTGGTTCATCTATACAAATGATAGGGGGGAGTAATTCAGGTCTGGAGTCATGTTTTCACAAGGAAGCTTGCAGTAACCTCAAACATTCTTGTTTGTTGGACATTTTTTTACAGGCAGTGTAGATCTCTTTCAGTCCCTGTTCTTTTCTTCTCTCTCTGCTATCTGTGTCTATCATGCATTTTATGTCCTGATGTGTGTTGGAATGTTTGTGTTTTATACCTTCTTTTATGTGTGGATGTGAATTGTGTTTATATTGACCATCTGTGTTCAGACAAAGCCCTTTGTTCAGAAGCTGCAGATTATGTAGGCTTTCTTTCATTTTCCTTTCAAATTTTAGTTTGATTATCATGCACATTGTGTCTCAATGGTAGGGCAATCCTATCCTACATGTGAGAGGGAAACCAATGGGGCACAATAGAGAAGGCCAAGTTGTTTGGCAGCTCTACCATACAGGGCTGGGGGTGTAGCCTAGGAAAGATGTGTTTGGCACAATAGTTTGTTTTTGTTTCTTAAGTGTATATTTATAGATATTTTTTTCAAAATTTGTGTAAAATTAAAAAAAAAAAAGAATAAAATTTAAAAAATATAATAATTGTCATGCATGTCTTGGCAAAAATAAATGTGTAAATGTGAAATTATAAGAATAGTGTAAAAGAAATAAAGATACGGAAAGAAAAATGTTTTGTTGGATAATGAGTTTGGAGTTCGTGTATTTTGATTTGATGATTTGTTTTTTTTAAAAAAAAAAGAACCAAACATGGATGTTTCCTGGTCAAAATAAAAAGTAAATCTCACAATTTGAATAAAATTATCCTATTTTATATCAGCATCTGCTAGATTCTTTGTTAAGACTGATCTTTCATTACATGTATGCTTAAAATTTTAGAATCAAGATTAAAGGGCTAATGAAGTCTCAGTGGTTAAGTTGAAGCTTGATAACTAAAATATTAAAAATTCTCTGCTGGTGTAATGGTCATCGAAGTATGATGCTTGAATATTGAATTATTTAATACTAGTTTCATATCATAAGATTTTCGATGTGAAGGTCATATTCAATATATGTAAACGGTTTGGTAGACGCTGGTCGCAGGTGTACCACTCCCACTGCGCCTTTCATCGACACGTGTCCTTTGTTTTCAATTTTCTGCTAACAGATACTTTTCGTTTCTTTTTTACTTCATTTTACTTTAATTGAAATAAGAGTATTTATTTAGCAAACACATACTATGAATTAGATAATAAAATTGATTGGTGATAACTATTTTACTATAATTTTTTATCAAAAATCAGTATCTAAGAAGTTAATATGGGAATAAAATGTTTTTATGTCAGGAAAAAGTATTCTTAGAATATCTATGTGAGTAATATTTTTTGGGGTTGTCTCGCGAAAAGGGTATTTGGGAAAAATATAATCTTTTTGATTTGAAAATATGTTTAATTAATTAGTATTATCAAATCAAAATTTTTAATGCTTGAAAGATAATCAAATCTAATTAATTTAATCGATATAATAATTTAAATATGTATAATATCTCCATATGTATAAATACATGGTAAATTAAAATATACTAATATGAACAGTAATAAGTAAGGTTTTTTCAATTTTCACCCACTAAAAAAATAAGAAAGAAAAAGGCAGACGAAAAGTCAAAAAATGCTGTTATAATAAAGACATTAAACACGTGTCACTTTCTAGACTTGCTTGCATGCGTAGCATCTACTAAACCTATATAAACATGGAACAAAGCAAGCCAGCTTTCAATTACTTGAGATATTTTTAACTAATAAAAAGAGAGGTTGTGTTTTACAATTCAACTACTTACATATTTTTCTGTACCATAAGTGGAAAATAATAATTGTTACAATTTATGAAACATACTAAATTTTCAACAAAATGGATGTCGACGATTTAATGTTCATTTATTACGTTAAGTCATTGAATTAAATAGTAACGAAGTTTGAATATTTGGCTTCTTGAAAAATATGTTAGAAGAAAATGAGAATTTAATGACAAGTGTCGTTCGTCAAATTGCATTAAAAAATTAATTAATATTGCATCAACAATTTTATAGTATCAAAGCGTTAGTTGATTGGTGGTGTTATTTTTCATACACTTATATTATTAAAAGTTGGGGCTAAATTAAATTTTATGCAGTGAATTTACAACACTATCCTTAATACATAAGTTTACACAATTATCTTTATACACTCACAAATAAATATTAACACATCGTTACTATTTTCCTAGACTATTTATCTATGGTAAGATTTTTAATTGCATATTATAAAATCATACAACTATCATTAATTATTTTTTACTTTCTATCTCTTTTATCTTTTCTTTTAATTTATTGTTTTTATTTGTTTTCTCACTCAAAATTTATCCATGTTAAATTTTTTCATCTTTTATTTTTCTTAGTTTAAATAATTGTTATACTTTAAGTCTAAATCTATACTTTTGATTATTTGTTACCAAATTACATGAATGCTATTAATATTATTTTCTATTTTTCTATCCTCTTCTTTTTCTATTTTATTTTTCTCTCAATTTTCGTCTGGTTCTCTTTTCTTACTTTAAATATCCTTCACATTTTTAATTTTAATATCTTTTATCATCAAAATACAATGTTTCTATGAATTATAAATTAATTTACTCACTTGTGAAGCGTGCTACTTTTTACATGGTAATGGTAAGAAGAAGAAAGGCAATGGTTACAAAATTTTAGCTTTGACATTTAAAAATTATAAAAAAGGAATTTTAATTATTTTTCACATGGCCCCACACCTTTTTGCTTAATTGCTGTGTGCGTCGACTGCCAGCTTTACAATAGCCAATGGAAATGCTTTGACTTTTTTAAATAATTGATAGTGAAATAAGAAAATGGAGAACAGGTAACGAGTGATGAAGTCCAGACAAGTAATTAATCAATAGCCAATTGTTAGGAATTTTTAAAATAGTGCTAAGTCAACATTTTGTATTATGGCAAATTATTGGAGACAAAACGGGCATAACACTAATCTCATTGTGGGTGTGTTTATTTTTTCAAATTTTATATTTAATTCCAAAACTCATATTGGATTGACATTTGTTGTTTTAGAGATCTCTATCGATGAAATTTTAAGTTCTTTTAACCAGATCATAATTAAAAAAGGAAAAACAAAAGAAAAGAAAAGTTCAAAATCAAAATTTTTTTAATCTTGTTAAGAATTATTGAATTAGGCATTATCCTATATTTAATGTTGATAAAATACCATCAAATTGATCCAAGAAGATTATATCATGATAATGTTGTCATGGCATTGAATATTGTCTCAAATCAATGGTTGAACATTGAAAGCAATGTGAATTTATTAAGATTTATTATTACAATATGATTTCCTATTACTATTTGTAGTTTTTTCAAACATAACTAAATCATTTTATCATTGTTTTAATATTGCGCATAGAATTTTCTACAAAACCTTTTGGCAATGTTTGTTTTTGTTTTTTCACTCGAAGAATACATACCACAATCATTATGGTTATGTTTATTTTCAAATTATGGATTCAAAAGCAAACACTTAATTATTACACTTTTTAAATTTTATCTATTTTTCTCTTAATTTTACACAATTTTCGAAACAAAAACACCTAAAAATACACGCTTACATTTGAAAACAAACAAAGCCATTTTTAAAATTTATCTTTTCTCTCTCTTATTTTTACACAAATTTTAAGAAAAGTAAACCTAAAAATTAAAACAAACGTAACCTTGCTTTGGCCATGAAATGACACCATAAAATATTGAAGTTCTTATAACGCATTAAATACATTTATATATCATATATAATATATAATAAGAAGGATGCCCCGTTGACCAATATATTTATAATTGAAAAGAAAAATAAATATCTCATTAAGCTCAAGATCCCACCATTTTCCTACAACCCCATCTTCAAACACAACAATTAAATTCAAGAAAGACAAACCAAAAAAAAAAAAAAAGATCACTATTTTTTATTAAAAAAAAATTCTTTGAATTAATGATTAATAATAATAATTTATTTAAAATTAAAAAAAAAAAAAAGGAACTAGGACTAAGTCCAACACACACAAACAGAGACACCCAAAGATGGAGTAATGGAATAGTTAACTATTTTGATGGCTATATTTGCGTGTTAAGACTCTGCCATCTCTCCTCATTTCATGGCTTTGTTCGTCGTTTATTACACTCATCAACATGCTCGCCACTTTTCTTCCCTTGCAATGCTCACCGATTCCCACAACCAGTCCTTCACGTACTATCCCACTCACGTCTTGCATGCATCCATCGCTCCATCCACACATATATATGTAAGCGTACGTTCTTTTTCTGGCAACCCTTTTGACATTTGAGCTTTTTTGGTTATTAATTAATTGGTGATAGTCTTTGGTCTGCATTCGGTATACATCTTCTCCTGCACACGCATTGATTTGCTCAGCGTTTATTCTTATTCTTGGTTCCTTCCAAGACCTGGTTTCATTCAGACATCGTTTCCGATATTTGTACCGGTTTCTCCATAGAAGGAAATAAATCACATCTACTTGGATTTGTGCATTTATTTGGTTGGGATCCTTTGCTTTTGATGGTTTAATGCTATGGCCTTCTTTCTTTTGCTTGTGATATTGGAAAAAGTTGGGTTGGTCATCAGTTTGTGTGACATGTTATTTTTTATTTTTTATTTTTTGGTAGAGGAAAAGATTATCTGTTAGGTAATTAGGTAATCTGAGTGTTCGATTTCCTGAATTGCTGTATCAATTTGCTGAAAGTGGAATCCTTTCTGTGTTATGCAAATTCAGTGCGGCTTTTTGGCATTGCATTTCATCTCTCGTCTTGTTAATTGGTTTATTAATGTAATCTGGTGTTCTGATTCTACTAATATAGAAGATTTTTTGAAGCGTGATTGGTGGTCATTAACGCAGTCAAATTGTATGTTCATTTGACAGAGAGGAGACAGCTCATTGATCGATTATACAAACAGCTTGCGGCACTGCAGATTTGTTGATTTCGGGCTTCATAATTCAAAGGTATCATCTTCTGGAATTGTTTTGTTCCGAATTTGTCAATCCCGGATTGCAAAGAACCAAACACTTTTATTCTGCTGGTGAAGAACACTTGAGGATCTGAAACTATTCATTTCCAGGGATGGATTACATGGAGACCAAACGACGAAGCCACTTGACCAAGAAAATCCTCTTGGCTGCTGGACTAACTGCCCTTCTAGTATTCGTGATCAGGAAAACACCCAGTGGCACAAACAAGGTACCTGGCTGTCCACACTGTCAGACCAAACATCTGCATTTAGTATTTGCTGTTCCACTGCTCCAAAATCGTATGCTGCTTTAGGCTTCAGTCTGTGCATCAAAAGTGACATATAACATTTACTGCACGAGTGTGCCGAGGCTTTATTTCATATTTCATACTCTTGTTGTCGCCTGTATGTCTCCAGTTTGCTCGGCACGAGCCTGGCGTGACACACGTCTTGGTGACGGGAGGTGCAGGCTACATAGGTTCTCATGCTGTTCTTAGGCTTCTGAAAGACTCGTACCGTGTGACCATCCTGGTATGTGCTCCTCGGAATCAGCAACTGAATCATGTTTGGCATAAGTTGATTCGGCATACACGTGAGAATTTATTATCTATCTATGCATATTGTCACAGGACAACCTTTCACGCGGAAACATGGGAGCAGTTAAAGTCCTGCAGGAACTCTACCCCGAGCCCGGAAGGCTTCAGTTCATTTATGCTGATCTGGGAGATGCAGCGGGTGTATCCTTTACAACAACAGTTCATTGCCATTTGTTCTTACCACTTGGCTCTTTTTAAGGTGAAATATCTTCAATCGAATCTCCCTATCCTTAGCTTTTACATGTATCAGGTGAACAAAATATTTTCTGAGAACGCATTTGATGCTGTAATGCACTTTGCTGCCGTTGCATATGTTGGAGAAAGCACGGCTGAACCTCTACGGTATTCACTCTTGTTAACCTGCAAATTCCATTGTCATTTCCATCACAGATATCGCCCACACTAATTGTTCATTCCCTTATAACGTATCTTCTCACACTCGTCATCTGTCTTTTCCAGGTACTATCATAACATTACCTCAAACACTCTCTTAATAGTGAAGGCAATGGCAGCACACGGCGTCAAAACTCTGATATACTCGAGTACTTGTGCAACCTATGGAGAACCCGACAAGATGCCAATCACAGAAACCACTCCTCAAGTGAGTGTTCCCTTTCCATTTTCACATTTAGAGCAAAGTTGCATATGGCCATACTTTAGACAGTAGTATTTCAAGCTTGTTTGAATGGAATGAGAGACATGAAATGTTCTGAAAGTTCAGGTGCCAATCAATCCATATGGCAAAGCCAAGAAAATGGCAGAAGACATCATAAGGGACTTCTCAAAGACATCAGACATGGCTGTCATGATCCTAAGGTCAGTAAGCATAGCTCTTGGAACATCAATGCAGACATCACACACATAACTAGAACTTGGTGTGATCAGGTACTTCAACGTGATTGGATCCGACCCTGAGGGCAGGCTCGGAGAAGCTCCAAGACCAGAACTGCGAGAACAAGGGAGAATATCAGGAGCTTGTTTTGACGCAGCAAGAGGAATAATTCCTGGTTTAAAGGTACATATTGTTCTTGTGATCATTCAACAGATGCCTGAGATCATGTCCTTCATTAAATGTCCGAGTGAGAGAGCGCATCATATATATGTATTCTTTACATGCAAATCAATAGTTCTTAACTTCCACTAAAGAGTTATATAAGAAAAGATTATTATGAATCACTTCATATTTCTTGCTCTTGTGGTCATAATGAAAAATTTTATGCAAACAAGATCGATCCTTGCATTCTTCTGGTTACAGATACGAGGGACTGACTACCCGACTCCGGATGGAACTTGTATCAGAGACTATATAGATGTAACTGACCTGATAGATGCACATGTGAAAGCTCTAGCCCATGCAAAGCCCAGAGAAGTGGGCATCTACAACGTAGGCACAGGAAAAGGTCGACAACACTCCTATCCACTGGCTTTAAACATGCCAATTGTATTGCATTTTGTTAACCAGTCCTTGATTGTCTCTACTACAGGTAGTTCAGTTAAAGAATTTGTGGAGGCATGTAAGAAGGCAAGCGGCGTGAACATAAAAGTGGATTACCTCAGCCGGCGTCCAGGGGACTACGCTGAAGTCTACAGTGATCCTTCCAAGATCTGGAAGGAACTCGGCTGGAAAGCTAAGTACACAAATCTTGAAGAAAGTTTAGCCATTGCATGGAGATGGCAGAAGGCACACAGAAATGGATATCAGAGTTAAGAGTTTGCTGCAGATAGTTCGAATTGCTGCTTGAGTTCCTTTGGAATATGCACACAGGATAGATATATACTCTTTCCTTGATACTGCAGAAGGTTAACCACATAAGATTATTAAGGGGATAGTTCAGAGAATATACTAAATACAAGCACACAAAAATGACTCATTTCTATGATGTCACCCTTTTGTCATTGATTGGAAATAAAAAGCCGCACTTGCAGATTGTATGGAATTATACACACATGAATTAGCATAGATGTTTGAGCGGTTGATGGCAAAGCTTCAATGTCAAGATCCTGTTGCAAATTCAAATAAGCTTCAAGTCCTCTGCACATCTCAAATGCATATGTAACTCCACCCCGCATTGACTTAGAAAAAGTTATTGACCAAAAGGTAAAATCTTTTATCAAATAGCCGGTTTTTTAGTGATAGACTATGTTAAAGGATCCTTCTGAAAATCGCCTATGGCAGAGAAATGAAAGATGCACCTCCTCATGTCATCTTATCACCGCAGAGCATCAAAATGTCTCAAATACAGCACAGATCTAAGTGTCTCGAGTTCTTGTTAGACATTCCTGAAAAATATTCACAAACAAAATTTGCTGGGGATATCTAACTAATAGTCCTAAAATGTTCCACAAGGCTGAACAAATTAAAAGAAGCCAGACATAGTTCTTGCATATCCAAAGTATTAGTTCCATGTTGCCATATTATTACAAACATCATAAACAACAAAAGCTAAATGCTTTGCCCTAAAACTCACTGAGTCCCAAGGATGGCAAGAAAATGACAACCATCAAAAAATGGGCTCAGCTCTAAAGTTCCACACCTTGCCAGATCTCAGCTCTGCTCATTGTCAGTGCGCGTTTTGATCTGTTCTATTTTAGTAGGGATTTTGTGACCTTTGATTTCGTCGGCAGATGATCGTTACAGCCCACCACCAGCCTTGGATTCAGATTCTGCGTTGTCATTAGCCTAAATAGTCTAATGTGAAGGCTCCGGCGCTATAGCAGTAAGACGGGGGTCCCATGTGATCAATTATTTATAAATTATAAAATTATTATATTTTAAATAATAAAATTTATAATATAAAAGATATTTGAAATAAGGAAAATTAGAGATAAAAAGAATGAAAATAGAGAATTTGAGAGAAAAATTAATAAAAAATGATATTTTAAAAACAAGAGAAAATAATAGAAAATAAAAATAATTGTGTAATTTTGTAATGTGTAATTTAAAAGTTTTACTTTTGTAATAATATAAGTACAAATATATAGTATAAAGAAATAAAAACAATGATATGTTAATAATTATATTTGAAGGTATAAAAGCAATGGCGTATATTTGTCAATTAAGGGTAATGTTTTATATTTGTAATATGAAATCAAATTAGGCCCAAATTTTTAATAAAATAATATATATATATATATATATATATATAAGTAATAGGGGCACACTCAAAGCATGTATGAATTTTGTATGAATTACACTATTTCATTCATTATAAAAACTACAGTAAAAATAAAATTAATTTAAATTAAGATGTGAAAATTTTGGAAAAAAATAGAAAAGTGAGTTGAAAGCTATAAAAAATACAAGAGAAAAAATAGAGTTATATCAAAATAAAATTCAAAAAGAAAGAATAGTAAAAATATTTAAATGAGAGTATTATAGTAATTTAACATTATAAAATTAAATAATGCCTCTTGTCTCAATATATAGTATAGAATATAAAATAGATTTAAAAAATCTAAAATTTGAAAAATAAAGAATAAAATAAAACCAAAAAGCGAATGGGTTTGGATGAAAATGGGGAAAATATAGCAAAAGTAAAATGAGAAGAATTAAAAGTATTTGAGTGATTTATATTATGCAACTAAATTTCGTTTCTAACTTTAAAAAAAAAAAAATATATATATATATATATATATATATACATCAAACAGAATTTAAAATTTTACAATAAGTGCATATATGTTATTTTATTGTATAGTTGCCAATCTTATTGAGGACTGGCTTGCGCGTATGAAATTACATTTGAACCTAATATACTACGATGGAAAATATGAAGGACTAAAATGTAATATTATACTTTTTACTTTCATTCATTGCGTTAGATTAATAGATTTTGATTCACTTGGATATATTTATTCTATTTTACTAGGTTATCTTTACGTTGAATAATTACGTGGGATATATTATTTTTTAAAATTAATTATTTTTATTGCTTTAAAGTCCTACATACAAAAATAAACTATTGTCAAATTATAAAATTGTAAATAATTAACTCTACTCAAAAATTATGATAAAATAGTTAAGATGTTTTTAATATCATTAAAAAACTATATTTTACGAAATATGGTTAATTGAATTATTTGTATATTAAGACTATAATGAATAATAAATATGATCATTTTAAATAGTCAAATTCAATAATTATAATTGTCAAGATAAATTAATTGGTGTAATTTTTTATCCTTTAATATAATTTTTTAGATATTAATCACATTCAACAAAGTGAGCATGGCTTATATATATGAATATGTATAGTATATAAGTTTGTTTTAGTTAGAAAATTTTAAATTTTTATAATGTTTTTATTTGATTATATAAGATTTTTTTTTTTAGTTTTTCCATCCTCTTTAATATAATTTTTGTTATTTTCTACATTTTTCAATTCACTATTTTGGTCCCCTTTTTCGGGGGAAAAAAAAAAGATGGATGTACTTTTAGTTTTAAAATATCCACCCCATGCTATATCAATACTTGTTATATTATCATTTCATTAAAGATTCTTAATTATACAAATTGAATTTATACAATTATCCTTATATTACATTCTTTTATTCTATCATTTTCTTTTCTTTTTCTATTCAACTTATAATTTATATTTATATATTCTCTTAAATTTGGATTATTTTTTAAATTTTTTGATCTTTTATCATGTTTTATTTTAAATATTTTTTTACAATATAAAATTATATATTTTAATTCTAATTTTTTCTTTTTTTCTTTTAAGTTTTTTTGTGTATTCTTTAAAATTTTCTCTCCTTTATTTTAAAGAATCTTCATGTTTCTTTATTTTATTATTCTAAATATTCTTTATACTTTTTAATATTAAATAAATAATTTTATTTTTATTAATTAAAATATTACAAAGAATGCATAATTTTTATTAATTATTATAGTTTTGAATCTACTTTAATTGCACCAAGTAAATTAACATATATACCTCTAATCTCTTTTCAACTTAACTTTCACTATATTGATATTTATACTATTAAGAGTTTAATCTTAATATAGCTACACTAAGTAAATTTATAAAGAAATCCTATACAACTTAATAATGATAAAATTATCTTTCTATTATAATATAATTTTTCTTTTTATTCTATTTTTAATTATAATATTTTTTTACATAAGTATAACATAAAAGTTTAAATAAACTAATAAGCTATACTATAAACAAAATAAACTAAACAATTATTTTATTTTTATATTATATTGATTTATACATACTGATAGAGTATACCAAAATTACCAGTTATATATTAAGATTAAAGGGCAAACTTTGGCTTTATAATTTAAATTACTATAAGGACTTCTTTTAATATTTATATCTTTCTTTTTTTTTTTATCTATAATCTTTGAATATAATAGTTTTTATCTTATGTTTTCTATATTTATCAATTTGCTCATCTAAATCATTTTTATTTTTTTAAACTTTTTCTCATATATTTTGAATTTTTAATTTTTTTATTGTGTTTTGTTACAATAATAAAATTAATTTTAATATGTTAACGGACACATTAAGTCTACCGTCATTATTAATATAGCACATATCTAAGAGCCTAATTTAGTTATACTATTTAAATTAATATAACACCTTTTCTTTCTTTCTACATTTTCTCTAAATGTATTTCATACCTTTTTTTTGTATTTTTAATATTTTTAATTTAATATTTTTATTTTATTTTAAAAAACTCATACACATTTAATTTTAAAAGATTTATATTTTATTATAGTTTGTTAAGTGAAGACGCTTTATAATTTATAAAAAATTGAACAGGCATCTAATGTGTCATATTTAATAGTGTTAAAAATATTAGAGAATTTGAATATATAATGTACAATTAATAAATTATTCTTAATTCGTTTATATATATTTATTTATTACTTTACTTTAATATATCAATTTTAATTTATCTAATTTTTTCGTTTTTATCAATTTTTTATAATTTTATTTACATCTGTAAAAGTGGAGCGTTTCTCAATTTTATTCATTTTCTCAATTTTCTCTTCTCAATTTTATTTTATATATATATATATATATATAGCTTTTTCTTGCGTGCCTAAAACTATGAATACGTGTTCAACGACGGGACCATATCCAGAGATTACTTCCATGGACCATAATCGAGTTCGGTCCAAGAAATCACTAACCCATTATTTATTACTTTAATTCTTCCAGTGGTTAGAAATTTTCACAAAATAATTACAGGGTTTGGGAGTTCATACCCATGGCTTTGCATTTCAGCAGTGCTTGCTTCTGTGCTTTTAGCCGGAGCAAGGCTTCGGCAGTCAGGGCCGTGGCTTCTGACCAGGCCAGTGTTGCTGTGAAGACAGCTGAGGAGGAAAAATTGAAACTTGGGGGTTCGGAATTGAAGGTGACTAGGCTTGGAATTGGAGCTTGGTCCTGGGGCGACACTAGCTATTGGAATAACTTTGAATGGGATGGTAAGGCTTTGTCTGCTTCGATTTCTAGTTAATTTTGGAATTCTTGAGGCTGTATGTTTTCTTAATTTTCATCTGGCGTGTGTCGTGATCTGTATTGCTAGTGGTTGTTATTTGCTAGTGATGACAATGGAAGGGGCAACATATTGTTTGGCCCATTCTCTTGTAGCATATCTTGAATTCCTGTTTTATCTGTGAAGGGTATTATTACATGGTTAAAAAGTGAATGTTGTTTTCGTCTGTTGGAAGAAGGGACTGGCTTGTGGGATGATTGAGTAATTAAGATGTTGTTTTAGGTGTCCCAACAATGTTGACTGGTGAGACCCTGATTGCTACATTGTCTATTTTAGTCAAGAAATTGCCTAGGAATGTTAAGCTGTTGTACTTAGGCCTGTTTTCCTGCAGAAATATCTGTTACTATGTGCAATGGAGATTATACTATAATGTATGATTGGATTTCTTTAATGTATTCTCCCAAAATTTTTCAAGGCAAGTAATAGTAAAATAACTGATTCTTCATAAATAGGCTTAAGTTTTCGACATGGACTACCGACAATGACTATCAACCAAAAAACCACTAAGGTGTGTCAATTTTGTGGTAGAGGTGTGTAAGCAACGACCACTAAGTCTGTCAAGGTAACTGATGTGGTCTTTCGGTTTGTTAGACAAGATGTTGTCTCTATGTTGCTTTTGTTTTCTGATGTCATGGAAACGAATTTCGACTTTGAGCTCTTAGGTTAAATTGTAGTTATTTCGTGGGCATTTGAATGGATCGAAGTTGCATTCTGCCCTTTGGGTTGTCTTCTGTCACTACCTTTTATTTTTCTAATCTTTTGTCTGAAAACCACCCACAATTTCATAATTGTAATTCGTAATTCTCTTGCTTTCTGGTTATAGTTGTTTCACCACTGCATAATATTTGCCATATTCTATATCAGACAAGGCTACCTTTTTCTTCATTTCTCATCGGAATTTGTGCAATTCATGTTCTCCACTGGAGATTTCTACTGAAAAAATGATTTCTCTCCATCTTAATGAGTTCCTTTATTGATTCAAAAGCAATAATGTGTTCTTACCCTGCCTGATGTTACAATGGCAGACAGGAAACTAAAGGCCGCTAAAGCTGCTTTTGATACCAGCATTGACTGTGGTATAACATTCTTTGATACTGCTGAGGTTTATGGCTCACGGGTGAGAAAATTGTTCAAATTTACCTGTTGCTTCAATCCATATAAATACAATATGTGAAGAAGATTCATTACCTCTTATTCTTGCAGATGTCATTTGGTGCTATCAGCTCTGAGACACTGCTAGGAAGGTAAACTTTCAACAAATTCATGACTTATATTTGCAAGTTAAAGTATTTTGTCATCTTTTTCACAATATTCTTCATTTTCCCATTGTGATTAAGTTTGCATGTGCTTTAAGATTTATCAAGGAAAGGAAACAAAGGAATCCAGATTTGGAGGTCGCTACTGCTACCAAATTTGCTGCTTTACCATGGAGGCTTGGTCGCCAGAGTGTTATTTCTGCCTTGAAAGATTCTTTGTCGCGTCTTCAGCTGTCTAATGTAGACCTCTATCAGCTCCATTGGTATGGGAGATTATCCTTCCAATCATCAGTTTTCCTGCACTGATATGTATATGTGAGCATATTGATTGATTTATTTTATCATAATCATTTCAGGCCTGGAATATGGGGAAATGAAGGTTGATAAGTATTGTTATTCTTTATTTAGTGATTGAGATCGTTAAGTTTGACAATATGCTTATTTTAGTTCAATAGAAGCTTAGCAAATTGGGAATCAATTTTTCAGGATACATTGACGGTCTAGGGGATGCTGTGGAGCAGGGTCTTGTGAAAGCCGTCGGTGTATCAAACTATAGTGGTAAGTTTCTTGGAAACTTGTAGATGAAACAAAATTAATTTACTGTAAAGTTTATTCACTTTTTGATTTCAGAGAAGCGTCTTCGCACTGCATATGATCAACTCAAAAAGAGAGGTATTCCTCTAGCTTCAAACCAAGTAAACTACAGCCTGATATACAGAGTCCCAGAGGAGAACGGTGTCAAATCAGCTTGCGATGAACTTGGTATCACCTTAATTGCTTATTCACCCCTTGCTCAAGGTGAAGCCAGGATCTTGTCTCAGATTTACACTTACATGTGTCGCTGCACATCACATAGTACATAGTTTTCATTACCTTTCAGTAGGTGGACCTGTCGTGTGCATAAGTTCGATTTTCATTTCAAATAAATAAACGATCCGTATCTTCTATAGTCAATTTTTGAGAGAACATTGAACATTCCTATCACTGTCAGAATAGCTATTTGCTGCTGGTGTTCTAAATATCTCGAATTACAATTAACTGGTTTGGAAAGATTGTTGACATTGCCATTATCCAACCCAACTTAACTTCATTCTGGATTTAAATGCAATTCTGATACATTCAAGAAAATCGTAAGATACTGTGGATTCTGGAGAAGCCTAATGTGAGAGTTGTGGCATCTCAGGTGCTCTTACAGGGAAATACACCCCAAATAACCCTCCATCTGGTCCTAGAGGACGGATTTACACCCCTCAATTCTTGACGAGAGTAAGTGCCTTTACTGACTGAGAATCCGTTAATTGTTCTTGGATGTTTCCCACCTAATGATTCCTAATTTTACTTTGGTTATGTTCAGCTACAACCTCTAATAAACCGGATAAAGGAGATAGGAGAGGGCTATGGAAAAACTCCAACTCAGGTTCCTCCTGCTGCCTTGTATTTTTCAGATTCGGAGTTGCTTGTCTTTCAAAAGTATTAGTTTTGCAGTCTGACTGGAACCTATGATAAAGAAAGTTCATTTCCAGAGAGCTTTTCATGGGCTATTATCTGAGAATTCAACCCTAACTGTTAGTTCCCTACCTCTGAAAAGTCTAATGTCAGATCGCTAAGTCGAATATCTCCAGGATCTTATTTCCTGCACATGTCCCCATCATCCTCTCTACAGATCACTGTAGTTTTGTAACTGTAATTCTCATGGAGACAATACAAAGTTAAAAGAAAAAAAGGGAAGAAAATCTGTTTTTCTGCTTGTGTGGAATACCTATTAATGTTTCATGTTGAAGCTGTGCTTTTCGACTATTGTTTCCCTCAACAGGTTGTCCTCAACTGGCTGATTGCACAAGACAACGTCGTTCCAATCCCAGGAGCCAAAAATGCAGAACAGGCTCAAGAGTTTGCGGGTGCAGTGGGATGGAAACTCAGCAAGGAGGAAGTAGAAGAGCTCCGGTCCATGGCATCAGAGATAAAGCCTGTCATTGGTTTCCCAGTTGAGAAGCTATAAGTTTCCTAAACCTTCTGCATCATGATACACACAGCTGATGTACACTGGTATTGACCTCACTTGTATATATTTATACATACATACATATATATATATATAGAGAGAGAGAGAGAGAGTGAGAAACTGAGCAAATTACTTGCATGGTATGTTGTTTTGGAATTGGGATATTAGTTCTGCCATGTAAATCACTTCTTTGCTGCCTAAATGGTTTCTTCTGAAATTTGCTTGTTTGGTTTTTAGTACATTTATGCAAATTTTATAATATCTATACTATATATCATTTTTTTATTTTAAATATATTTTTATATTTTTAAATATTATTTAAAATACTATAATTTTATAATTTATAAATAATATAAATACACAATGGGTGAAAATTTTTGAAAAATATGAATCCGAACATAGACCATCTAAATAAATCTTGGGGTTCCGTAATTTAGTTTCCGCATTGAGTAATATATATGTCTTGTCCCAAAAACAAAATAAAATATGATAAAATAAAAAATAATATCATTTTGTAATTCACAAATTATTTTTTTCATCATCATAAAAACCAGTAGAAGATCCAACGGCTAGGAGAAAAGGTTAAACCGCTCCACAGCATTTGTGATTGTCAGAGGATTTGTCGGTCTAGAGTGGCGGCTGTAATGAATTCATTTTTTCAGTTTTTCTTATTGCCATGATTAATGGAAATACAATTAATTGAAACCTCATTCCTTTGTATTCGAATCTTGATTTTGTACAATATATTTAGTCGAATTATTCGGATTGATTTTGTCTGTATCAATATACGAATATATCTATTTTTTTAATCTTGCTATAATTTACTAAAAATTAGAAGATATAAGGGTTAATTATAGCAACCTTGTCAAGTGAGTAGGATAATTACAAATTATACACTTCTTTTTCTTGATATTATAAAAGCATCTTTCCCATGTTTAAAAATATTTACTTATTTCTTCTTGCATTAGAGTTTGGGATTATAATTGATGGTATCATAGAAAAGTTTAACTAATTTTTCAGCTATGATATCTAAATTCAAGTTTTTTATTAAAAGATTGAAAATAGGCTTATAAAATAATTATTATAGCTGCTTGGTTTAAAATCTTAATTTATTATAGAAACATTTTTAAATTTGACGTGTTATTAATCACATCATTGTTTACCAAAAAAATTTTAAAACATCATTAATTTTCATTCAAAACTCTAAAAAAGGAGAAAGATATAAATATTTCGAACTTGGAATGAAGATTTTTATAGCATCAAACAGAAAAAAAAAAAAAGTATGACTTGTAATTATGCAATTAACCCAATAATTAAACACAAGAGATGGGGAGGGACAATGAAGTAAGAATTATGGGATTTAACAACTTAACTTACAAATTCTCGAAGTGAATCTCTTATATATGCATGACCACTTATATATAGGCTATAAAAGTATAATTGAAATAAATCAGTAAATCTGACCATACCAAATACTCTTAATTATTCAATCAATTATGTAGGAGATGAGAATGAGTAAATTTTAGGTAGGATGAAATTTTGATTTATTTAAATTTATGTATTTACGTGAATAAATATATAATAATAATTAAATAATTTGACAATATATCAAGTGATGATTAGTTTTTAAGTCTGATTACGTGAAGTAAAGGTGAATGTAAATGTGTGGTGTGACTATAAATAAATATAATAATTAAATTTTAAATATTAATGCCTGTACGTGAGAGAAGGAATAAATTGAAATTGAAATTTAAATCGGACCGATTGAATTTTGCTGGAATACAAATTGTCGAAAAAATTGGACCAAAGACCAAACATAGCCAATAAGAATTTATGAGATAAGGTTGCAGAAAAATAATGATTGTGATAGTAAAAATAATAATTGAGAATCAGAGGAAAGGCATAAAAACGCAGAAGAACGAAGCCACTGACACTCCTGCGATTCCCCTCCCCACAAACAGGCAGAAGTCAACGTGGCAAGTTGGGCGTTCGTTTTCTGATTATCCCCTTATCGAGAGAGAAGATGTAGATCCCATACAGCTGTGATTCCCGCACGCGGGCCCGCTGTTATCCAAGCCCACCATTGGAATTCCGCCAAGTGGATACGTTGCTAATGCTGACTTCCCAGTCCATCCATCGCTGTCCCTTCGAGCAAGTGGGAACAGCGACTGTAGTCCCTGCTAATAGCAGCTGCCACTTTGTCCATTCTGAAGGAGTGACTTAATGAAGCAGAGAAAGTATTGTTAGGTTTGTAGTGTAAGGTGGGCTCCTGTTTCTTTTCACGGCCAAGAATCAAGATTCTTGTTGGTTTTTCTTCTTTATTTTACCATTAAAAAAAAATGACAAGCCTTTTCTTGTTGATGTTTATTGGAGATTTTTTTTTTTTGGGGGGGGGGGGGGGGGGGGGGGTTCTGGTGATGATTCAGTTTGTTTGATGGGGTTTCCGGGATTTCTATTTGGTGGGTTGTTTGGTTTTTGAACTTGAATTTTGTTGCATCTCTTTGATGAACTTCTTTACTGTAGAATTGGCTGGCTTTTGTCTCAGCTCTCTCTCTCTCTCTCTCTTCTTTTGTCGGGTTATTGCAAATTCACGGAGGAAACACAGTGTGTTTGATACTTTGCCTCAGACGGACACAGAGAGGGAGGGAGGGGGAGACTAGTTGAGGTAACAAGTATTGCTAATTTTTTAATGGTAATTGATTAAGCTCATTCTGTTAGCAGTAGGTATATTACTTGTTTGGGAGGGTGCAATTATGTCTTGCCTTTTTCAGTAACACGGAATTAACTACTGTTGATGATTAGACTACTTCTACTGTTATCTTCTATTAATCATTAGTGAAATGATTCTCTGAGTGCTTATTGCAGCCTTTTCAGTGCAAAATTTGAGATCATGGATACTCCTTGCCTTCTTGACTGGAATACTGATGTTGGAGTTGAAATCCCTCTGCCTATTCACAGAAAATCTTTGGGGTAAGTGTTCACTGAAAACAGCTAAAGGAGGAAAAACTAGTCCCCCTTCTTTAGTAGTTGTCATCTTGTTGAAAAATGAAAGACTTATCTTGATTTTTGGTCACTATTGCTACAGATTAGACAGTGACCTAGTGGAGCTCTTATGGCAAAATGGGGAGGTAGTGTTGCACAGTCAAACTCATAGGAAACAAAGCTGTGATCCCTCCAAATCCAAACAATTTCACAAGCATGATGATGGTGATCAATCAGGGAGTAGAGCCAGTGAGAATCCCAAAAATTTGATTCGAGATCATGGGAGGATAGGCTCATGGATTGATTGTCCTCTTGATGAATCTTTTGAGAAAGAGTTCTGTGCTAATCTTTTATCAGAAATCCCATCGTCTGCTCCTGCGGAGGCCAACAAGCACTCTGAAAATTTTGATGGCGAAAAAGTGAAGTTTGGTGCACCAGATCTTGCTCCACTTCCGTTGCCTCTTCCAAGATTAGAGACATTTGCTGCAGCCCATCAACAGAACTTTGGAGGTATTGGGGAAACTAGCAACCTTCACTTGCCTGTCAAGATGCAGGCACTTAGTCGTGTGGAGAAGGATGCAGTTCATGAGTGTTCAGCTATGACCATTGGGTCAAGCCACTGTGCCAGCAACCAAGTTGTGAATGAGGTGGATATGAGTTGGGCAGCTAGCTGTGGGATTGGGAGCAGAACCCTCTCCGCAGGGGTGGAAGAGAATTGTGCTTGGAAAGTAAGCCCCCAGTGCGAGAGCACGGAAAGGGAGACACTTGGGCAAGCCATCACTTCTTCTTCTGGGGGATCTGGCAGCAGCCCGTGGAAAACAGGAAGCCAACCTAATGACACCAACGGGAACAAAAGGAAGCGCAGGGATGTTGCAGAATCTGAATGCCAAAGTGATGTAAGCTCACTTTTTTAGTTTCTTACTTTGTGTCAACAAATATTCCGCATCACATAGATATGGTTTAATTCAAAGTTAAATTGTGTAGGCAACTGAATCGGAATCAGCTGCGGGGAATAAGTCATCCCGGAAATCTGGAACTACTCGTAGGAGCCGTATTGCTGAAGTGCATAACCTATCTGAGAGGGTAGCATACTAGGATCCCAGATCTCAGTTTGACATTCATTGTTTTGTATTGGCCACTCTAACTGTTTTGTGTACTTTATGTAGAGACGGAGGGACCGGATCAATGAGAAGATGAGGGAATTGCAAGAGCTAATTCCTCACTCCAACAAGGTAACTCTAGTGGATCAAGATTCTGATTTAACTTACCAAGTGCATTTTCATGAAGGATACACTGATTCATGTACCTATAACTATAATCTCCCATGGTTTTAACAAATTACTTATCTACAGAACGTTTCACATCTCACACTTTAGTAATGCTAAAGTGCTGTAGTGATAAAAAAACTACAGCTGGGGTTAAGAAGTCTTTTTTCACATATTATGTGACAGTTGTCTGGCACACTTATTGCATGGTTTCTAGATCTTCATTTTCTGTAACCATTCCTGATTTTGATTCTAAATCCTTATGTTCAGTCAGATAAAGCATCCATGTTAGATGAGGCAATTGAATACATGAAATCCCTGCAACTACAACTTCAGGTATTATTACTGACATAGAAACTGATATAAAGTTGAACAAGTATCTTAAAAACTTCAGTGTTTTATATGTTATCAGTTGCTGTGGATGGGAAGTGGAATGGCGCCCATGATGCTTCCAGGCATGCAGCACTACATGTCCCATGTTGGAATGAGAATGGGGCCACCAATGCTTCCGGCAATCCAAAACCTCATGCACCTATCAAGGCTGCCACTCTTTGATCAGGCTATGGCTATAGCCCCCTCACTGAATCAAGCTTCAATGGGACACAGTCCTATGTTGAATCCAGTTAATTATCAGAATCAGATGCAGAATTCCAGTTTCCCAGAGCAATACGCGAATTACATGGGATTCCATTCAATGCCAAATACCTCACAGGTCTGTGCATCACTTGCCATAACAATATCTGTGATATAACTATGAAAGAACTGTGGGTGTAATCAAATCATTTGTGCTGATGAGACCTCAAGTGGAAAAAGATGGGGCCAAGAAACCCTTAATTTAGAAGAAAGTTCCATCCAAAGTGTATGAATCAGCATAAACATACCTCAACATTCTTATTTGCTGTCAGTAGTTCATTGACTTCGGAAGCAAAACATAAAGGAATAAGAAAAAATCTGTTTATTTTCTTGAATCATCGCTCTTGATATCAAATCTAGTTCTGAAGTCCTTGTTTCTTGCATGCTGCAACAATTTTTCCATTGAAGCCCTTGTTGCGTTGTAATAACTGTTCTGATGTCATTATTTCTTGGGTCCTGGTTCACTATTTCAAGAGACAGATTGACTTAATGCCAATTTCTGCCAAACCATATTCCTAAAGTTTTTACTATAATCTTTTATCCCACCAGATTCTGCAATTGCTATCTGCTGCAAAAACTATTTGCCTCAAAGTTTTGAAATGGTCTCCAACTGGCACAAGAGCTCCATCGGCAACAAGTAAATGAAAAATCACAATGCTGCCACCTTTTCCTGTGCTTCTAATTGTTTTACTACTTCCTTGCAGCCAATAAACATGTTCAACTTCGGTTCATATTCAGCACAGCAGAATCAGACGTTAGCTCCACCACCCAATGCCAATGGATCTAGCAGATGACATGCAGCCAACAATTCTCCAATTGAGCAACGAGGTAGGTACCACCTTTTAGACCTCTGTTGACCTCATTCATGCACTGAGCCTAATTAGCTTGCTTGATTGCATTGGTCCCATCTAACAAATAAGGATAATAAACTATGTGCTAGGACATGCTGAAATTTCCCGATGTTAATCGGGGAGTGAGAGTCTACGCATCCTTCCCAAGGTTTATATGGTCTAAGTTGCTTGGAAGACATGGCCTTCCTAAGTCTTATAACTCCAGCTGTTCCTAGGCAAGAAAGCTCCATTGTAGAAGATAATCAATGAAAACGTGACGTTACTGAAAGAATTATACCTTACTCGCTGTTGAATCCGTATCATGCATTGTGTTGACCATGCTTTCAAATAGGTTGTGTGGTTCTCTTATTAGTGAATCAAAATGCATAGATGAGAATTTTCAGTTCTGCTTTCTTGTATCTGTGTGTGTATCCGCAATGTAGCAACACTGCAGTAAATGTGGGCACATTTAACCTTTATTTATGAATTGTGAAAGTTGTAGAACTCATGTATTTTTACATCAAGTTAAATTTATAGTTAAGGTCGCCTCTCTTGAATTCTTTAAGCACCAAATGAAAAGTACGGTTTCCTTTTGCTCGAAGTATATTACCGAACAAAAAATTCAACTCCCGTGCTCCCTTCTAATGTTAGCACAAAATGAGCAGTACAGTTTCCTTCGAAGTATATTGCCAAACATAAAATTTAACTCTCGTGCCCCCTTCTAATTGGTGAATTCTTTACAAAACATCAAAAGAAAAAGTTTCCCATATGGTCAGTACCCCATTAATCCACCCCAACACCTCGCAAGTATGACCCATAACCAAGACCAGAACCACCAACATCTTCCTCATCCTGCCTGAAGCCAACATTACAACCAAGAGCCGTGCACAGTTCAGCAAATTTCGCTTTTCACCCCAAAGGGAAGCTAAGACCCTAATCTAACTAGTACCCTTATGAGGTTTGATCAGCATGGTAAAATACGTGATCTAGAGAGATGTAAACTCCACAAGTCATTTTATTGGAAAATAAGCACATACACAGGGGACCTACAAGTGTCCAGCGGCCTTCATTATTATACCATCAACCACTATTCACATACGAAAACAAGAACAGGAGATAAGAGCACCAAGATGGTGACCGCAAGAACTGATGTCCAGATCATTCAACTGGGAAATCTTTGGGTTTCCGCAATTTCTCACGGGGCAATCAGTGTATACTCAGCACTGGTGTTCACATGTAAGTCGATGCCTAGACGTCACATTCGAGAGATCAATAATGGAACTGAAACTGGAATTTCCTCTCCCATGACTGGCTGGAAGAGATCCAACTGTCCGTACCGCTCCAAGACACGCATCCTGCAGTCCTCAGCAGCCATTAAACCAGTGGAGTATGCACCGTGAACAGATCCTGGATAATCAATACTCGTAGCTTCCCCCGCAAAAAATAGGTTATCAACAGGGATCCTAAGCCTTTCATACAGATCGTGGGATTTCCCTACTGTATCATAGCTGTAGGAGCCCAGTGAGTTTTTGTCAGTGCCCCAATGTGAAACAAGGAACTGAATCTGCATGATTAATAAAAGAGCAATCAAGGGATTTCTAAACGTTTTTTAAGTAATAGAATCTTCCAAATATCATAAGGGAGACAACAGCAACCACCCAAAAAAAACCTCAGGAAATGATATTGGAAAGACCAATACAATATAAATTCCACCAAGCCATGATAGCACTGAAGCAGAGCAGTTATACCATGCGAATGAGGAAATAAATAAATAGATAAGAATAATTTAAACTGGGTAGCATATTAACGGCCGCAACCAACACAACACCATCCCTCTAGAGATCAGTGGCCCTTTCACAGACGGTGCCAATATCTCATATCAGAGCGACTGTTACTACAACATCCAACTTCTTATGCCAATCTCGTTAGTACACCTCATTCATTTATTTCATTTATAGAATCATGCATGCATGCAGATAAAGCATTATGCAAACAAACAATGCAAAATACCGGTTCAGAAGCATTTGGAAGGATCCTTTGAAGTTGTGTAAAAGCAAAATTAGCAGCAGCCTCATCAGACATTTTCTCAATGTCACGGGCAAGTTGTCCAGCAGGCATGTAAACAAGGACTGGGTAACCAGTGGCCTTGTGCAAATTAAGAAAATAACTGCATCCATAAGAAGTTTCGGCAACTACTCCCAAGAACTCTACATTGGGCCAAAAGACTGTCTCAAAGTGCAATATTATCTTGTTCTCGATCCCTACTCCCAGGTCATTAATTGCTTCTTTCTTCCACTCAGGTAATCTTGGCTCAAACTCAATGCTATTTGATTTCAGAACGCCGAGAGGAACAGCAATAACAGCGGCATCTGCTATAAATGTTCTTCCGTCTTCTACAATTACTTTTACTCCATTATAACGTCTAATTATTTTTTTCACTCTAAAATGTAAAAACACAAAGGAAGCAAGTTCAGAATTGATTTGTATATTAGTGAGGGTTATCCACGAGGGTAGTTTAATTATCTGTTACCTGTGGCCCAGGTGGATGTCAAGACCTTTAGCAAGAGTATTGATTACAGGAATATATCCACGGACCATGAGCCCATGCCCACCAGGAAGCAACTCCTCCTGTGAACCAAAAAACACAAAATTTCATTATCCAGATCCAGAGATCAACCAAAATTTATAAGCTCATTTTCCCAAATTACAGGTTGCAATTAGGAAATAGTCCTTCATCACTCCCGGCACAGACAGGTTTCAAAATGCAAGCTCTTTCTAGATTTGGTGGTTCACGTTAAGCTATTATGTAACAGAAAAAACAACATTTAGGAAAGCATATATAACTAATTTAGTTACTGCTAGAAAAGGTTAATCCTTGCAAGAAAAATTCCAGAAAAAATAATGAACCGCATTCATAATTTTTGAGCGAGGGAGAGTAACCTGGTCCCAGCCTTTAAGTGATATAGTATCAGCATCTGCAGAAAACCAGCCCTCCATTCTGCATAGGTACCATTGCAACACCTTATGATCAAGCCCCTCCAACCTGCAAAGCAGGTCAACTCAATAATTATTATGCACACGTTAACGTAGTTTACAATAGAGCTACAAAAGCATAACAAAAGCATACAAATACACAACCTTAAATCTGGTCTCCTCTCAAAAACAATTGACAGGGCATGTTGTATGGACATGTCCTCACTGGATTCCTGTCTTATAACATCAGTCTGCATAGAGTAAAGCAAAACTATATTAGAAACAAGCAGAGTCAATAACTAATGAATAAAAAGAACAGAAAAAAGCTCTTTGTAACAGAAGACAAGCATAAGAATTAGTTCATAGGAATCCACTAATATTGTCTTGTGAATTATGAATTGAGGAACAGGATAAGAGAATAGACATGCCTCTTTCAAGATGCTCTCAAATGTTTTGCCAACCTTTGAAACCAAATCTTGAGGAACTTGATTTCCATCTGTATCAAAAAGGGCGTAACTGAAAAAAGTGTGCATTAGCTACTGATTATAGCAGGAGTACAATTGAAGAAAGTAAAACTCAGTTTCTTCAAATCCAAAAAAAATTGGGAAAAAAATAGTAGCACCTTTCCAAATCATGGTCATACAAAACAGAGTTGTCCCCGCTAGTGCGATAAAGAGGCAATCCCAGCCTTCCAATAATGGAAGCCAAGGGATTTTCTTTGCTGACACCATGCAACCTGAACATAAATTTACAGATAACGCTTGACAGGAAATCAAGATCATATCATAACCCAACAAAGAGAGTATGATTCTCGGCAGAACAAAACAAGTTACCATGATGCACCCAAGTCAACAGGGAAACCAAATGAATAATCAGTATGTACTCGACCACCAATTCTATCACGTGATTCCAACAAGACAACCTGCAATATCACTTTTTTCAAGACCAGTATCCTTTCACTGGCATGCCAAACTATGTAAAATATATATATATACATAGACACACCTGAAATGAGGCATCATGAAGAGCTCGTGCAGCTGCAATACCAGCAAAACCAGCACCTATAACAATGACAGAAGGCGATTTTGTTGTTCTCCTCTCTAAGGTTGAAGAGCACAGAGCTACAAAAGAATAAAGTAATTCAGATGCTTTTGAAATACGCTACACCATATTCAAGTGCCATAAGAAGGGCAGGCAAAAAACTAGTAATAATAAGATAATGATAGAGACATATTGTAAACATTCCAACACTGCCAAGTGTCATAAAAAGTTGTAACTGAAACAAGAAAAAAAGACATCCATAGAAATCCAAACGCTCAAACAATGTATAACTGCAGTGAAGCAGAAGTAAAAGAGGAAATGGCAATTGGTGCATCAAAATCTACTGTTGCAATCAGGCAAAGATATTATTTTATTATAGGTGAACACATGCTACAAGTAACATCGAAGAAGGGTAAAGTATCATGAATGGCGACTCAATAAACTTTTGCTCCATCTGCATGCCAAAACACTGTCATCTTATTTATCCTGAGATCCAATCAGAATACATAAAAAAGAAAGGTCCAGTTCAACTAAATCATATAAATCATGTTATCATGCAAAGTGCTATAACAACATGAAATTAAAACATTCCCATATCTGTTATATCATTTTTAATTTGAGTTTCAATTATTTTTTTTTCAGAGCAATTGCTTGTTTCACATTTACTATTTCCCCCTTCACTGGGAGCATATTATGAGGTTCAAAAGTACGGCTCGTAAAATGCGTTCCACAACTTTTAAAGTAGCAATTATCAAAAGAACCCCTCTAATAAGACGCTTGAGCAAAGCAAATGTTAGCATTTAGCATCACATACTTATCAAGTTTACCACGTCATGGGTACCCATCATTTAGTTTGTTAAAATGAACGAGGGCAACAAACTTTACGTGCAGATATGTTTACTGTATTTTTAACCCTAAACTGAATCCAATCAAATTGTTAAGCGTTTTTATTAGCCAGTCCTGATCTATTATAACCGTTTAGTTATACCCAACAAAATAATTTTCATACCCCATCAGATAAGAGCTATCAGCGTTTTAAGTTTCAAGTAAAGGTCAACAAACAAGCCTAAGGTAAATATAATAATCGCTATGGCTATCGGTTTTTATTGTTCACAAACAAGCGTCCCATAAACCATATATTGAGAAGCCAACATCACAAAACAAAATTAAACAAACGGCAGATAAACCAACTTCTTCTTCTTATTTTCCCTTAAGTAGCAAGCAACTACAAACAAGTGTTATCCACAAATCAAGGAAAATATAGATAAAAAATCACACAAAATTAGAACTCTTTACGCACAAGTAAAGAGTCATGGCACTAAAACAAACTCGGGAAAAAAAAAAAGGGAATAAGTAATATAAGCAACCCACCTCCAAAAAATAATAAATAATAGATAGTTAAAATAATTACCCAAAAACACAAGACACGCACCTTTCTGCAATTGGCGATTATTACTGTTTTCCTTGGACTCCATAATTCAAGCGTCGGCGACCGCGTAGAATACAAACAATTACTAAAACTAAAATCAATCGGCAAACCAATCAACCTTAGTCCCAACAACAGCTTGGATAATCTCAATAACAACAGGAACAATAAAAACGTATTGGTTTTCGATAGATGGAGAATGGAAGGGATGAAATGGTTGGAATTAGAAGAAATACCCAGCTTGACCAACCCACTCATGCGTCTTCCAAACCTACCCACCTTCCGATCAATACTTTGAAAAAGAGAAATAGAAATTACCGAAAACAAGCGAAATCAAGATTTGAACTCCCAAAAACGAAACCCAATAATTTTTCCCAAAATTCCTGCACAATCCACAATAAACCCCGTCGAATTCTCTACGAGAGGGAAAAGACTTGTCCGGAAGAATCGAGAATTTGCGAAGAAAATCTAAGAGACATCCAATGCGCGAGAAAAGAGGAGCCAAAGTGGAAATGTCGCTTGGCAGAGAAGAATGGGAAATGAAGCTTTCATTTATAGCGTGGCGGCCAAATCAAATCTGTTGCTGTTAATTAAATAATAAATAAAATAATATTTATTGTCACAATCTTTACTTTTTATCTTTATCTATTTTTTAGGGGAAAAATTTTGTTTTGTTGTGGTAAAATGTTAATTGTCTAATTTCTCCTTCTATTTCTAATTTAAAATAATATTAAAAAGATTATTTAGTAAAATAAACTTCATTTCCTTCTCAAATGAGTAACCTCCCACCTCAACTTTTTCTAATAACTTCTTATTTTATCAAAAAATGGTTACATTATAACGACTATTTTGTAGTTTTTAAACTTTTATGTATATTATGATTATTTTTATTTCTCTTTTACACACTCATTTAATGTGGTGTGAAGAGTGGATAGTAATTATTTTTATTTTTAAAGTTAATTTATCAAAATCTCTTTTCTAACTTATTTTTCTTTATAGCTTTTTATATTTTTTTATTTTTTACTTATTATTTCACTATCTCTTCTTTTTTTTTTCTTCCTTCGTTACATAGAAATTATCCAATATATTTTCACTGTTTATAACTTACTTTTATCGTAAAATTTTTAAAATATACTAAATTTAATATATTACCATAGTTTTTAATTTTAATAATTCACTTATATTATTAAAAATTTTATAATATGATTAATTTATGGTTTATCATCATTGATTAAAAATTATGTATGCATGTAGACTAAATAATTTTTGTAAAATAATAAATGATCCAATAATATATATATATATATATGTATATGTAACGTATTTTAATATATTAAAATGTACACGCATATTCGTTTGTTCTCAATTGAAAATAAACAAGTAATTTATTATTCTCTAAAAATGTTTATATATCAAAATTTAATAGAGGCTAGGACGAGATTATCAATCACGACTTTAACTCTTGACATGTAACACAAAATAAATAAATAATCATGTGCATAAAACATATGTTATTATTAGTTATGTATTTTTAAAAAAACATAAAAAATATAGTTAAATGTATGACGATTTTTTTTCTTAATATATACCCAACAATAATTTAAAAGTCACTACTTATATTTAAATTCATATCGTTTTTGCATGCACATGCACGTATTCCAAAATGAATAGCACACACGTATAAAACTATATTATTTAATTGATTTGTAATATTATATATTTTTATGCAGAATTTTTGTATTGAATATTTTATACTGTAATTTTTATCCTCCAAGAAATTAAATACAAATGAATAGAACACACTGATCCTTCCGAAGTTCCATGCTTGGTCGTGGGGCACACAATAAATGTATATTAATGATAATTAATATGTATATCAGCTTGGAGAAGAAGAAAAATAATATTCAAACATATTTACTACAACATGCATAAATAGCAAGATGAGGTGGAATTTAAAAGCAAATGTTGCTTTGATAAACTGTGAGAAATTTTGTTCCAGAGATTTTTAAAAAATGTGAAAATTTTATATAGATTAATACCATGCCATAACAGCTCTTTATTAATTAAAATTATAGTATAACATAATTAAAGTGTACAATAAATTATTATGTCTAATACCTGTGATAAAACAATCCATCAAAATAATCACTTAGAGCTTATTCATTTGTTTAGATAGGATTATAATTTAAAAAATTTATTTTCAGTGACAAAATAGTTTACATAAATTAATTGATCCTCACCAATTATATTTAGTAAGATTGATTATTTAAGATAAACATATTTATTTTTGTATTATAACCTTAACATAAAAATTATTAAATTATCAATATAAGATTAAAATAATAATTTAAATAATATATAAATAATTTCCAACATACTGATTATTGAATCATAAATTTCTTATAAAATTATTTATCTTATAATTTTATATCAAATTCATATTTAATCAAAAATTTTATCAATTAACATAAGTACAGGTTTGAGCTGTTGTCCCATTTGTTACAGTGAAAGTGCTGTGTGATTTTATTGTTAACACGTGACTCATGATGCCAAATAATTGCCAACGCACGCTAACGATTTGTGTTATTTTATTGTTAGCATTTTGCTCGATTGTAATTAATTTTATTTACAACCTTCCCGTTTTTTGCCTGCTATTTTCACAGGGGCAGTTAAAAAACCTACAGCATTGTATCGCTTGGGTTGTGTTTGGGATAGGGGTTTTTTGGTTGACAATGATATTTGATAAGAATTGTATTTATATATTTGGATATAAATTTTTGATGTTTTAAATTTTTTTATATATTTAAATATATATACACAATAAATAATAATAGTTAGATAATATAATAAGACATGGGTGTAATCACTAGTTTTTAAGATATAGATATATATAAATGTGAACCAATATGCGCGTGTGTGTGTGTGTATTTATAAGATTGTGAATTGATTTAATAATAGAAAAATAATTAGTTAATTGTATATATAAGAAATGTAAATTAAAATTTTGAAGTGGGAAAAAATCTTGTTAAACTATATGTTTAGTTAAATAAAGTTTGATGAGATACTGTGAGGTCCAGACATAGTCTTGATATTTACAACTATCAATTAAAGGTGTGCTTACTTTGTTGGATAAAATTATAATTCAAAAAATATTTTATGGATAACAAAATTTGTATGAATTAATTAATTATTGATAATTATATTTAGTAAATTTGACTATTTAGAGTGATTATATTTATTTTGTAACATCATTGTGTCAATGATTCAATTAATGATATAAAATTAAAATACTCTTTTGAATAGTTTATGAAAAAACCATGACACTTAGATTATTTTATCACAACTTTCAAATAGAATTACTTATCAAAGTTAATATCAGTCATAAATATATCAAAGGTTACAATTAAACAAAAAGAACATTTGAGTAATTTTGATTAAATCATTTATCTAATATCAATAGTGAATATTAGCCAATTTTAAAGTCGAAACTCAAATCACATTGGCTATGTTTGTTTCCTAATTAGGATTGGAGAGAAAATTAAGGTGACTTGAGTGAGAATAAAAATTATATTTAATTTGTAAAATTTGAATAGATAAAAAAATTATTTTTATTTATATTTGATATGTAATAATGATGGAATGGTGTGATGACGTATAAGTTTATAGAGCCACAAAAAAAATATGAATGAAAAAATTATAAGAATATAATTAATTTGATTATAAATAAATATACAATTAAAAAATTATTAGTTACTTGTAAAAATAAAACAATAAAATTTGTATAATAAAATATTTAATTTATAATATTTTTAAGTGGCCACGAACAATAGATAATGCGGACACAAACGTGGCCAATGTGTGATTTATTTTATTTTTACTCTTTTCTATAATAATCATCTTCATAGACAGAGGTCAAAAAAAGCGCCACCGACAGTGAGATTATGCCTAACTAAAAGCGTCCTTCTCAAATATAAAAATCAAAGTTGTCATTTCGGATGTGATAATCGATAGCCCAACCCACAATGCATGTGGCACGACGGGTTTGCGGGACACGCGTCTATGCGAATTATTTGAAGCTGAATAAATCCTTTAAAATAAATGGAAACTCGTTAAATATCTTTTGGTAAAATAATTGTCGTGTCACGAAAAAGGTTTATTTAGGTTGGTTAGTGGGGTCGAGAAAAATTTTGGTGGTGAAAATTTAAATTTTTAATTGATTAACTAAACGCATGATAATTACGCGTTACATTAAAAAAATAATAGATGGATATGAATAGTGTATTTAGTATTTCCTAGCAATGAATGTGATGCCTAAAAAATGCAGTAATCCATAATTTAGGTAAGTACATAATTATTTGAATTATTCTTGGTCACTTGTGTTTATACGTGTGTCGTGATATATTATATATTATAATGTAAATGTGAAGTAAAGTTTAAAATGAGGTGTGAAAAAAAATAAATAAAAGTGCTTTACTATTTTTTAAATTTGACATCTTTTGTATTTTAAATAAGTTATCGAATTCATAAATTATTCATTAAAGTTTTTCCTAGTACAAAAGTAGTTCGTGAGAGTAAGTTAAAAATAAAATGAGCATTTCTAACTTCATTTCAAATTATATAGTTAGTATGATTTTTACACGAAAATGATCAGCCCCCAATGAACATTGATTCGATAGTCATTTACTTTCAATACTATAAAATTATGGATTATTAATCTTTTAGAAATGATTTATACTTTTACTTGAAGAATTGGCTATTTGTAATAAATTATGGTTGTATAATATATAATTAGTAAAATACATTTAATTATTTATATATATTTTTTCACTATACTTCCTCAAATTTTATTTATTTCATATGCGTCTCTCAATTTACATTTATTATATAATTTCTATTGCTCAAACTTTGCTCTTTTTTTATCATCTTATGAATTATAAGAATGATATAAAATTTATATTTTAAAAAATTTATTTTTATGCATATATATTGAGTGTCCTTATATTTTAATTTATTATATTTTTTGACTAATGTCATCATTCAATTTTAATTTATTCTACTTTTTCCTATTTTAAATTTTATTCTATAGCTTTTATTTTATAAATAATGTAAACAGTATTTATACTATCAAGTACACACTTGTTTTTTTATAAAAAATTTATACCAACACAAAAAATCATATTTACCTCCTCTTTCATGGTTGTCTTTTCTTTCTATATTTTTTCTAAATAATACAACTTTTTTGTCTTTATTATCTGTTCCATATTAGTTTATTTGTAAAAAAATTGCAATTTTGAGCTATAAGAAAAACATAATGATGCTTTTGAATTGATAAACTAATAATTTTTTGTATGGAAGTCTTTTTAATCCTTGACTTTTGTTTTCTCATCAATTTAAATAAATATAAATTAAGTTTTAATGTACAATGATATAAAAAGCCATCATTTAAAGATAATTTTGTCATGTAGTTAGATTCATAGTGTTTATATGTTTATTACTATTTACCAATCATGGAAGTGGAATTATGAATAACGACTCTATAGTTTTCTTATTCACTGTACATACTACTTATAAGATAACTTATACAATTTATATTTCATTATATATTTATTCAATTTTCATATTCATTGCATTCATGCAATTTTTCATTCGTGTATACAACCATGCATTCATGTTATGAAAATTTACAGGAGTAAAACTTCAATTATATCCACGCTATATTTTTTTCACCAAATTTTCTAGCTTTTTGCATCAAACAAATTCATTATTTAAGGGATCATAAATTGAAAAACACATCAATACAAAATAAATAAATAAATTGGCTAGAGCATTAGCCACGACAAATTTTAGAAAATTTTGTAACAAATATATTTGCCACGACTTTTGCCATGAACAAAAAGTTTGTGGCCAAAACCACGTAGCTAATTTTTGCCACGGCACTAACCAAGGCCATTTTACCACAGCATTTGCCACGACTTTTTGTTTACCACGAATAATTTAATTTGATCATCTACATTTTGTACCATAGAATTTGTCAATGGATTTTGTCATGACATTTACCACTGAATATTTGCCATAGAATTTGCTATGGTAACTTTCACGACGATCACTGCCACATTCTCTTTGCCACTAACGGATGCTGTGGTCTCCAAAATAAAAGATAAAACATTAATTTAGATATTGAAAATCCAATGTTAAAAATAAATTTTGGAATCTAGTTTATGATGGAATGCTTATTATTCATTTTAATGATTCAAAAAAAAGAGAAAAATGTTCGTATAAATATTATTGATTGTATTTTTATGTTAATAGATATTTACTTTCATTGTAATTTTGTACTCCAGTGTTTGATATTGCTAATTTTAAACAATTGTCTTTTTGTGCATTTAAATTTATTTTCTTGTCAATGATGATAAAACATCAATTTATCATATTATAAAATTTTTTAATTTATACTATATAGAATGTGTAAAGAATAAATTGTATCCATCTTTATCTTCAAAGTTAATTTACTAAAACACCCTTTCAAACTTATTTTCCTTTTTAGTTTTTTATATTTCTTTTGTTTTGTTTTTTACTTATTATTTTACCACCTCTTTCTTTTTTCTCCTTCATTAAATAGAAATTGTCCAATATTAATTTTATTTTCATAACTTATTTTTACTCTAAAATTTTTAAAATATACTAGATTTAATTTTATCATCATAATTTTTAGTCTATAATCTATACTCTTTTATAATGGCTGAGGGCCTTGTAGTTTGAATTTAGTTGGCAAAATGTTAATTGTCTAATTTAACCTTCTATTTCTAATTTAAAATATTATTAAAAGATTTGTTTGATAAAATTAACTCCATTGCCTTCTCAAATCAGTAATCTCCCACTTTAACTTTTTCTTAATAACTTTTCATTTTGTCAGAAAATGGCCACATTATAACCAACTATTTTTAGTTTATAAACTTTTATGCATACTATGAGTATTTTTATTTTTATTTTAGAATATGTGAAAAACTGAATAATAACTACCTTTATTTTCAAAATTAATTTACTAAAATCGCTATTTTAACTTATTTTTATTTTTAGTTTTTTATATTTTCTTTTTTTTTTTTTTTTTGTTCACTTATTATTTTATTTTCTCTTCATTTTTTCTCCTTCATTATATAGAATTTATCCAATATGTTTTTATTGTTTACAACTTATTTTTATTCTAAAATTTTTAAAATATACTAGATTTAATTTTATTCTCACAATTTTTAATTTTAATTATTCACCTACAATATTAACATTTTTATAATATGATTGATTTATGATTTATCATCATTGATAAAAAACAATTATGTACACGTGTAGACTAAATAATTTTTGTTGAATAATAAATTATCCAATAATATATACGTGTGTAACATATTTCAATATATTTATATATTAGAATGCACAAGCAGATTCATTTGTTCCCAATAGAAAATAAACAAGTATTTAGTATCCTCCGAAATTGTTTATATATCAAAATTGAATAGAGGCTAGGACGAGATTTCATCAATTACGACTTTAATTCTCTACATGTAACACATATAAATAAATAAATATTTGTATTAAAAATATGTTATTATTATGTAATAACGTGTTTAAAAAAACATAAAAAAAAAGAGTTAAATGTGTAATGATTATTTTTTTTTTCTTAATACACACCCAACAATATTTTGAAAGTCACTACTTGTGTTTAAATTCATGTCGTTTTCACATACATATACACATATTCTAAAATGAATATTACACACGTATAAAACTATATTCTTTAATTGATTTATAATATTATATATTTTTATGCTTAATAGTTGTATTAAATGTTTTATAATTTTCATTCTCCAAGACGTTAAATACAAATGAACAAAACACACTGATCCTTCCATGCATGGTCGTGGGGCCACACAATCATCAATAATTCTATATTGATGATAATTAATATGCATGGAGAAGAAGAAAAATAAATTCCAAACATATTTACGTGGAAGTACGGGTGTGGTGGACTTTAAAAGCAAATTTTACTTTGATAAACTTCGAGAAAATTTGTTCCAGATATTTTTTTTAAATGGGAAAATTTTCTTGACAAGTGACAAAATTGTCCCGTAAACATAGTCCAATTAAGAATAATTCACGTCAAATTATTGTTACTTGTTTGGACGTTGAAGCACCACAATGTAATTTGCTAGTTGATGCTATGACGTCACTATGCGCTCACAAAGTATGGTTTATTTTACTTTTTACGCTTTACTATAATAATCATTGACGTGGACAGAAGCGTAAAATGCCCAAAACACGCCACCGGCCGTGAGGTTTTGGTGGGACCTTCTAATTAAAAGCGTCCTTTTCAAAGGTGAAAATCAAAGTCGTCATCTCGTGTGGGATAACTGCTCACCTAACCCACAATGCATGTGGCTCGACTGGTTCACGGGACACACGTGTCTATGCCAATTATTTGAGGCTGAATATATCCTTTAAAATAAATGGAAATTCGTTAAATATCTTAATAATTGTCGTGTCGCGAAGAGGGTTAATTTAAGTTGTTTAGTGGGGTCGAGAAAAATTTAGGTGGTGAAATTTTAAATTTTTAATTGATTAACTAAATGCATGATAATAACGCATTACATTAAAAAAATAATAGATAGATATGAATTGTGTATTTAGTATTTCCTTGCAATGAATGTGATGCTTAAAAAATGCAGTAATCGATAATTTGGGTTAAGTACATGATTACTTGAACTATTCTTGGTCCATGTGTATGTCATGAAATTTTATAATGTAAATGTGAAGTGAAGTTCAAATTGAGATGAGAAAAAATAAATAAAAACACTTACAATTTACCATCTTTTAATTTGACCTATTTTGTATTTTAAATAAGTTATAAATTTCATGAATTATTCATTAAATTTTTTATTAGGGCATGCAAGAATTAGTTAAGAATTAATTAAGCATCTCCAACTTCATTTCAAATTATATAATGGCGTGAGTTTTACATAAAAATAATCATTCCTAAAGAAATGATGATTCTCAATAATACAAGAGTTGTCATTCACTTTCAATAATATAAAATTATGTATTATTAATCTGTTAGAAATAGTTTATACTTTTACTTGATAAAATTACTCTTTTTAATAAATTATGATCGTACAATATATAAATATTAAAATACTTTTAATTATTTGTACATTATTTTTTTTCACTATACTCATTGGAATTTTATTTATTTCATATACTTCTATCAATATACATTTATTATATATTTTCTATTTCTCAAATGTTTTTCTCTTTTTTTTAGCGTTTTATGAATTAAAAGAATGGTATAAAATTAATATCTAAAAAAATTATTTATATGCTTATACATTGATTGTCCTCAAATTTTAATTTATTATATTTTTTAATCAATATCCTCATTCAATTTTAATTTATTCTACTTTTTTTTATTTTAAATTTCATTCTTGAACTCTTATTTTATAAATAATGTAAAACAGTATTTACACTATCAACTACATATTTGTTCTTTTATAAAAATTTTATGCCATCACAAAAAATCATATTTACCGTATCTTTCACAATCTTCTTTTCTTTCTACCCTTTTTCTATATAATACAACTTTTTTTTGTCTTTATTCTCTATTCTATCTTAGTTTTATTTGTAAAAAAATTGAAATTTTGAGCTATAAAAAAAATGATACTTTTGAATTGATAAACTAATGATTTTTTTGTGTGGAAGTCTTTTTTAATTCTTAACTTTTGTTTTTTTACCAATTTAAATGTTTAGAAATATTAATTAAGTTTTAATGTATAATGGTACGAAAAATTCATTATTTAAAGATAATTTTGTTATATAACTAAATTTATAATATTTATATGTTTATTACTATTTTCCAATTATGGAAGGGGGAATTATGAATAATGATTCTATTATTTTCTTATTTCTTGTACACACTACTTATAAGATAATTTATACAATTCTTATTTCATTATATATTTATGCGATTTTTATATGCTTTGTATTCATACTGTTTTTCATTAATGTATACAACCATGCATTCATGTTATGGAAATTTATAAGAGCAAAACTCCAACTATATTCATGCTTATTTTTTTCACCAAAATTTCTAGCCTTTTGTATCAAACAAATTTGTTATTTAAGAGATCATTAATTGAAAAACATCTCAATCACTACCCAAAAAAAAAAAAAAAATTCAAATTAGCCATGAAAAATTTTTAGAAAAATCCATAGCAAATGTATTGGCCACGACTTTTGCCATTAACAAAAGTCCGTGGCCAGAAATTGTGTAGTTAATTTTGGCCACAGGGCCAACCACAGAAGTCTGCCACGGCCAATTTGGCGCTACATTCGCCGTGACTTTCTATTTATCATGGTATTTGTTACAAACAATTTAATTTGATCATCTATATATTTTGTCACAGAATTTGTCAAGGGATTTTACCATAGAATTTGCTACAATAACTTTCGACATGACCTTTGCCACGATTTTTTTGTCACAACGGATGTCATGGTTTTAAAAAAAAAAAAAGAAGAAGATAGAACAGTAATTTATATTTGAAAAATCCAATGTTAAAAATAGATTTTGGAATCTAGCCTGTGATAGATCGCTAATTATTCATTTTAATGACTCAATAAAAATGATAAAAATGTTCGTATTTTTCCAGTTAAAGTCTGCATTCCAGTGTTTGAGATTGCTTATTAAAAATAATTGTCTTTTTGTGTATTTTAAGTTTATTTTTTTTATCAATGATGATAAAGCATAAATTAATCATATTGTAAAAAATTTTAATCTACACTATGTGGAATGTGTGAACGGTGAATGGTGACCATCATGATCTTCAAGATTAATTTACTAAAATACCTTTTTAATTTATTTTTCTTTTAGTTTTTTTGTATTTCTTTTTTTGTTTATTACTTATTGTTTCACTAACTCTTCATTTTTTTCTCCTTCATTATCTAGAAAATTTCCAATGTATTTTCTATTTTTATAAGTTATTTTTATTCTAAAATTTTTAAAATATACTAGATTTAATTTTGTTATCATAATTTTTTATCTATAATCTATACTCTTTTATAGTGGATGAGGGCCTTACAGTTTAAAGTTGGTTGGTTGAATGTTAATTGTCTAATCTACCCTTCTATTTCTAATTTAAAATAATATTAAAAGGTTTGTTTGGTAAAATTAACTTCATTTCCTTATCAAATGAGTAACCTCCCACTTCCTACCTTTTAGTTTCTAAACTTTTATGCATGCTATGAGTATTTTTATTTTTATTTTGCACTCTTATTGAGTGTGCCTTTTTGCTAGTATATAGAATATGTGAATGTTGGATGGTAACTATCTTTATCCTCAGAATTAATTTATTAAAATCTCTTGTTTTAACTTATTTTCCCTTTTAGTTATACACACACATATATATATATATATATATATTTTACTTATTATTTCACTATCTCTTCATTTTTTCTCCTTCATTATTTAGAAATTATACAATATATTTTTATTGTTTATAACTTATTTTTATTCTAAAAATTTTAAAACATACTAGATTTATTTTTAGTACCATAATTTTTAATTTTAATAATTCACTTATATTATTAACATTTTTATAATATGATTAATTTATGATTTATCATCATTGATAAAAAAAAAAAAAACTATGTATTCATGTAGACAAAATAATTTTTGCTAAATAATAAATTATCCAATATATATATGTGTGTGTAATGTATTGCAATATATTTATATATTAAAATGTATGTGCAGATTCATTTGTTCCCAATAGAAAACAAACGAGTATTTTATTATTCTCAAAAAATATTTATATATCAAAATTTAATAGAGGCTAGGACGAGATTTCAACAATTACGATTTTGATTCTTGACATGCAACACAAAATAAATAAATAAATATTTGTATTAAAAATATGTTATTATTAGGTTATATTGTGTTTAAAAAAACATAAAAGAATAGTTAAATGTATAATGATTATTTTTTTCTTAATATATACCCACCCATATTTTTAAGCCACCACTTATATTTAAATTTATATCGTTATCACATACACATGCACATATTCTAAAATGAATATTACACACGTATAAAACTATATTATTTAACTGATTTATAATATTATGTATTTTTATGCGTAATTGTTGTATCACCACATACACAAATAGCATGGTGTGGAGAAATTTAAAAGCAGATTTTACTTTGATAAACTGAGAGAAATTTTATTCAAGAGATTTTTAAAAAATGCAAAAATTTTCTTGACAAGTGACAAAATTGTCCCATAAACACAATCCAATTAAAAATAATTAAAGTCAAATTATTGTTATGAGTTTTGTTTGGATGTTGAAGCACCACAACGTAATTTATTAGTTAATATTATAACATCACTGAAAACATAAAATATTTTCACGTAATTCATGGTTACCACTTCTACCCCTGCAAAGTCCTAAAATTAGTTTCCCAAATCAATTTTGGTAATAAGATGTTGCGCACCAGATTGGCATTTCCTTTTCTATAAGATTTACTACCAGATTTGAATTGCCAAAAATCTCTTCAATTTGGAAATGGATAGGTCCTCTTAGTCCAATGAGATAAAACAATCTTCTTGATTGGCCGATTTAATATTTTATCTAAATGTGATAATAACTAATTTTTTCAATATTTAAAATTAAATATAATTTTGTGATATTTATGAGTGCGAAAAAAAATAAATGTAATTTACAATAATTTAATTTTGTTAAATAAATATCAAATAAATTTATATAGTAAATATTAATACATTGATTAGTGAGAATATATAAGTGATAAATAAAAATATATCATTTTAAAAAAATTGAACAAAAGTAATTCTGTTAAATAATCTAATTTAGTGAATACACCATTAAATTATTTCTTAATTAATTTATCATTCAAAATAATCCTTAGAATTTTAATCCTATCAAGTAAAGTAAACATAGCTTTAGAGAGATAAAATTTATGATAAAATATGGGTCTGATACTAAATGATCAAAATTTTGGATAAATAATCTATTCCACTAGGTGTAATAAAACAAATTCTACTTAATTAGAACATTTGATATTTTATCTAAAAAACATTTTTGTCCCTCAGTCTAATAATGATTAATATTTTTTATAATATTTAAAATTAAATATAATTTTATGATATTTATAAGTGCAGAAAAAATATATATAATTTACAATAGTTTAGTTTTGTTGAATAAATATCAAATGAAATTGTATAGTAGATATTATTATATTGATTTATAATAAGATATACGTAACAAATAAAAAATATGTGTTTTTTTTTTAAATTGAAATAAGAGTATTTTAGAAAAACAAAAGTAGTCTTATTAAATAATTCAACTTAGTGAATGCATTATTAATTTATCTTATGATTAACTCATCATTCAAAATAATATTTAGAACTTTAATCCTATCAAGTAAAGTGAATATGCCCTAAATAATTATTTTGAATAATAAATAATTTGTATGGATTAATTAATTCTGAATAATTATGTTTAGTAAGGTGTGATCACCTTTATTGTTCCATTACAAAAAATTATTCAATTAATGATATAAAGTTAAAATAGTAATTTATATGATATATAAGTAATTTTCAATATCTTTATTATTTAATCATAGTTCTCATGTAAAATTATTTATCCTATAATTTTATAACGAATTCATATTTAATTAAGAGCTATAATCAATCAAAGTGAATATATAATTAAATAAAATAATATAATTCTACATTATCATTTAAAGTGAACATCTCATTGAGCTCTTATCTTATTTATTAAAGTGAACATGATCTTAACAATATGAACTTATTAAGCATTTGGTAAGAGGGTTTTGAAATTGAGAATTAAAATGAAACCGATTATTATTGTTTGGTCTACTAATATTAGAATCAAAATTTGATAATCATATCCAAAATTTAAGATTTACCAAATTCTAGCACCGTGGAGGGTTTTGGGAAAACTCAAACTTAATTCTCATGTAATTAATTTAAAATATACAAGTTACGGTTAATTTAATAAATACGTAATACATACACTATACATAATTAAAGATAATGCCCATGCTTTGTTTAATTAAATGTAAAATTACTAAACTAGTTGTATTTAAAAAAACATTGTGTTCTTCTCCTTTTTTAATTTGTCTTATCTTTCATTCAACTATTAAATTACCTTATTTTTATTTTTTAATTTTTTTATTTCCCTTCTACCTCCTACTATATTTTGTTCCTTCTATTTCCGAATATATTTTGTTCCCTTTTTTTATTATTTTTTTTCTAGCACTTGTTTGACTTTATTTTATCCTTGTTCTTGAATTTTTAAGGTTTTTCATCCAAATTATTTATATACTATTAAATTATATTTTAGAGCTTTAGACTAACTATTTTTTCTTATTTGTCTATTAATGTATAATATTTATTTGTCTTTGATATTCTCTTTTCTTTCAACTTTTTATATTTATTTTTTTATTTTATAATATTATTTTATTTTGAAAATTTTTTTTATTGTTTAAAATGTATTAATTTTATAATATACTATAATTAATAAAAATATTAAATCTATAAATAATTTACATATGCAATATTATTTTTTAATTTATATAAATTAATATTAAAATTAATTTTTTCTATATCTTATTTTTTAAAAATATATTTTTAATTAAACATATGTATTGAAATAAATTACTTTATTTTGAATTCAAAGTGAACGATTCTAGATCTGAATCTGACTCCGGCACGTGAATCAAACTCCACCTTACCTTACACGACATGGATGGCTCCAACACATTAACCAAAGCTAACACTTTGTGTTGTTTTGTTGTTAAGCACGTGACTCGTGATGCCAAATAATTGCTAACACACGTGCCCCAAAGCTAACGATTTGTGTTATTTTATTATTTTTTTTATTTTTTTTATTTGTGTTATTTATTCTTAACATTTTGCTCGATTGTATTTAATTTTATTTACAACCTATCCGTTTTTTGCCTGCTATTTTCCCAGTGGCAGCTAAGAACCTACAACATTGTATTGCTTGGGCTACGTATGGGATAAGGGGTTTTTTTTGGGACAATATTTGGAAGGAGTTGTATTATAACAAATAATATACTTAGTTGTAAGTTTTGGATGTTTTCAAAAGTTTGATATATTTAAACATATGTATAAAAAATAAAATAACAGTTAGATAGCGTGATAATATATAAGTATAACGATTAATTTTTAGAATATAAATATATATAAATGTGAGTTAATATTTGTGTATATATATGCATTCATTAGATTGTGTATTAATTTAATGATTGAAAAATGATTAATTAATTAATTAATTAATTATATATAAGTAATGAAAAATTTTAATTTAAATTTAAATAAAAAACTTGTTAAATCGTACATTTAGTTATATAAAATTTGATGGGATACTGAAAGGTTGAAATACGTGCTCCGAACATGGTCTAGATATTTGCAATTATCAGTTCCGGGTATGTTGAGGGTTTAGGGTATATTTACTTTAGTGGATAGAATTATAATTTAAAAATTATTTTATAGATAAAAAATTTACGTAGATTAATTAATTATTGACAAATATATTTAATAAATTTGATTATTCATAGTGATTATATTTATTTTACAACCTCTTTATGCGAACAATTTAAATAATGATATTAGATTAAAATAATATTTTGAATTATTTATGAAAAATTGATACATTTTGATTATTTTATCAGAAATTTTAAATTGAATTATTTATCCTAGTCAATACTGGTCACAAATACATCAAAGACTTTAATTTTTAAAAAAAGAATACTTGAGTAATTTTAATTAAATAATGTATCTTATAATATCCGTAATGGTGAATATTGACTCGAATCAAAATTTATGATTTATTTTGTTTTTACTCTTTCGTATACATAATAATCATTTACATAGAAGCGGGAAAAAGTCAAAAAACGCCACCGACAACGCGACTACTATGGTGGGACGTTCTGATTAAAAGCGTCCTTTTCAAACGTCAAAATCAAAGTTGTCATTTACGTATGGATAATGAATTACCGAACCCGCAAACGGTCTGCGGAACACACGTGTCCATACCAATTATTTTAAGCAGAATTAATCCTTATAAAAAATGGAAATTCGTTGAAATTTTAGTGGGGTCGTGACAAATATAGCTGTTGAAATTTTAATTGCTTGAAATGAAAGTAAGATAGATATGAATCAGGTAGTTAGGATTTCCTAACAATGAATTTGGGGCTTTGAAAATGCAGTAATCCATAATTTAGGCAGGCACATATTTATTTGAATTACTTTTGCTTGCATTCATATTTATCTGTCATAAAATGTTATAATATGTAATGTGAAAAGTAATGTTCAAATTGGGGTGATAAAAAAAAAAAAAGCCAAAGACACTTACAATTCACCATATTTTAATTTCACCTAATTTTTATTTAAATAAATTATCAATTTCAACGGTTGTTCATTAAATTTCTTAAAATTTCATCCTCATTAGATATTTAAAATTTTCAATACTAAAACTCCAATCACATTCATGCTTTCACCAAATTTTCTAGCTTTTTTATGTTAAACGAATCCCTTATTGAAGAGATCATAAATTGAAACATGTATCATATTTTATTGCAACACACACACACACACACACGTATTGTATACAAAACCAGTGGTTTCGTCTTCTTATTTGAAATTAAAAGCATGCAAATATTATTATTAGATTATATCAAGCGACCAATATATATTATTAAGATATAATGAAAATTTTAAAACCAATGAAGTAAAGTGATTAAAAGCATAATATTCATCCATTCTTTTTTTTTTGTCGAAATCTCAATTAATTCGGAATTAAACAAAAAGCCATTATTAAATTTGGCCCGAATAAAGTATTGTGATTCTACATCATCTAAATTTTTGGTGGAGTGATTTTTGCTACATAATAATTTAAATACTGGCAGTAATTCGATAGTTATCTTGACTTGTTAGAAAGCAAAAATTTGTTTGAACAAAAATGCATAAAATTAATTATTTTAATAAACTATCCCTGATAAATCAATTTATGTTACCACAATTATCTGTATGTGCTATTGGTGAATTATTTTCAACTTTAAGTGCTCAATATTTTTATAGTAGTTTTGAATTTCTCTTGTCAATGCGAAAAGATGTAGCAAATATAAATATATTTTTAAATTTTATATTGCACAGCCAAATAAATAATTTAGTTGCGATTTAGAATGTGATCACAAACACATGATGGGCATGCAAGAAGGTTTTTATCTTTCATGCTTATCTAAGATAAAATAAATAAATAAATAAAGTCAAAAAGTAACAATCGTTTCAAATTATTTTTTTTATTTTTTCTGTTGATTTATTGTTCTCTTGTAACATAAGGGACGAGACACGGTTCATATTTCTTATAAAAGGTGAAAACATGATTCACGTTCGACATATATTATTGAAAATGTTACTATTCAATAATTAAAAATTTAAACGAAGAGTAATTTTTTGGAAGAAAGAAAAAACCAACCTGCTACAGTAATTGGGCCCAACTTAATGGGCCCATGGCTTGGCCCAAGTGTTGTTCTGACATTTCAGAGGCCATAAAAACCTTGATGGACAGTCAAAAAACTTGCAATGGTGCTCCATTTATTAAGGAATTTAAATTCTTTTATCTACATATTTTCTTCTTCTTCTAGTTTATTGTTTTAATCAATTTAATGTTTTTGTTGTAAAGGTGAAAGAAGAAATGGTAGAGATAGAAATCCAAAAAGATTCAGAAATGCAAGATGTCCTAACTGCAAACACCAAACAAGTTAGCAATGCAGAATAATCAATAATTGTCTTGTTTTTACGATGTTTTTCTTAACAACTGTTTTAATATTAATAGCTAATTTTCATACAAATATAGAATTATAATGAATTGAATTATGCTATTTGTGAATTATTTCTAAGAAATAATGTTTCAAATTCAACATAATTTCCAGTATGATTTTAAATTCTCAATGATGCGACTACATATATATATATATATATATATCTGTGTGTGTGTGTGTGTGTGAAAACCCTTGTTGGGTCCGCATTTTACATTTTTTCCTTGAAAAAACATGAATTAATTTTTATATATTTTAAAAAATTATAGTTGCTAAGTTTTTTCTCCTTCAATTGTGTTTAGGTATTTTAAACTTTATTTTAAAAAAATCCACACCTTATTTTCTACCATGAAAAGTGCATGGAGCCATATAATTAAGTCCCATTAGTTATTGAAGGAAATAACAAATATGCTTACAAATTTCATCTAATTATTGCGATGCAGGAAATGAAGCATGATGAGTTTTGTGATTCCATCCATCACCAATTGTTGCATAATGATGCTCAATGTGAAGAAGATCTTATTGCTCTTTTTATATCCTCAAGGCTAGAGATGCAACACCTACAATAACAACTAGCAACCTCGACAAATGTAGTTATTTTAGTAAATTATAATCTTATATATGTTACAAGTTTATATTTAATATATAGTCTTCGTTACTTGAATTTTTAATTTTTATATTAGATTAGAACTTAAACATATAAATTCAAGAGTTTGGCTCCTATAATGTACCGTTAGTTGAGTTTGAATAATTGGATTTGAGTGTTTGTTTGATTTTGATTTATTTTTAATACACGATGTGGACACATTGATTTCAATATAAGATATTTCCTACAATCTCAAGACACAAATAAGTAATAAAAATGTATAATATTAGAATCATAAAGTCAGTGTTGGTGGATTGTATTTCTAATACATAATTTATTTAGTTGATTAACATTTTACATCTTCACTAATTTTAAAAGTCTTTTTTATTGAGAAATTTCGTTTCTAAGATAAAACATTATTAAAAAAACCATATCAATTATCCTCGTTTTATCTCCAAGCACCCTTTCTTTACCAACTTTCCTATTGCAAATAACACTACGATTGTTAAATGCAAGTTGAAATTATTCAAATATATCATATACTTGAGGAGAGTTTAATTTGCATTTTTGATAAAGAAGGGAAAAAAGTAGCATAAAATTAAGGGTGAAAATTTGTCATTCTCACTTTCTCCACGACTTATACTATAAAAGTTTTGGTGTGCTGCACTCCACACTTTACAATCTCACATCTCGTCAAATTGTATATATTTAAATATATTATTTAATAAAATTTTTATTTAAATTCAAAATCAAAATTTATCTCTTTTACCTATATAATAATTAATTATTTTTTTATCATTATATATATTTACAATCAAATCACATACAAGCATACTCTTATATTTCATATATATATATATATATATTTATATTATAAAAATTAATTATTACACTTATATACTATCACAACATCTAATTATTATTATATATATATTCAAATAAATAAAAATTATTATCTCTGCCAAACATACAACTCATTATAGTACAACTCTTATCAAACATTATCACTAACAAAATCTCTCTACCAAACATAGTCCAAGTCTCACTCTCTATTTATATATATGTATGTATGTACAAGTTGCTTAATAAAAAACTTAAAATTTGAATATAAGTTGATTCAACAAGTGTTTATTTATTTTTAGTGCGAATTTGTAGTTTTTCTTACATCCTCCAATATAGGATTTATGCATCTTAGCAATAGATGCACACTCAACGTGTGTGCTTATACAATTTAAAATATAATATATCATACAAACATATATATTTTTATTTATTTAAAATTGCTCTCCATGTACCAAAAATAGTAATAAGGTGTAAAAATATAAAAAATTAAACAGAAAAATTAGTATATTTAAAAAAGATAAACTAAACTCAATTGAAATAAGTGACAATTTTACATAAACGGGGATTTAAGAGGGTGGAAGATTAAACAAACATTCGTAAAATTGAGAGTGTTGACGAAAGTTAAGTTATGTTTGATTTTTGAGTGTGTGTTGTTAAGCGTATTTATATAAAAAAGTATGTAAAAGTAAGAGATTGATAAAGATAAAAATTAAAAAGTATAATAATTGTAATGTGTGTTTTATTTTTTGAGTGTATAAATGAAAATAAACATTACCTTACCTATTTACTAAATATATATATGGGTACTTTTGTGATTACATTATAAGACCAAAAGTTAATTTTTTAAAATGTCCCACCCATTATAGGCAGTATAGATAGATATAGGCTATAAATGTGCAATATTACACTTAAACCCTTTTCTAGATATTTTTGTATGTATCATTAGGGGTGGGTTTGAGTTGAGCTATTCGACTAGACTTGTCGAGTAGCTTGAACATTATCGAGCTCTAGTTGATCAAGACGCATAATGAGTGGAGTCTGAGTTGTTGTGTCGACTGGACGAGTTTCGAGTAACTCAAAATTGATGACAGTTTTATAATTATTAGTTTTTAGTTATGACATTTTGGATGAAGATCTTCCTCCATGTTCGATATTCGAGCTCGTGAAGCTCAAATTCTGTGTTCGAGTTTCACGAGCTCGAGCTTAAACTGAGCTCATTTGCTTGACTCGAGATCGAGCTCCAATTTTTGTTGTCAAGTTGAGTTTAAATATATTACTACTTAAGTTCGACTCGACTCGAACTCAACCCCATGTATCATTTCTTGTACAAATATTAAATTCGTATCTTACAATATGTAAATGAATTTGAGTTATTAAAAATTGGATCTTTGTTTAATCAATTTCGAAAGGCTTTTTAAACGAAGTGATTACGAGTCAAACTCATTATTATACACATTTTCTTACACGGGTGTATTGTATTTTTAATATTCGAACCAAACTTCAAATCGTAAGAGACAAAAATTTGTATTTAAATATGTATGATTATGTTTGAGAAATCATTTATTATTACCAATATTATTATTATTGTAATTTTAACGTTACACAAAACAAACTTTAGGACTAAAATTGAAATTCCGAAAAACTTCTCTCTTGTATTGCGATAAATAGCAGTTTCCGCTGTACTTTTAATGGAATTATCGGCAGAAAATATCTAAAAGTCGAATCTTGCTCAAGAACTTGCAGCAGTCCCGCTGGAGAAGGCGAGTGCTCTGTGGGTGGAAGGTCAGCGAAAGCGAAGTCCGTGGATTGCGAGAAGATTGAGGACAATGCCTCAAGCTTCAATAATGTTTCTGAAGCCCTTCATTTCTGCTCCGTCCACTTCTCTTAGGAGGTCTGCTCACTCTTCCTCTGTCACTCACCTCCTCGTTTTTTCTTCCCCTTTTGCGTTGTCTATATGAATTTCCATTGATTTTGGTGGAAGAAGCTACTTAGCTTTGCGCTCGAGTGAAATTGTGAACTCAATAGTTAGAATTTTTTGGAGGTTATTTAATCATGGGCTTCGGCGCTTCCTAGATACGTAGTTTTATAGCGGCTTGCAAGTGTTTGTTGAAATGCATGTGAGTATTGTGGTTGCTTTTCCATGAGAACGAGTAGATATGGGGAGGTTTTTGAATTCTATGTGAAAATTTATGGTGTGTGTGTGTGTGTGTGAAAGTATGTCTTATGAATATGTTTGATTGGTTTGGTTTCCAGCAAATCGTATGGTTGCGAGAGTTCGGTTGACGCCAATGTTATGATATGTAGAAGGGCAGAGGTGGTGTGTCTTGGTATGTTAGCACCGAGAAAGTTTATGCAGAAGAGGAAGAAAGTGGAGGTTTTTAAGGATGCTGCGGATGAGGCGGACCAGAGGAATTGGAGAAGATTAATGCTTGAGATAGAGGAAGCAGATTCGGCCATTGCGGTGCTCAGGAGCCGGAGGGTCAAGAACCAGGCATTGCCGAAAGACCTGGTTCTTGGGACTCTAGTTAGATTCAAGCAGCTCAAGAAGTGGAACCTTGTTAGCGAGGTATGGCAAACCCTTGTCATCTCTTCTCTTCTCTTCATGCTTCTTGGTATTTTGAACTTTGATTTCGGTGATCTTGCACAATGATTTTGGTGTTTTAGTTTGATGTCTTAAAAAGGGTAGTATAGTAAATGACTTACTGTTTGCTTAAGCTGCAACGTAAATTCCAGCCGTAACATACAAATGGTTAGTAGTGTCTTCTAAAAGTTGTATGGTGCAGTAAGATGCTCCAGTATGGTGCTAAAATATGTTTGCTTGAGGTGGACTGTTTTTTAATTTGGAAATTCATATAAAATATCTTGGAATTTTTTAAGTGTACTGTATTATGAGTCTCAGTTTCATATTTGTTGGATTCATAGAACAGGAAGCTGTCATTTAATTTGTGTTTCTTGCATTTGTTTACTTATCCAATTTGCTTTAAACTCGTCAAATTATTTGGAGAACTACATTATCTTATTTTATTCTTCAACTTTTTCATCTATAGGTTCTTGAATGGCTTCGGACTCAGCATTGGTGGGATTTCAAGGAGATGGATTTTCTGATGCTTATTACAGCATATGGAAAACAAGGAGACTTCAACAAAGCTGAGAGGGTTTTAAGTTACATGAACAGAAAAGGGTATCCACCTCATGTCGGGTCCTACACTGCTCTTATGGAAGCATATGGAAAAGGACGACAATATAATAAAGCTGAAGCAATTTTTCGCAGAATGCAATCTTCAGGTCCAGAACCCTCTGCCGTGACCTATCAAATAATCCTTAAAATATTTGTTGAGGTAAGCTTCGTTCATTATGTAGGCCTATAAACTCTGCATCTGGTTTGTGTATTCCGAATTCGTTCAGCATGGACTTACAAAGCCTGACATTATAATCTGTTGGAAATAAAGAAAAACAAAGAAACCAGTACTGCTCCATGATAATTGGCTCTTTACCTTTTGAAGTTTGTCATCTGTGACCTTGCTAAACTGAACAATCAATGCTAAATTGTTGGACTGGTCCATAGATGTTTGAAGTTTACCATGTGAGATATTGTGGTGCCCACCAGTTTTAGAATAAATTAGTCTTGACCATGTTTAGAGTTGTCTTACCAAATCTATAAAAAAATGTTAAGGTATCAATAGATTCTTTCAGCTTATATCATCTTGTCCTTATAATATGATTGCTCAAGTGGGCCATTTGCTTGTTACTGATTCTTAGAAGCTCATGCCTTGCTCTGTATCAGACTATCAGCTTAACCATATTATGTAATTTGATCTTCAAATTGTGTTGCTAAGGCTTGCTCATGCACCCAAAGATTTTAATTACTTGGTTGATTAAATCATATAGCTTGTTAAATTAAACTATAAGTTCAACTTTTACAAGTCATTTAACAACTTAATGTCTGTATAATAATTGACATAAATTTGGAGCATTGCATCAAAAGTTTCAAGATCTTAAACTCTGTAATGTTTTCAATCCATGCTGGAAATATCTAAGGAAATAAATGATTAACTATAAATCTGTTATTGATTTTGAAACTGGGTATGGCTTAAGTTTCTTTAGCTGCTTGTATGATTTGACCAATTATCACTCAGTATCAAGAAATTACTTCCACTATTTTTGTATCGCAAAAATAATAAAAATAAATTGTCCAATCATTATGTCCAAGAAACCTTCGCTTATATGTGTATATGGATTCTTTATTGGTGACTATATTGAAACTCTTCTGTGCTTGGGACTACTGCAGGGAGACAAATTTAGAGAAGCCGAAGAAATCTTTGAAACCCTTCTCAATGAAGAGATTTCACCTCTAAGACCAGACCAAAAAATGTTCCACATGATGATTTATATGTACAAGAAGGCGGGCATGTATGACAAAGCTCGTAAACTTTTTGCATTAATGTCTGAGAGAGGAGTTCAGCGAACTACAGTGACTTATAATAGCTTGATGTCATATGAAACTAACTACAAGGAGGTCGCCAATATCTATGATCAGGTGCGTTCAAAACTCTCAAAATCTTTCTGTAGCTTTTATTAACTCAATTGTCGAAACAGTCATCTTCCTTTGCTTTTTTATTTTGACAAAGCCATAAAGTTCATTAGCTGTTGCTAATCATAACATCTGCTGTGGATAGAGGTGCATATGTATTCAAAGCTAGAAAAGAGGAGAGCTTCCTTGGACTAGAATATTCAGTTGGGAAAGAACACCCTTGAAGCAAGCTTGAACACATATTGCACATGTGAGAACATGCATGAGAATTATATGTGTTCTTGTTGATGTCTCGCACATGCTAAAGACTTGTGAGGTATATACAGAGGAAAGCATTATAGGTCCACTAGGAACCTCCTCGGGTGGGACTGAAGTTGTCATGTTGGGAACGTGAATACTTTTTACATGCTCAGACACATGATAGCCTTGGTTGCAAAATTTATTACTTAAAATTTATTGGTGATTTACATACATACAGTTGCATCAAAAGTTAACAATCTTGTGAGAATCAAACATCTTGCAGCAATATGCCTATAATGAATTGATACTTGATTGAGTTCATTTGTGATGCTAGATGCAAAGGGCAGGTATTCAACCTGATGTTGTGAGTTATGCACTGCTCATTAATGCCTATGGAAAAGCTAGAAGAGAAGAAGAGGCTCTAGCTGTGTTTGAGGAGATGCTTGATGCTGGTGTCAGGTGTGATTGCCTTAAGCTTTTTGCAATTCTAAGTTGTGTGGGAGCCTCTAAACCTGAGTTTAGAGGAACATGGAAAAATGTCGTGAACCATCGTGGCTGCGTAACTCCTTTCAAGGCTCTTGTGTTGCCTAATAATCGCCTTTTTTAATCATAGATTCATGTCTATATTGAGCTTATATTAGTTAGATCATATCTGAATGACTTAGTAGGACTTTTCTCTTTAGATTCATCTTTCAAATGACCTTTCCCCTTGGCATAATAGGAAAGCAGCTAGCTCATTTAGAAGTAGGTTGTCAATGCTGTTGCATTCTCTATGCAGGAAACACATCTTATTGAACCTGTAATGGGCATTCTTAATTGGTTTACGACTCATTTATTCAGTGAAGTAGTTCGTCATCAATAATCTCCATATCCTGAATCAAAGCTGTATGACTATTGTTTTCTGTCTTTTTTGGAGAAGTGGCTGTTTGAACCTATGTCGCGTGCACTGGAGCAAAAAGGCCGACCAGCCCCCAAAACGATAATATAGTTTTTATTTTGCTGGTTCACAGGAGTCGTGTGCATAGGGAGTTAAGTTGACTAAAACTGAACGTTTTTTGTAGCTATTCAGTACAAGTAGATTTTTTAATTGCAAAAAAAAAGGCGTAAAAGTGATGGTGAATCTTCAATATGGAAAGATTTTACTTTGGATATATCCTAATTAAGTTTATTCCTCCTCTCAGCTGATCCACAAATTTATTTATTTCCAGGCCAACTCAGAAAGCATATAATATCTTGCTCGATGCATTTGCCATATCTGGAATGGTAGAACAAGCACGAATTGTCTTCAAGAGCATGAGAAGAGACAGGTGAAACTTTAGTAGTTCTAATAATCATAACCCAGTTTTCTTGATTTTACTCTACTCTAGTTTATACTTGTAAAGGATCAAGAATTGATTTTCTATAATTAAAGATCACAATGATATAACTAATTAGTTATTCTGATGTTTTTGGTTTAGGTGATTTTAGACAGTATCATTCTTTATTTATTCATATGTATTGATCCATTTTACCTTATGGCTGAACTGCATACTCGTCCTTCCTCTCTTTTAATTTATAACAGTACTCGGTAAAATTTAAGACAAGTTAGGATAATTGTTGTGTTGACTGCTATGCAAACATAATTTTGTGGCGACTTGCTATATTACTCAGCTTCAATGGTCCCTTTTTCGATCATTGACTGAAGAAAATTTATGGTCGTGTTTTTTGACCTTATTGGTGTTGAGTTCATTGAATGTGAAACCCACAAAATGCCTGGCAGCCATCGTAGGCATTTATGATGTCGACTCTCCTACTGCAAGCAGACTATATTATGATTAATCCTTTTTTGTGCTGCAGATGTACCCCAGATCTTTGCTCCTATACTACAATGCTATCAGCTTATGTTAATGCATCCGATATGGATGGCGCCGAGAAGTTCTTCAAAAGGATCAAACAAGATGGATTCGAACCAAATGTTGTCACTCACGGGACTCTCATCAAAGGTTATGCAAAAGTTAATGATCTTGAGAAAATGATGGAGAAATACGAGAACATGCGCGTCCATGGGATCAAACCTAATCCAACCATACTCACTACAATTATGGATGCTTTTGGGAGGAACAAGGATTTCAGCAGTGCTGTGATTTGGTTCAATGAGATGGTTTCCAGTGGAGTTCCTCCTGATCAGAAAGCCAAGAACATTCTCTTGTCCTTGGCAAAGACAGCAGAAGAACAAATGGAAGCTAAAAAACTCGTAGAAGAACAAGAATCTTTCAATGGGCTCTTAAACAATGTCCAAGGCGACAAGTTTGACAATATGAAGCATGACGACAACGATGACGATGACAGCGATGAAGACGAGAGCAACGCGGTTGGAGGTAAAAATAATGAGTTAATGGCTATTAGCAGCAGTCATCAACACGACCAACATGTAGTAGAAGCAGCAGCTTATGACTTGTGAACAAAATTACTTTGGATTTCTGCTATAATTTTACAAATACACGGCTTATATTCTTAATTGGGGAGAACTTGTTATTGGGTTCTGATTCTGAAAATGACATTGTCCATATGTTAGCTTGGTGGAGGTAGACGTATTTTGAAAAAAAATAAGAAAAAACACACTGAAACCTTGCCTTGAGGGCGTATAGGTAACACCACAGACTGATGGCTAAAACCATGAAAATTTGGAGTTGGTTGAAGAGCTCCACAAGTCCTGCCCGACAGCTCTTTTTATTGCATTTGCTTTTCTTGATTTGATGGATGCATTTAATTTGCTGGAATTTGGAAACATTGGAGTATTTTCCTCATTTTAAGGTCCATTGTTTGATTTAGATCAATAGATTGTTAATTCAAAAGAAATTGATTGGATAATCTCCATGTTAACCGCCTAAATTGGTCATGTTTTCTTAACGCCATTTATTTTTCACTTATTCGGTGGCTTGGATCACAGCTGACGCTCTTACAAAGCCCAAATAAAGGGCTCAGTAATGGCGAAGGTATATAATGTTTAATGGTTCCTAAGGTTTAGATTAAGCATAATTGATACTTTAAATATCTAATTTATGAACGACGGCCAACATTGAAATTGTATTATTATCTTTGGTGTTTTTAGTCATTTTTTTATAAAGATTTAAGAGAAAAAAAACTATCAAACATAAAAATTCAAAATGATTGAACAGAGAATTCAGGGACGGTACAGAATCAAAACTTTAAAAAACGAAGTACTCACTACAAAATTGGGTAATTCATTTTACAAATCCTAATTATTTGAGGTTAGCGTGATACAATTTTCAGACAGAAAAACAACACATCCCCTCCGACAAAATAAAAAACCTTCGTAGATTGAGGTTTCGTAGACTTACATACTTAAACATAGAAAACATTTTTCTTTTGGGAAACCAATTAATACCTTGAAAATTTTAAAATAAAACTATGCAAAAAAACGACCTGAGCTCAATCAAATTACTTTGTCTACAGTTTTGTATTGTATTGATAGTTAAGCCCTTCAATAATTATGAGAAGTTCATAAACAAACTTTAAACATTATAAATTCTCAAAACTACAACTTAAAAGTGACACAAAACAAGTCACAAAGAACCCAAAAGAAATAAAAAAGAAGAAAAGCCATGCAGAAATTGTCACGAAGACATCAGCATTTGTTGTCATTAAAGCATAAACATGATCCCATTCTCCACACAGATTTATATAGCAGAAGTGAAACTCACGAGCAGGACGAAAACCAGACATCATGCATGTCATAATATGAAGAGTATTACAAAGACAAAAGCCTGCCTCTCTTGATAACATATCACCCATCGGGGTTTCATATCTCCAACATTCAAGAGTGGTTCTTCCAAAGATAGATAATTCGTCGCACAATATACATTGTAAATACCTAGCCAGATAACACAGCACGAAGTACTTAAACAAGATGACATCTGTCATTGGTTGAAGTTTTGCCTTACCTTAGCTATTTGCCTTCAGTATTCGACCGATCCCACAGACGGTATCCCATTCAAGTTGCTTCTGGAGTCATTTCGGCTCATATAACCATTGAAGCCATTGCGGCTGGTATCAGAGAGTCGATTTGTTTTGACGGAATTTGGAAGGTTAATGCCGTCTTTGACCGTCTGCTGCACTTCAAGAGGAGATAAAATCTTGATACACGACACGCTGTTTACAAATTCCCTGGAACACATAAAAAATGTCTCTTAGATTATCAACAAAGATATAGTTTCATATTCTTAAAACTGGAAGTGGCGTTCATATGGAATATCATTCACCATCAGAGTAAATATAGATTAAATAAGAAAAAAGTACAAAAAATAGTTTTGTCTTTCTACAGGTGATCAACTAACACCAAACAGAAGAATATCCTACAATAATACAGGAAATTGGTAAATGAAAATGGTTAGGCACTTACTGCCAAGGATCATCACCGAGGAGAAGAACATCACTCTCCCGGTCAACAAACACAAGCTGCCAGCCTGATCTCTTAGGGTCCAACAGGTCTTCAAGCCCAAACATGCGAGCAAGCTCACTACGAAGCTCATGATAGCTGCTAAATTTGGAGATATCCAGCGACCGTCCGAAGGACCCCGACTTGTGAACCTGTAACAGATATTTAAATCGGGCATAAGGAATTTTAAGCTTGCTGAGCAGCAGTTGACCATGGTATTTGAGAGGGAACTAGCCTATTCCAAAAAAAGCAAAGAAGATAACAGAAATTTATGCAGAAAGAGTCATAAATGTCATCTTATGGAGGTCACATAAAACCATGTATAAAATATGTTGGTTTGTTGGGCAGTGGAAACACAAAAGGATCACAATCCCAAACAGAGCAAGCTATCGATAGAAACATATACTATTTCATACGATTTTAATTACGGACTTTCATATCCATTCAGAAGGGAATCATGTCAACAATATGGGCACACACTAACATGCTCATATGAAGCCAAAACTAAAGTTTCTTCCCAGATGCTGATTTCTCTCAAGACCCTATATTTTAAATGATTTCTCTCTCAAGGCCCTAAAGAAAAGTCAGCTAGCAAGAAATTAGAGAAATTTGGTTTGAAATTGGAAAATTAAACATGACTATTCACCTTTACAAAGGCTCCAGGGTTAGGGTTTGTTTGGTCCGCATTTTCTGAGGACTGCAAGTAACCTGATTCATCCGCACAACTTGAGGCTGCCATGTCGGAGTCAAGAGGAAAGTCAGTGCCCACGGGACTTGCAAATGTACTGGTTGAATACGGCATTGATAATGACTGACTGTCATTGCCTCTATTTCTAAGGGTGGATATGCCATTCAGCAGACTTGATGCCGTCTCATTACCAACTCCAGAGAATAAACTGTTATGGGAATTTGCCACCCCTTGAAAGTCTGAAAACTCTCTACCTGGAAATGGTGGCAACAAAGCTGAAAGGTCCTTGTCATTAGGTGTCACCAGTTCTTCCGGATGAAGTGCTCCAAATGGAGAAACCTTCGAAACAAGTTGAGGGTCTAATGCTACTCGTTTAGATGATGAAGAATGCGAAACTTGAGGATTGGGTTGCGAAACTTGAGGATTGGGTCCCTGCAAGTTCACTAGCTGTGATGCTCCTTCACGCGAAAATGAACTTAGAAGACTTTGCATGGAAGAATTATTAGATGAAGCCATTTGATTAATAAGGTCAGAGAAGTTCTGTAGTTGGCTCGTTGACGACGAGGCCTGCATAGGTGTGAACTGTGAATCAGAGGCCGATCCTATCTGTGAGCTAGTGGCAATGGGTGTTTTGGCCTGTTGATCAGGAAATTGTTGATGTAACTGCTGGGATTGCTGAAGCTGCTGCTGCTGATCAACAAAGGGCTGACGGCACTGCAACTGTTGCTGCAAAATCTGAGCCTGAGATATGACATTGTTTTCTGGAAGGTTTTGGAGGTAGCTCTGTTGAGATTGAGAATGCTGCAGCAGCTGATTCTGTATTAGTGAAGCAGAAACATTCGGAACATTTTGCTGGAACTGCAGCAGATGCTGATTGGTGAGTTTGGAGGGATCTAAAGATCCTGTCTCCTGAAGTGCAGCAGCTGCCATTGCTTGGTAAATATCAGTTTGTAAACCAAACATGGAAGTATCAAGCCTTGGTTGCATCCAGGGGGATCCATTAAGTCCCTGGAAATTTAATGAGAGCATCCCTTGATCTCCAATACCTCCACGAAGCCATGAAAATGGAGAGTTCATGCTCACACCATCTTTAAAACCTGAATGACAAAAAATAACAACACATAAAAAGTTGTGGAAGAAAAATACACATTCACTCGAGGAGAAAAAAACAACATATTCTCAGCCAACTGTTACAAACAGACCAGGGAATGAGGGCAGTCCTGAGGGCCATGGTCGCTTCAATCTGAGGGAGAATGGAGATTGGTACATAGGAAAAGTCGTCAGAGGCTCAATCTCCCACAAGGAGACTCTTGGTTGCCTCTCCCCTGCAGTTGATTCATCCCAGCCAACCTGCAAAAGAAAATGCACAAGATCACATTCTGAAACTATGGATGTACACAGCTTAGATATAAGCGCATTAGAAGAGCACAAGTGACCTGAAGAAAACTACAGATGACATGCATAGTACACTGGATGATTCACACAACCATTCTCAAGAGTAATGCTTCCAGAAGAGTTAAAACTCCCTCTGAGGTGTAAGGCTACTACAAAATTAATTATTCTAAGACTTTCTACTAAGGACTTAACAGATTGTGAAGATTTCAGAATCCTAAGAAGCAGTGGACTGCCAAGTCAACTACCAATTAGAACAGCTATCATTACCAGCACATCCATCACATAAGCACTGGAAGCAGAAATCATGTCAACAACGACCAAGAAACGAGATAGGGGCCAGCACAGAGAAAAAGGGCAGTCAGGATGATACAGTGGGAAAAGAAGTCATGATGTAAACTCTGTGCAGATTTCAGAAGCTGAGGCAGGTCTATAAAGCCATCATATTCTGTTTTCTGCTACTTTGCCTTCTCATTTTTGGACAACTAATGGGTGAATTATCATCACCTTCACAAATGCGTTACGCCATGGCACTGCATTCAGTGGTGATATTAGTACTGATTCGCTAAGGTTTTTCCAATATGTTCTCTCAGGAGGTTTAGGAGTAAGGTCATGGCTGATTGTGACGTTCTCTTGTTTCAGGTTTCTGTTGAAGTGGGGATGTCCATCACACTTTTTTTTAAGTGCTGACACCTCAAGAAAGAAGCTTGCAAGCAAGCGTCAGTACAAGTACTCCAGCAAAAACAGACGAGGGTACAATGCCTTCTCTTCATAACAATCTAATTTATGTACTAGATATCAAACATCTAACAACAAATGAAATTCAGATCTTCATTCTTAATAAGGTAAACGTTAATGTAACCAAATGAATATTTTATACCTTCACCGAGCGCCAATGTGAGTTTGGCCAACGAACAGGGTCCAAATCACCAATGCCAGTAATTGTACCCATATACCTGAGACCAAACAAACAGATCAGCATACTTGTCAAGTAAATGAGGGAGACATGAAAATTTTTTGGAACGAAGGCAGAGGAGACAGGAGAGAAATAAAACAGAGTTCTTTAGATGGAATAAAAAATTCAACTATCACACAGCAAATGAAAATGGTGATGTTCAATAGTCATATTCACTTTCAACAGCCAAACTGTGCAGGAGCTTAATCATGAAAAAATTAACAACTAGGTTGAAGAAGCATTCTATGATTAATCTATTTCCAAGTATTTAACTTTACAAATCATTAATCAAATTTCACAGTATCATGATTGATATATGATAATACTATTTTGGGCCACCTCTCATACCATAATTAGCAAGAGTCAATTATTGGTCTTTTTGTAGTGCAGTTCAATCTCAAGGGCATGACCAAAGTTGAAGCCAAATGATCTAGAATCCAAGCAAATATGTTTATATCTTCTCTATCAAAGTCATATCCAAACTAGAGCCACAGAGGTTCATTCCATTTCATCTATCTACGGAAGTTCATACATTAATTATGTCATTTTCAAGTAGTTATTTTTCAACACTTCCCAAGAATCTGAACCATTGGCTTTCTGCACGCTATGAATAAATTCATACTTGTATTGGCATATATTGATCAGCTTTCGATGTTTAGATCGTTAAAATGTATGCATGGCATATAAAATTACCTGAAGAGTCTAATTAAACCATTGACAGTTCATATTAAGGAATTTGGAGAAAGACTAGACAATTTTTTAAGAAATGCAATTGAAGCAAAGTGGTGCAAACTGTATACTGTCTGCCACACATCAAAATTCAACTGAAAGCTGTTCAACTTACAGTTTCTTCATTTTCTGAATTTTCACAGTAACATATCCTCCAATCACAGTTACTTTTTAGTTATAACACTAAGAATAAAAACTGCACACAAGAACAACATATACCATCATTTTGCAAAGCTTATCTGTGAATCCACGGGAAATTTTAGACGTACCTACGGACGCTTGACTCTTCAGTTTCAAAAAGCATTCTAAAGCGCATACCCACAGAAACTCTTGTATGGTAAACTGCTTTAGCATATTTAGCCAGAGGTATCACAAACTCAGATGGGCTCGCCCTGAAATTTGTAAAATCATGAATATGAATGCGCAAGTAGCCTAAGAAGCACAGATTTAAGCAGAAAATTTACCTTGGATTGTAGAAAATTGTGAAACGACTATTCGTTGCTGCTGCATGAGCAGCAGCAGCAAGAAGCCCAATGTGCATGCTATCACTCGACAGTACAGATGAAGGCATAACAGTTTGGGGTCGATTAGCCCGCCGAATCCCCAAGAGCAACTGATTGTTTTCATTCCTTATATATAAAAAAAGGTCAGAACATCAATAACTATTCCAGAAAAAGATACACATCAATAAAGTTAAGAGAAGGGCCAAGCTGCTTCATTTTGAAATGTGAAGTCGTAGATGACAAATTATAGTTAAAGTTGCTTGGCATTAGTTTAGTACACAAATTTGTCTCAACAGAAAACCCAATATTTCTGCAAGCTTATAAGGAGAAAAACTGTAGTTGAACAGAAACCTTCACTTAGAAAACATCAACAAGAACATTTGCTACCATAGCTATCAACCACAGAGAATAAAAAGGAACACAACCATGCAAGTGTGAATGTCAAAATAGCCCCAGCTTGTAATATGAAACACCAAAAATGAAAATAATGTTGCATACCAGATGAAAATAACAGAATCTCCAGCGACTAGCCTTTTTGCACTCACGAAGACACTCCAACCTGTTGTGAGGAGATGCCTCTTTGGCTGACCTGCATACAATAATTTTTCCATTGACAATGCAAGATCTAAAATGCAGCTTCATGAATTGGTCACCGCATAAGATAAGCAGGCATAATTAGAATAACTTATAAGGGAGCCCGAGAAAGTCTGAATACAAATGGTGAAGAATGTAAGGAACAATATTCGCCACAGGAACAATATAAGGGAAAAAAAATATTGCCAAGAAAGTCGAATACAAATGGCGCCTACAAACCAATATGTTATTCATCAAAACATTCCTTGAACACCATTCATAAATGTGAAGCCACACAGAAATGAACTAATTAAGATGCAACAATTTCAATATGCACAAAAATGACATCTGCAATAAGTATCAAGCACATGACTTAATAATTCAAGATCCAACGTTACTAATTACTGCATTGTCTGTCCTCTCAAAATCAAAAATTCAAAGTCTGAAACTAGAACCACTCGGTACAATTGCAAATAAGAGGAAAGTAGTTTCATCATTTCCCAGTCAACTTAATCAATTAAGTTGCAGTTTATAGGGTCTCGCTATTTATTAAGAGAACTAACTCGAGAAAATGCACATAAGTCTAGCGTCACCTAATAACAAGATCTGTTTGTGTCTCTTTGACATGTGAAGAAATATTCAAATCATTCTTATTCCTGGATTGGGTAAATAATTTATTTGTTACTTATTCTACTTGTGTCACTCATTGGTGGTCTTCTATCCTTTTTGGGCTTTGGGGATTTGGAAAGACTAATAGATTCTTCGAGTATCCAATATCTGCATAAATGTAAGTATCCTTACCCACATCTGTGAAAGAACCCTAACATACATGGATAACTCAGATGCAGGAGCATGGTTACTTTTAAGCAACATCTCATGAAAGCAAATGATCCGTCCCGGCAGAGAGATTTTGTTTTAGAGCTATCCTTTGGAGCTAATCAACTTTTTGAGTAAAATGAGGCAGAGACAAAGTCAATTATGAGACAACTGCTTTGGTATATTAAAAGAATATCTGACCCAACAGCTTAACTAGAAAGGGTCCATCCAAGGCCTCAGCTATACTTCACTGCTTCAAGAAGCAACTACCAGAGATAGTAATGAAAATGACAAGGTATGATTTATCTTTTTTCTAACAAGAAAAGCAATTTGGTTTCTGCTTCATCACCTTTACGTCATTCATTTCAAGGACTGCTATCTGGTTTATGATTACAAAATCTTCAAGATAGTATTACAACTTAACCATAGGATTCCCAAAAATACAACTCCATCATTCAAGAGGAGACAAGAAACATATTTACCCAGCCCAGAAAGCTTCAATCAATCTACAATTATTTAAAACACCTAAGAATCCCTCAAATCAGAGTAGCTAACTGCAGTTATTACTGCACTCTTATCATTTAATGATCTTTCATTTGTCCATGCCCATCCACCCATAGCCCTTTCAACACAACCAAAAAACTGGAAAAAAATAAAATAAATGTTAAGCAACGCAAACATAGTCATGCTCAGAATTTTAATTACAGAAAAATTACTCTAGAACCATTAAAAAAATATCTAACCACATTTGACTTAGAGAAATCATATGGCTCAGCTTCTTTATGGAATGACAGTGATGAAGAGAAACATTTCCCATTTCATTATGATATATTAGCGGCTAAATAAGAGAAAGATAAATGAAGATGTGGAAAACCCTATTTTATCATCAAGAAGCGCCTACTGAGATCATTAAAATAGAACAGAAGTTTTCTTAAACAAAGTCAGAGAAATTTTTGCATGCTATTCTAGAGAACTCACCTCGAAAGATATGCCTGAACTTCCATTCATTGCCATGAAGATCCTTTGCAAGTAATTCTTGGGCAGGAGGAGTTTGAGTGTAATCCTGAAGGAGCAAGACTCACATAAATTACAACCGACATTAGTGCTAAGAGGAGGAAAAGTACTGCAGGACTTACAGCAATTAAGTAAAGTACTGCAGGACTTACAAGAGGAGGAAAAACTTTCTCAGCAGCTCGGCGAGGGACAGAAAATCCTCCATGAGTACTGGTGTCACTAGCAGTTAATGTTTTACAGAAATAATTGGTCGGCTGTTTGCTTGCGCTCCCAAGTTCTGCTGGTAGAAGGCATATGTCCTTTTGCTCTTGCTAAAACAAAGGAAAGATTCCGTTAATGAGCAACAATTACCATACAAACTCACAAATGCAAATAAGTCCAAGTAAATACAGGGGTAAGTGGCTGCAAAGTCATCTGCGCATATACTTCATCTGTGTCAACATCCGCCTGCAATTTTAAAAATTTAGGCCATAAACATAATAGCTTTGTAGAGAAGATCTAGTAACATCAAAAATCTTAGAAGAAAATGCAACTTACATGCATGGTAACATTGTGAAGCTGGCATATTAATTGTGGCTGTAAACCAGGATAGCTAGGGATAGTTGCATCTACTTCCTTGTTAGTAGAAGCAGCAACCTGAATGCAAATTATCAGTCAGTTGAACGGATATTCAGAAGTAACCCTAGATAACTGATATTCAGAACCCTAGATAATCTTGACACCCAAATCATCAATGTAGGATTGTCAATAAATTTTCCTAAATGAAATGAAATCCCTATTTACTGGACAAAAAATCTTCAAAGAAGATTTATCCATGTCGGTATTGATGTCACACTAGCTAGGAACTTAGGTTTCAACTTAGAATGGCCATGTAGAGCGGGAACAATGACCTGAAATAGGTACAAGGAGGCTGGGATGGGATAACTATATCTGGTTAGACTGGGATGGATAACTGTATCTGGTTAGCTCTTAAGATCATTTTATGAGAGAATCATCGATGTCGGTTATATTTACCATTTGTGGCAACTACCCTCCACCGGCTTTGAACTTTAGAAAACAAAAGCTGAAAGGACTTTCACACAAATGCATGTAGCTAATTAAGATGGCCACATGTATTAGCAATTAAATGCAGGCACAGAGATATTAAAAAATAGACAATGATGCCATCATGCACAGTCAATGCATTCACCCCATAAAAACATCAACACTATATCATTCTCCAACTAGAAAATGAAGTCCAAACTGATTAGCTGAACCAGAGATCCTCCCAAAAACCTGCTCGCTGTGGCCTTGAGGAAAATACACAACCCGGCTTCCAATTTGTGGAAGTGAGACCAGGGGGCCAGCACAAGCATGCCATAGCTCCGAATTCAAGCATTTCTTCTCCTCTGCCATCCCAGCCAACATAACAAATATTAAATATTTACATAATATTTCACAAGGCACATCAAATAGAAGCTTAAAAAACGCGCATTCCCACAAGCTATACCACAAAAGGTAAAATAAATTAAAGTTACAATAAAGCATACCTTCCTCCGGCTGAGCAGTAAATCCAGTACTGGCAGAAGAAGGAGATGACAACCTCATTTCTACGCAAGCCAAAATTTTACGTAAAACAAAACAAGTAGCCCAAAACTGAAATCAAAAGGGTTTCAAGAAAGGAGCACCAACATGCAAACCCATCCTAACCCCCACCCTCCCCAAACCAGCCAAAAGAGCCAAACTTTTCATCCAAACCCACACATACCCCTCAATTTGCAACCCCTTTTCCCTTTCTAGCTAAAATGTGAAAAAAAAAAAAAAAAGAACAAGGAGACAGAGCAAATTACAACCCAAAACACCGCCAGGGGCTTTAAGGAAAAAACGAAAAAGTGAAGCAGATCTTGAAGTTTTTGCAGCAAGTTGGGAGAAAAAACCCTAAAGAAGAAAGCGAAGAAGACCGGTCCGAGGAATAAATGAGCTAAAGCCAGCAAGTGAAAGGAAAGTAAAGGAGGAAGAAAATGATGAGTAGCTTTAGTGAACTATTGAGATCTCCCTATCCCCTCTCTTTTTTGTGGAGCTAAAATGAGCTTCAGATCTTTAATAAGCTTTTCACTTTTCCTTTGTATGCACATATATAGATACGTATATATATGTATATATATATAATAGTTACACTTGGTGAACACATAAGAAAGCTGAGACAGAGAGAGAGAGAGAGAGAGAGAGACAGTGTGTGTTGATAGAGAGAGAGCGAGAGAGAGAAGTGAAATGTGAATTTCGGTAAAGGATGTCAATTATTGGATTCTTGTTTGTGAGTGAGAAATGACGCATACTAGCATTGGACCCTCCCTATACGCAATGGTTTTAAAATCGGACCCACGACCGAATGACAGAATTTTCTGCTCTCTGCATTCCCACTTGATTTGTTGAATCCTTTTAATAAATTAATTATTTTAAATTATATAATATTATATATACACACACACGCATATATATATATATAGTACTATTAAACTAATGTTATCAAATAAATATAATTCGATTACATGGTATACTAAATGAAGGATCTTATGTTAAAAATTTAATAATTCAATTAAAATTAAAAAATATTACACAAATTTTAAAAGCTTATTAAATCTAAAATAATTAATAGTATAAAATTCAAAAAATGGTCTTGCAAAATAAAACCACATCAATTCATATGAATAATTTTAATTTTGAGATACAATAATTAAATTTTTTAAAACTTAATTAGATCGATAAATAGATAAAAATTATTGAAAACAAAAGTTAAAATAAATAATTATACCCTAATTAACATTTAGGAGTTAATAAAGGTAAGATATTTTGAGGAAAAACTGCATTTATCTTGTTTTTTTTTTTATTAAATGGATTCCCTTTTCTTTGAAAAAATTTTTGCAGTCAAATTTGTTTGATCAATTTTTTGAGGGTTCATATTAATTTTGACCGATCCACGTGAGTTCCGAATTTTAATGGTTTCATGCATTGAACAAATTGAAAAAGTTGTCTAGTCCGATTTTAAAAACAATGCCTATATGAGATTTCTTGGCATGCTAAAATAATTTAGAAATTTATTCAGAAAAAATGTAGGTTTTTTATTAAATATGTAAATTGTGGGGAGTAAATTTGGTGTGAAAATTTTAAAAAGGTGTAAAGTGAGCCAAAAGATAAAAGAGTGGTTTTAACAGACAATATTTTTAAATATAGTATTTTCACAAATGCAAATTCATCCCAAATTTACATCCAAACACGCCCTTGTTACATTTTGAATTTAAATGGCAACGAATATAATATTTTTCAATCCACTAGTGTACTATGAAATAGTTTACATCACTTATAGAAAATGAAATCATGGTAGACTAGATTTCAATGCTTAATTAAACAATCAAAAGTCAATGTTTCAACACGTCATTGGGCAAATGCCTTAGTTAGGTCTTATCTTATTTATCTATTTTTGGCGTTTTGCCCATTACATCAACTTGATCAATTTTATCAAATTAATAATCAAGAACAAGAAACATAACCCAAAAATATCTCAAATCCATCTCCACCTTGATTTAGGGATGTCAATGTGTGAGCCCCATTTGACGACAAAAGCGTCCTTTGAATTAATTTAAAGCAAAAATTACCACAAATTAAATTTTTATTATATAAAAAAATGGAGAGAAACCACCAACAGAACAATTCTAAATAATACTGTTGTGGAAATTATGTACAACAATATAATATGTGGTTTACTTTGCAATGCCAAAGTGCATCATGACACACAATGTCATGCTAAAAAAAACAAGTAAATTGAAGCATTTATATAAAAACTCCTAAAAAATGAAAAAATGCAATGGAGCAAAAAAATTTCAAAACTATGGAGTCAAAAGGAAGTAAATGCTGAATGCAAGCATTAGTCCTATAGAACATGACCAAACATTGAAAATGACATTAGAACAAATCTACTTTCACAATCCAATTATTGCCTTTTAGACTTTTTAAAAAATGTTAATAATGAAGAAAGTGGTAGTCCAAGAAATGCATCTCATTAAAAAAATGGTAGTCCAAGAAATGCAATTCATTAACACTCTTTTTGATATTGTCACGTGATTTTTCCTTTTTATTATTCAATTTTATTAACATTCTATCCAACACTAGTGTCGACTGAATCCAAAGTAGTCAAATGATATGAGATTTTCCACTTGATGACTTTAAATAAGACACTAGTGAAGAAGGCCAAGATGTGAGTACATCCAAATGCATCATATATGTTCTTAATATAATTATTATTGAATGGATAAGTAGTTAGCTATTTGGGAAGAATGAAATTTAATTTTTCATATAAAGTAAATTATGAAAAACTCCTTGTGACATTTGAAATGTTTGTAAGTTCGATGAAGTTGAGGCATGAGAAATAAACATGCTTTTTTTTTCCAATCACTCTAAGCTTATTCCAACAATTCAATTTCAACACGAAAGGCTCAACAGGGCAATGTATGTTTCTAATATTATTTTTCATCTTAAATGTACCATTGGTTTTTACTTTATAAACCCTCTTTGTTGAATAATTTTATAATTTCTCCGTATTGTTTCATTTCTAGAATAAAACAATCAATTTCATAAAAATTACTGATCTCCAATTCAATCTATTATGAGTTGTCAAAAGGTCCATTTTACTCTGACAGAAAATTAAAAAAAAAAAAAGGATGCAGCATACATGGTACAAATATATGGGTAAATATTAATACATAAGTGAATATAAATACTCATACATGTATAGTTTCATACATCAATATTACAAAATATATAAGAATTGTAAAGTGATAACATAAAATGAAATTAGGGAATAACAAAATCAAAGCAAGATGAAAAAATCACTAAAATCTTCACATGTTTCAAAGTCAAGACATTCGTGCTGGCTTTACAAATAGGCATCCCAAAGCAATTAGGATCCACTTTCTTCTTCTCAAACAGAAGCTTACCTTCCTTCAAAACATACCATTACCAATGCAACTAATAAGCAGAGAGAGAGAGAGAGAGAGACAGAGAGAGATGTGAAGTCTCTCGACAATGTTAGGGCTTTCAGTTCCAAAACAAGAAGTAACACTGCATATCCTTGGATCAACTACTCTACAGTCGCTTCTTTAGGCGAGACTTCTTTGGCGTGGAGGATGGGCTGGGCATCTCTTTAAATGCTGATGGGCAGAGGTCACTAACCGCGCATATGTCACAATGAGGCCTAAGAGGAGTGCAGATAGTCTGCCCAAAACCAACCTATTTCTCCAAATGCAGAAAAGATTTCACAACAATATGCAAAAAGTGCTCATGCAGAGCTTGGCACACGCATTCTTGCACGAAATGGAAACTTCTAACAATAAATAGTTAAACCTTTGAGCACTCTTTCCTTTATGATGTCGAGTTTGTCAGTTTGATTTGCACAGTGTTGTTTCACAACTCGCATTGTGACATGGTTTCCCCCCAAAAAGGATGATTTCATGATGCAAATCAATAGTGTAAAATGTGCAGAAATTACTGCAAACATACCAGGAGAGGATTGATGGGAACCCATTCATCCTTAGGAAGCCACAGTTGCAAGGATTCTCTGGTCTGCTCTGGAGTTGAAGTTTTCTAACAGAAGAACAAATAATGTTTGACGCGATTCAATAGCATTATATTGATGCTTGGTTGAATTAATTGAAGTTTATTTTTACTCTCCTATATGCAGATACAATTTAATGATTTTGATGTGGGGCGTCTTTGCAAAGAATGAATGATACCTGCTTGGTGCCGGGACGTGAAACCCATCCAAGGCGATTGCAAATACGGTGAACGTGTGTGTCTACACATATTCCTTGAACATTATCCCACGCTATATTCATGACCTAGAGGATCAAACAATCAGCAAATCATTTGATAAGGAAGAGAGATGAGCAATTGGTAGTAGATCTTTTTTATCTCACCAGATGAGCCATTTTGGGGCCGATTCCTGGGAGCTGGAGCAACTCGTCTAATGTACTGGGAATATCTCCATCGTACGTTGACAGACAAATTTTTCCAATCTTTTTCATGTTGCTTGCTTTCCTTGTATAGAATCCCACCTGCTTTGTCAACGTTAAACAAACAGGAGACCGAGCATTTAAGATGGAAAGTTTTCCTTGGCTAACCGATTATATGCTCCTTCGGTGCAAAGATTTGTGATTGATTTATGATTTTCAACTTATACAGATCGCAGATGTTATAATGTTTCTAAATCAAAAATCAGAAAGAGGCCTACAGGGTAAATTAACTCCTTGATTGCATCTTCATCGGCTTTGTCAATGGCTTCAGCTGTAAGTAAATTATTGTGCAGGAGCCGCTGAATAGCTCCTGCAAGACAAAGAGCTTGATAAAATATTAAAATGCAAATCCAAAGTAAAAATATCTCAACCTTATAACCTACTATAATAACCGTATTACCTACTGTAATAGAAACGGTATAACTCAAACTGCAAATTCCCATAACATAGAATATACATGTCAGAGCAGAGAAAACGACGAAAGGACCTTCAGTTATGACCCTATAAACAAAAATGAACCAGAAGTTCTACAAAACCACAATAAAAATCAGCCTCAAACATTGTCTCCCTATGTTCTTTCACTTCTGCGGCAACCAAACGAAAGTTAATTTTATCAGATTTATTGGACTCACTTTCCATCCTGATATTCCCTTGGACTTCATGACAAGCAAGTTACTACATTTTTGTTACCCATAAGTAAATGAATTGATAACGATGACCACCAAAGATGAAACTTGTTTGCAGAGACTATTTCATTATCCTAGACAACCAAAGAAACAGTAGGCTGAATAAAGCATAAAGAAGGCATCAAGCTTATAATGCAGGTAGAAACTCCCAAACCCATGACATCATGACTGCATAGAGACAGAATATTAAACAGAGCACAAAAGGATAGAAAGGTGATCCCCTTAATGACATTAAAACTGAATGAATCAGGACTTGCCATGAGTAACATGATCTTTTGTTTGGCTTGACAACAGTGACGATATCAAAACTGCAAATCTTCTTTCCTGAAAATCCAAATTGGAAATATTAATGATAAGCTCATAAATACTAAGCATTCCCTCAATAAAAGCCAGAACCATAGGGAAGTTACCCAAATACATAGAACGAAAATGAGAAAACTTAAACTGCAGCATGCAAAACAAGTCTGATACACTGTATCCTCAAAAATGTGATGGCATAGCTATTTACATTGCACAGAAAGAAGGTTAAAACTGTGATTGATAATTCATGATGGCTCAGACAGTGGATATTGTTCATTGTATCTGCCAAAATACATAAATGTTAAAATATAAAAAATGGAAACAATATGGAAGTCCTGCCATATTTGTCAACATGAAAGCACATCAAATTATCGGCATCCCAGTTTAAGAATTAATGGCTTGACTTTGGACAAAAATACATCAAAAGAGAATCACCTTAGGAGGAAGGGAACTTCCAGCCTTTTCACAACCCATTGAGTCTACAGGAGCACCTTCAGAAGACCTCATTTTGCGAATTCCTTCGAGGACCTTTTCCCAGTTGGCAGGTGGTTGTGCTTTCAACAAAAATTAAATTTCAGATTATATTTGGACTCTTTGAATTTTGAGACAAATTTTAACTCAACTCTGGAATTTCCAACTCATTTAGAATCACTGCAAACATTTATTTCCATCTAAATAAGTGGCTTTCAGTTAACAAAAGGAGCTTATTGTCAAACTACCTGTTGGAATATTTAGTTGACACACATTCCTCGTATAGGCTGACTCTATTGGAATATATACCTGATAAACATTCCTTTTACAGAAAACAATTTGTACGTTCCACTATATATTTAGGAGTAAAATCACGTTATAATCATCGAAATGCAAATCCATTTTTCTTCTACTAATTTTAAGCAAAAAAAAATCTAATCCAGCTGTGTCAGAAAACCTAATCTGCACCGCCCACCATAACCCTAATCCAGTGGAGCCATAAACCTTAATTAGCACCACCAACCAGCTACTCAAGTTGCCAGTTCCCAACAACAATGATGTCTTGTCTGTTGCCACCCCTGCGAGTGTAGACAGATGCTTGTTTCAAGCATAACCCTCCTGCCATGCTGATCACTCTGATAAGTCACCTTGGCTGTGCCACTAACTCTCTCCAAAACTCTATGCTGTTGCCCTACCGAGTGACACCAGTAAACTTTATGCACATCCTAGCCACCATATGGAGGAAGAGGAGGTAGAGATCTGAGGCTCAAGCCCAGGTTTCCACCCCTTCATATCCCATCGCATTGTATTAAAAAAAATGATACATGTTATAGAACTTGCATGATCACAGTCTTTGTCAAATCCTTAGGAAGTCTTTCCATTATTCAGTTATCTGTGAGCACGGATTTTGTTCTTAAGCACCTCAATGACAAGAAAACTTTTCCGTCCTAAAATGTTTTCCTGACCTCAAACCAAACGACTTTCATTTGCCACAAAGCTCCAACCAGTGGTGCCAAAGCACCTCGAATGTGCCAAAAAGTTGACCATCAAACATTCAGAGACATTCAAATGGCAAAAATTAAATCGAATGCCCTTGTATAATTCTTAATGGATATGCTGCTCTTAGTTGGCCAAATTCAAAAATAAATAGCATGTTCTCAAAAATGAAAACAGATTGCAACAGGCTAAAGATGCAGAAAGCATTCTATAAATGCAAATTAAACATTTCTTACGAAAATACATGAAAAGGATCTAACATATCAAAGAGCAGTAAATCTGATTAAATGCATGCCAGTAATTTGACGGGGCAAAGAGGACGTAAAAATTTTAAAATAGATAACATACTCATGTGCGAATAACTGCTGTCCCTTCCATATGCAAAATCTTCGATTTCAGGGAGGCTGCAAGGCTGCGTTATGTATTTAATGCATGTTAACAGTATGACCAAAGCTACTATAAAGCTGTTTTCACCAAGGACAAATTACACAAATATTTCAAACCCATTCCAAGAGAATAAAAAAATCAATAGCATTGACTTAAATAAGACAGCATCCATCCAAAAATCGTGCAGTGGATATTAAATGGTAAAACTAATTGAGCAACACATCGAAAGGTGCATTTAGCATCTTTCAATACTGTTCATGGTCAAATTTCAGTTTTACTTTCTCATTTTCAGCAGAAATATTATCTGCAGATTCTACAAATGAACAAAATAACCTGATTGCAATACCACGTTAAATTTTACATGGAAATTAGATATTGACTCCACTGCAAAAATGTAAAGATAATGGCACTTTACATAAGACATTACCATAATCCTAATGTTAGCATAAAAATGCCCCAAGGAGCCATTCACACTGCCACTCATAATCCACCAAGCCTAACTCTAAACCTACATGATAAAGCTACAGCATTGAAACAACATTAGTAGAAATTCACCATAGGTTGAATAAGAAATTCCTATATAGTTTGCGCAATCATGACCAAGTTTTAGATTAAAAAAAAGCGTCAAATTAAATTTAATTTATCTACACAAGTTCAGCAAATTAAATCAAAGAGAAGAAGTGCAAAAGAGTGCCTCGTGTAAGAATCTAAAGATATCTGGCGCTTAATCTTCACGGTAGGTGACAAATCATTTCCCACAATAAAAAATGCCCATTTCTCGTCATGATGAACCGAGTTATGACTATTATCCCGAACCCATGAAAGTAATAACAGCAACACAAGCACACCCTGGAGAGAACCACACTAACCAAGAAACCAAATTTAATCAACTAAAAGATAAATTTTAAACCACAAGAATATGCAAAAAACTCTTGTCTATTTCTTCATATACTGAAAAGGGATTAACATCACCTTTTGATCAAGAATTTCAAGCTTAACCTCCTCAACGCTGGTTTGAACAGTTTTCTTGGCTCTCTTTTTCCTAACAAAGACGCTAATTTTTTGTCCAGAATGATCGTCTGCGATTTCAGAACCTGAAAATAATCATAAAAAGTCGAAACTTTTTGGGGCCCTTCTGATATAAAAATGGACAGTAAAAAAAAGAAGCAATAGGACCATTTCCTACAAATGTCTGACCTGGATTTTTGGGCTCAGAGCATGGGTTTATCTCCCTTTTGGCTGATGAAAACCGCGTTGTTGACATTTTTCTGAAAGCAGTGGAGACAATGATTGGTGGTGAAGCTAAACGGAAGAGTGCAGAACTGCTTGTCAGGAGAGGAAGTGACATCTTTTGGTGGGGAGATGAAAGCTTTAAACAATATTATATTGTTTAGAAATTAAAAATGGATAAATTAAGAACTTTTACATGTTTTTTTTTTTTTTGACTTTTTGAAAGAAATTTTGGTGGAGTTTCAAGGAAATCGAAAAAGTGCAAATATTATATATTTTCTATGTTATTATATTTTTCAAAATTGAATGATCTACTTATATACATGTGTGTCTATTGGATACAGTATAATAATTTTCTTTTCATTTTTACTCTCTTTTCAGAAAAAAAATACTTGCATTTTTTGAATTATACAAAGCTATTAAGCAAATATTGAACATGTGGTATTTGAACCCAAAAATTCAAAAATAAAAGCATAATATTTAATCACTATATTTGTTTTGCAATTTTCTACCATAAAGCTACACACTTAATCATTAAATATTCTATTTCGAGAATTGTATATAAGTAAAAGAGATAAATAAATAAAAAAATGTAATAATTGAATATGTGTTTTGTAAAATAGATAATTTAAAAATAAATAAAGCCTATTCTTTTTAAATTTTATTTTTTTTCATATTTTTATATAATTTTTAAAATAAAAATAATTAAAAATACACGTCAAATTATAAAAATAAAGATAAGATATTTAGTGGTCCAGTGAACATTACATGCTGCTTGTTACACAACCACCCTTTACGGAAAGAAGAACAACAAAAGAAAAACAAGTAGGACAGATGGAGATTTAGATTATAAAAAGATTTAGTGTTACATATATTTTATAAGCTATGCTTACTTATAAATCTGTTCTTATTATTAGAGCGCGTCAAAAATATTTTATTACCTGAATTTGAAATTTATAGTTAATATAATTATTGAACTATGTCGATAATAATTTTTGGCCCATGTTAAGTAACGTACATTTTCTCTGTGAATGAAAGATGTCATACTTTTTAGATGGTCGTTGAATTTGAATTTAATAAAATTACATTGGCGATGTTTGTTTTGATTTTTTCTCTGTGTTTTTATGTATATTTTTATTAAAAAATATAAGAGAGATAGATAGAAATAAAATTTAAAAATTATAATGATTATAATGTGTGTTTTTTAAATAAAAAAAATGAAAACAAACGTAGCAATTGCTTCTATGATTTTGTAAAATATGTTTATCTTACCTCTCGTCTCGTATGTTATGGATTCTTACTTTTAGTTCTCAATTTGGAAGTTATAAGCAAAATTACATTCTTGTCCAATAAAAAGAAGTCAGCTTGATTTTATTTACATGCTCTACATGATTTCAGTTTAAACCTCACGTCTAAAATAAATCATATTTTGTCATTTTTTACATATTTAATCACATATTCTCAAGCCATCACCAAATTTACATATTTGGAACTTGTAACGTCTTAGTTTTTAAATGATTTAATCTCATTCTAAAATTAAAAGAAAAAAGAAAAAGAAAGAGAGATTTTGGAAATTTAGAATCAACATTACATAAAGTGTGAACCCATATTAATTATTTAGGTATATATTGAAGATAATGAGGATTTAATTAACAGGGATACGAAGGTCAAAGTGTAAAGTAATGACTAGACACTACTAGCCTTTACCATCTTAGCTTGGTGAGAAGGAATAAATTTCGAGCTTTGGATTCAAATGTCAACAAAAATTAATTGAATTTGAATTGTTGTCATACTTAAAAATAAATAGACACAATGGCTTCAAAATTGTAACATTGAACTTTATCCAAGCTCAAGAGCGATTTGTAATTCTTTCATTGGATTGGCTGATTTAATTGGTTTAATTGAAAATCAATTAACTGGTTATTCAATTACAATATGAAAATTGAATGAAACAAGAGAAATAATAATAATAATAAAAAGATATGCACTAGTAATGGTCAAAACAAATCAAAACTTGAAAACTAATAAACTAATTTTAGTATGATATTCTTTAATGAAAACACACACTCACACACGAGTGTAAGACTTTATGATGCTCCCTTGTAATTTTAATATTTTTTTTATCTCCTAAATATTGAGCATTGCATGTAGTTTTCACTATTTATTTTTATTTTGTTTAGTATTTCAATTGAATTTCTTTTTCACTAGTATATATTGCTCTTATTGAGTCATTGAGATTTTAAAATCCAAGTCTCAATTGATTTGTGTTCGTAATTTTAATATTATTTCATGTGTATATATGTATACATACAATACTATATAATTTCAAATAAATATTTTTTTAAATGAACAACCAATGAAACCATGGACTTCATTTTTCAATTCAATCACTAATCTTGTTTTAAGAACATATTAAGAAGAATGTTATGTTTGTAATTCAATAATCTTGTTATTCTCTATTCTTTTTCTCTCTTTTCATTCATTTTTGCAGTTGTGGGCTCGCTAATTATGTTAATTACAATAATAATAACTTAAAAGTGATTAAACAATCAATGATATGACAAAATGAGCATTTGAGGCAAACACAATTAAGATTTAATTGAAGAATACATGATATGATGTATGTGAAATGCCTACCCATTATTAGTGACATGACATATTTATAGAAAATCTTACTTAAAAGATTTCCCTCTAATCATTTAGATTTTCTCTCAGTAGCCATGAAATTCAACCCAACCTTTAGATTTTAGTTATTATTTTGTGGATAAGAATAGGAAATTCTAGTCCATACTAAATTCTGAATTAAATTTAATATATCTCTCAAAAATATTAATCATTTAAAACTAATTGTTCTCATTTCCCCTCAATAAACCCAACCAATACCTACCAAATAATTCATTTGAATCCATTCGGGACCGGACAACCAAACATTCAACAGAACCTTGTTATTTCCAATTATCAGTGTAATAATTTTAACAAAAAAAAAAAAAAAAGAACATGTACAATGCTACTATTATCTTTGTATCAAATATTTTGATTTAAAAAAAAAAAATTCATTTTTTCATAATGGGCCAAGCCCAAACTTAGACTGACCCAATATGTCAGACCAATGGCACTGGACCCACTCCAAACCTAACCCAAATTAGTCTTACCACTTGGAACCAACAAAAAAAACAAAGCTGAAACCTAAGAAGTATACCAGGATTGACAAAGACAGTGAAATGAAAATAAAAAGCAAAAACCATGAGAAACTAAAGAAGCATAAATAGTGAATCCTTCATCAGTGTTTTCTTGAGCAGAAGAAAGCATACACAACATGCAAGCTGAAGTTGAAAAAGTGTGTGTTCCACTTAAGGCTAAGGGCCTATTTCTTGTTGAATAAAGTGTAAAAACTGTAATAAACTTAATTCTTTATATGTTTCATCTTCATTCTCCTCCCTCAATTTTATTGATTGCATTCTCCCCTTAACTTTAATTTATTCTGTTTTTTTTCTCTATTCTCATTTTATTAATGAAAATGGAATTTATACTTATAGAAATATTATTACTTCATACATATGAACACACTGAGTGTACTTTTATGATTGATAGTCTAAGAAAACAATCAAAGTAATCAGTGACAGATTTGCCCAATTGACACCCTTCTTCAGTCTCCTTGCTCCCTTTAATCTCCCTCCCCAACTCCACAAAGCAAAGTACTACATTCTTAGATAATGTGCTAGTGGTAGGCTAAATTTATATGCTTAAAAGATAAATGAATTTGGAGGGAAGAAATCAGATAAATGCATCATGCGGCAAGGCACATTTGCTTTAACTTGCTTGTCTCTAGATTGCTATGAGATTTTGTACAATTTCCCTTGCATGACATAGTCAAATTTGTCTGCTAGTGATTTCCCATTATCTTGGATCAAATATCCCTCCTTAAGCCATCATTCATTCAGTTTTGAATATGAAAAAATGATAAATTATTTTTAAATATCTAATAAAAAATAACTTTAAGTGAATCGTGTTCCTGAAATAATTGTTATCCTTACCGTTTATTTCAAGCAAGATAGACTAAATTAGACGAGTCACAATATGAGATAAGATCAATCTAACTCAAAACTCCAATAGCTCACTTTTAAATAACTTGATTGATTATTTGGTATTTTTATAAATCAACTAAACTTAAAACTTCTGCAAATTCAAAATGTTATAAAGATAAGCCTTAAAAGAAATGAAATCAAGAAGACACCAAGCCAATCCAAAAGCTACTCCAATGAGTAGATAGTTTAAGTGCCTAATTGAATAACTAAAATTAACATTAAAAAAATGTCACCCAAATATACTATTTGAAAATATATATGAGGGCCTCCAAAAATTGTTGCTAGGTCATGTACCACATGGGCACCAATACAATAAATTATGCAAAAATCTAGTGGAATAGGGCAACTAAAGATAGCAATAAGTTGACGTTGGAATCAAAATGAAGTGTGACCATGGATGTGTACATAATTCTCCTAACCTTCCACACTTCCCTTTTCGTACTTCATATATGACATTTGGGCTACTCTACTCAAATCATTGAGGGCTATGTCATTTCAATATTAATTAATATTGAGTATCTTTTGAGTACTAAAAAAAATTGTTGGTAGGAATTATCACTCAGAATATGTATGAATTAATTGAAACTGTCGTGAATTTATACAACAAGATTGAGATTGAATTCTACTTGAAGAAGTGATAACTTTTAGTATGACTTTAACAAGATTAGGCTCATTTAAATGTAAATCATGCGACCTATTTTCTATGAATTTGTATATTTTTAAGAAAAGCGAGTGGCTTGGCTATCTAGAAAAAAACAAGTTACTTGAAAAGAAACAAGATATTCAATAACTTATTTATTTTATTTTACTCTCGTTGTGATTGCATGTGCAAAATTAGGAGTGGGTTAAACACATTCATATATAACCCACATATATAGTTTTTTACATAATCGAAAAATTTTTACATTTTTTGCTCAAAAATTATGACATGAATTTCAAGCCAAAACTATCGAGTGAATCATATTTTTTAAAATTAAATTATTCTATGCAAATAAAAATTGATAGTAGGAAAAAGAGCAAAGTATATTCCTCAAATTTGTGACCTACCAAACATTTTAAGAGCATAAGAAAATCATTTTTGTTTTAATAGAATTTTATTTTTCAATATTATTGGTCTTGCCTTCTTTCGTAACATATATGTGTACATGCAATCCATAAATATATGTGTGTATTTATAAAATCAGTTAATTACTTATTTTTTGCACGTGGATCATGAGAAAGATTTTCAACCAACAACCTTGGAATATCTGTTTAGATCAATTCCATTAGAATTTTGCTTTTGAAGAAATTATATAAATCTTGGGAAGTTTTATTTAATTCGACAATCCCTAATTTAAATCAAACATTTATTGTATGTATACCATGAATTCTTTTACATATTAGAAAACTTATCTAAATAAAAAGTGGGATATGGTATAATAAAAATATATATTGTATTGATCTTTTAGAAATTTAAAGTCAGCAAATTGTTTTTGAATTTTTTGTACTTTTAAATATCTTGTTAATTTTTAATAATTTAATTCTGTTATTCATTTTAATCATAAAAATTTATAAATGTTTTAAAAATAAACATGTATGATTTTTTAATACTTTTTAAAATTCTATATTATATATTTGCAATAACAAAACCTATGTTTAATAAGATATGGTCATCTTACCATAACTTAATCCATCTTTGTTATAACATTTATTCTATTTTATATGAAAATCATTTAAAAATACGTGTAATTATATAATTTCGAGGATTAAATATATATTAGAGATCAATGTTCATTCAATGCATGCTTTACTTTGTCATTTAATATCACTTCTATGTTGATTGTCCAAAAATTGGGAAGATTGAGTTTAACTATATGTTAAATTTAATATTAAATAAAAATAGTCAAATGTATCTAAAGAATTTTAAGAGTCAGAATTTATTAAAACTACTTATAAGTAAATAATTACTATTAAATGTATTAATTTAGTGAAACTTAATTAACCTTTGAAAATTAATTACTAAAATTACAAAAAAAATAAATTAATCTATTGATTAAGGATAAATAGGAAGTTCAAAAATTGCAAAAAAAAAAAAAAACCATTTGGGAAACTCATACTTTTATATAGTTGGTAAAGAGCACGTGCATTGCGCATGATTTTTGAATTTCATTTACATTATTTAATAACTCAAAATTTCAATTTATCAAAATAATTACTTGTAAGATAAAATATATACTTTGAGTTAGTACTAACTATATTATTAAATTTATTCAAAAATGTTAAACTCAAACTTATTCTAAATAATCCTAAATAAAGTATTTGAGTAAATTAACATGTAAGACTTTCGACAGAAGGAATGTAATAGGCTAGCAAGGAGAACCTATGTATCTACACAACGGCAAATACATGGAAATAAAATTAATATAAGTGAACAAAATCACAATATTAATAAGGACAAAGTTTAAATTTGAGCACCACAAGGTAGTTTATTAAGTAAAAATACAGACTTTATTCAAACAAAATATTGGTGAAGATAAAAAATGCTGTTATTATTTTTAAATATGGAATTTTTATATAAGGATTGAGCTTTTACTTCCACTAATCTATCAAGACTGTCCTGTGTTCAATATCTATCATATCTAATTACTGTCACATTATCCAACTTTCATTTATTTTTAATTGAAATTTTCGCACAAAAAATATTTTAAACAAGTAGTTGAGCATTTATGATAGAAGTAACTAAGATATCTATCTCTGTAGGATAAGATTACATAAAGCTAAGACAAAAGTATACTTCATCCAAGCATAAAATAGGTTTTAACCTATAATTGGACCATCACAAATACTTACATGTTAGTTGTTCTAAATGAAGCATTATCCATGTGTCTCTGAAATTTAAAATTATTTACTCTAACAAATCGAGCATCAAGATATTTTCGAAGAATCTCCAAATCATTTTTGGCCTAACATCCCCGTTGAAAAAGACAAAAATTGAGAGAGAAGTGTGGTTCCAAGTTTTGTCTAGGAAGCAAGAGGAAAACAAACCTATTCGAAACCAAGGCAATAAGGGGTAAAGAATGCTATTGAAAAAACTTGTCTCTTTATTCTAAGCTAACTTAGTAATAATGTAAAAACCAACAAATACAAATTGTAATAGCGGTACAGCTATATATGGTTGTAACTTTTTATAAGATTAGTTTACGTAAGAAAAGTCAAGAATGAAGTAAGGAGATGTAATTAAGGGATATGACTATGCATAAAAAGAAGAATATGATATGAAACAGTGTTATCAAGAAAGTAAAAGCTGCTAAATATTTTTGTAAGTTTTTTAATAGAAATTTCAAAAGTTTCTTCATTTTCACTTAAAATTTTATCACCAGTAAATTGCACTAAATTTACATATGAATTGTTTATGTTTATTTTATTTTATTTGAAATTGTTGTTTCAAAATATATTTATTTTTAAAACTTATAAATATGTCACAATATTATATTTGCGAAATATACGTAGACATATATAGTTTTTTACATGATGATAAATTTCACATTTTTTGTACGTGAATTATGACATGAATTTCAACCGAACCTTAAAATATCAAGTGAATCATATTTTTTGAAATTCAATTACTGTATGCAAATAAAAATTGATTGCAGGAAAAGAGCAAAACCTGTTCTTCAAATTTGTGAAAAACACGGGGGAATGCAAATTTAAGAGCATGTGCAGCTTTGAATCTGCATAAACTGGAGCTGGAAAAATACATTGCTTTCAGAGGTAAAGAAGTGATCGGAAACAACTTGTAAGAAATCAGAAGCCAATATAACTTTTACAATGTTCCTAAAGAGGTATCAATTGGGTGGTCTCCTCCGATCACATCAAGTTCAAGTATTTGGAATGTAAAAGGTGATGATCAGTTCTTCAGAAACGGAAACTGAGATGAACTGGGATCAGTCATCTGACAGGTAATCAATCAATCACTCTAGCTTTCAGTTGGTAAAACCAGAACAAAAGATGCAACCCTTAAAAGGGGGTAGAAAACAGTAGGAAATATAAGCATCATTGGCTAGAGAGCATCTTAATTACTACTTAAAAGGAACTATACCACGGTTGCATTCTCAATTCTCTGTAGTTGCACCTGCATAATGAAAGTCTACAAGATGAAAGAAAGACACGAGAACATTTGAGTTTGTATCAAGGAAAGCTGACATATCCGAATCAACATACTCGAAAATAATTGAGTATTACATACACAACAAAATTGATCCGTGTACTTTGCATCTATATTGCAAATATTTGCATTCAACATAGATCAAAGAAGAGTTTATCTGAAACCCCTAATATCCAGAACTTGTACTACTGAATCTACTAAGGCTAGAATATGGTGCAATACATAAATCATTTATCAACAAAAATGAGGAGCAATGTTTGAGAGAAGCATACATCAAGAGAAACAGGCATTTCCTTTACGTACTGAACTTCTGATCCCATATGAAACCACATTTGCTGAAGTGCTGACACCTTGAGGATGTCAAAGGTTGATGGGAAGAGCCATGTTCCTGGTGGCCATTGCCAGGGAAAGTCAACCACAGAAATATCAAGGCTGCTCCCTCCTGCATCAAGGCCGACCTCCCTAACATCAGCTATCCTTGCCTCAGTGGTCTGAATATCACTCCATTCACTCTCCCTGATAGAATGGAGATCTGACTGTTCAGCTGCAAGATGAACGACATTCTCTGGGGGCACTGGTATTGCCTTTGAGACACTTAGACATGTTTTATCCACATTCTCAAGGAATGGATCCACGTGCTTTGTTAGTGGTAAGTCACCATCTGTACTTGAGCAAGACTCAGTCTTCTCCGCAAAGACTTGTTGGGTTTCAACCTGCTGCCTGTCAGCAGGAAAATTAGAATTTCAGAAACTTCTTGCTATCTGAAATAGAAAGCAGGCCAGCATTCCACAATTAACTCTAGAATATTTAGATATTTTGTCTCTTCCTTTTGTCCAATGGAGGAGGGTGGGGCCTTTAGAGCTGGGCAGGAACTATCTACAGAGATAGAGATCAAACTGATAACTGCAATTTTGTAAGTCAAAGAGTGTAATCAGATATACATCTTAGCAAACCCCATCCTTTTAGCAGAACATCAAGCTTTCGGCATTCTATTTTACTTTTACCATTGATCAGGATCACAATGACAGTTTCCTTATTTTGTTCAACTAACTTCAGAGCAAAAGTCTGAAGCTGGCTAGGATAGGCATCATAAAACATGCAAAGATCTGGTAACAAGGCAGATAAACTTGTTTCTGCAAACCACCTTCATTTTGCAATTTCATGTACAAAAAAAGATCATCTTTTCAACCTTGTTAGTTGCTCTTGTAAAACTTTTAAATATGCAAGTAGTTCTTGCTTCTCCTTAGCAGCAGCTGACTCTTTCTCCATTGCTTCCTTTACTCTAGCTTCAGCATCCAACTCCGTAACTCTGACCTTCTCTTCAGCTTGAACAGCCCCTTCCAATATCACGGCACGTTCTCCAGCTTTTGCAAGTTCTGATTGCCACAAATGTGCCTCCTGAATGGCCAAATCTCTTTGTTTTATCAGCTGATCTTTTTCTTTGCTCAGATTCAGAACTTTTTCTTCCAATTCTCTCACCTACTAGGTAAATAAAATACAGAATCACTTGAATGAACAACACACGATGTCTGCATCTTCAAATAGACTGTTAAGAGTTGATGTGAATCTATATTACCTTCAGATTAGATGACTCCAGTTGTTTCTTGCAATCTCTTGTTAAGCGCTCAACCTCTGCACTCGCAATTCTCCTTTGCTTGTCCATGGTATGAGCAGCAGATGCCGCAGCTTGAGCGGCTTGTGCACTTTCAGATAGCTTCTCTGATATTTCCTTTATTGTTGAATCCCTGGCACGAAGATCCCTGGACAAGCTTTGCGGCTCCTCATCCTTCACCCTTAGGGTTTCCTGCAACACAGATAAAGTGGTAATCCTTCAGCTGTGGAAGATCACAGAGATTAGAATGCAACAAATAAATAATTTAAAAAGAAAATCTGAGAAAATAGATATAATTTGTCCAACTTAATGCAACTGTAACATGACTGTGGGGAACACAGCTGTAAAAAGCCCAAGTTACAAGGACGTTGCTCAGTTTGCATTTTGGAGACCTTTTGCCATCAAAAACACACAAAAAAACTCAACTTCCAAGTATACAAAAAAATTTCTTCTCTGAGTATGACACAAATATTTATTATCCAATCATTATCTATATTGAGAAACAAATTATTACTTATACACACACATATTTACAAACAAGCAATAGTGATATACTCGATGCATGTACAAATTTTTTATAAATTTTAATATTGTAAAAAAAATAAAAATAAAAATAAAAAGAGGATTAAAAGATATAGAAAATATAAGAGGAAGATATAAAATTATATTAAAAGAAAACAAAGAAAGATAGAAAATTAAAAAAATGTAAATAAATTTATAAAGTAATTTAACATTGTACAATTGAAATCATGTCTTTGACCTTAATATAATAAAAGAAATTTAAAAAGTAAAACCAAAATAAACTAGGATTAGTGAGTGGATGAAATAAATGAAAATTAAGAGAGAAGAGTGAAAAGATAATATAAAAAGATAAAGGGTATTTAAGTAATTACAAATTGTGCAACTAAATTTCCTTATATGTTCCATATATAGCAAAAATATAAATATAGATTAAAAGCATTAAAATATTTAAAATCAAAATGAAAAAATAAAAAAAATAGTAAAGAAAGAAAATTTGAGAGAGAACGTAAATGAAAATAGTAAGTTATAAGGAAAGGAAGACAGAAAACCTTAGAAAAAAATTTTAAAAATTAAAATAGGATTAGTTTTGTAATTTTATTTTGTACAAACAAAAAGCGTTATTTACGTAATAATATACTAAAGATATTTATACGATAAAAAACTAATTATTCTCTTTATATGTTATTACATCATGCAATTATTATATAATATTATATATGTACAAACACTCAAAACAAACAAACCAAACAGACACATTTATCATTTTCACGGTATTTATATAGCACCAAACCATTTTTTCTACCCTCCAAAAATGGTTTCAAACAAGGAGTTGAAGATTTCAGCAGTAGAAAAAAGAGAAAATGGTTATGATTTTGGTCTCAAGATCCCTTACACTTTCGTGGCCCCAGGGCATTGGTAAGCTTTCTTCTTTGTTATTTAATATCTTAGTTTCATATAGATACAAAATCACATTATGCAATGTTTGAAACCAACTGCATCTCCTGCCTCATGCATAAATAGGATATATGACATTAAAAGATTTTTACCACTCAGAGCCTATCTCTCCACCTTCCTTATCACTGCATTTCAACCAACAATTCAACACTCAGATTTCAAGAATTACTGATATAGAATACCACTTGAAAAACCAAACCAGCTTCCAAGACAAAACCAGGTTAAAGTTCCAAGTTGTAACCAGCAAAAACCCAGACTGGAAAAACCAAAAAACATCATTAGGATAAATAAAGAGAGGAAGAGGGAAAGAAAAGAAAAGAACAGAACAAAGCAGCAGCGAGAGAGAGACAGAGAGAGAGAGCAAAAAGCCCAATAAGAGGCTACATAAGTTGCATCTCCAAAGCAGCAAGGCAGTTTAGAGAAAAAAGAACTGAGGTTCAAGGGCTTTAGGCCTCAGTTTGACTGGATTGGAGCTTTGATATCATGATTACAGAAAAAAGTCGGATCTTCCACTTTGTTGAGAATCAAATTTGATTCCTTACTATAATTACAAGATCACTGTCATGAAAATATATATATTTTGCATATAATAAATTGTCTAATGGTCAAGAGAGAATAACGTATGATTTAGCCTTTGGGTACTCATTCGTGGATGTAGACCAAATGATCAAGCCATTTTATATTCTTGTACCCCACTGTTGTTCACTTCACTCTTTCTAAGTTCAATCTAAGTAAATAACTATCAAGAATGAAGAAATCTTTTACTTTTGGTTTGGGTAATGACACTTTTTCTGAGAAAGGAGAATAGGCACAAAATAAAGAAGCTCCTGCCACTCAGCCAACAATCTTGAGCATTGTACAAGGACGTGCTGTAGGAATAACCCATGACCCCACAGATCCTATATCTAGGTTCGATCATATTTCTATTTTTCTGGTTGTCACATACAAATCGTGATTTTTCTTTACCATTTGTCTGGCTGCTTAAAGTTCTGGCTATCTAGTTATTCCATACAACTCGAAATTTTTGTCTACCATCTACCGTCTAGCTGCTTAAAGTTCTTGCTGTCTTTACTTCTATATATAATGCATAATAAGTGATTTTTATCTACCATCAGTTGTCACGGGTAACCTTGAATTTTTTGCCCTTGTCTGGGTACACTTCTGGCTATCTACTAGCTATCTATCACGGATAACCACAATTTCTAATCGTCAACACTTCTGGTTGTTCACTTTTCTGCCTAACTATATATTTGTCTTAATTTGGTGACCCAAATCAAATATTTAAATAACATTCCTATATTTGATTTAAGGGGGATTGTTGAAAAGCAAATTGATTTTTGACCATAATTATAAGATCACTGTAATAACAATATAAAGTTTCCAAATAATAATTTGTCTAGGTTCATTGTACCTATATGTCTAAACTGTTTGGCGTGATTTTTGGTAATATCATTCTTTATTTATCACATATACTCACTTATATAAATATGTAGTTCTTGAATTTAAGTCTAGTGACCAACCACGTTATATTCCAATGCCCTACTGTTTCTCTCTTCACTCTTTCTAAATTCAATACATTTCAACTGAATTTTCATTGTTTGCTTAATACCCACTTGAAGAAAGAAAAGAAAGTTCCTAGTGAGTGGAGTGGGACTGACTCATAGAGTGATTGGAGTGGGACTGACTCATAGCCTCATGGATCACTTTATACTAAGTCACTATTATTTATATGTATGATGTAGTAGATGAATTTATGAAAGAATCAATTGAACCAAAAGAAAGGGCATGCAGCATCAGACTTGTGTAATCCAGACCCAGAATCTCGTTATGTACAGTTATTTTCCCCACCATTCTCACAACTGTTGTGCATAATTCATGCGGATGGGGCAGAATGTCTTGCATGGTTCAAAAGGAAAGGATTTCTGAAAGAAACCAGAGTTTGGGATCAACTTTCCCACACAAGCATTCCATACAATATACCAGTCCCTTTGGTAGGTGCTTTAGGAATGAAAACAGATGGAGAAAGACTGACAAAAGAAGAGGACTCGTACACAGGGAAAAGGAGGACATCTGTTTGAATATATTTGAAGAGTGATGTAATTACCTTCTTGATTGATAAATCATCAATTGGCAAATCAGGTGTCCTATTCAACATAGCTCCCAATGCATTCTTCATGGAAATCTGCATTGCAGCTTCAATTTCTTTAGAAGCTTGCAGGGCAGTTCAATTAGCAGCAGCAACAACTGTGGCAACTGTTCCTAACTTTGTGGACCCATTTCCACTTAAAGTATTCAGTGCCTTCTTATGAGCCTTCAGGACCAGTTGCGTTGCACTGCAATTTGAACAGGAAAACAAGCTTTGAAAGAGCACTCAGAATGTAGTGTAGAATTCAGAATGATTGATGAGCTTAATATTTGAGAAGTTTTCAAAGCAGAAAACCAGACCCACAGTCATTTTTTACATTAAAAGGGATTGAATTTAGGGACAAAGTTCAAATGAAACAAGGTAAAAGTTGAATATTCCAAGTTGTACCTCATAGAATTCCACTTTAAGATGTATAAACTTCAATTGAATCCACAGTAGTTTAAGAAGTTCAGTGATCATGATCAAACAACACCATTAAGTAATATAAGAAAATCAGGTTAAAACATTGCTTTTAGCTTGCTGATATTCATATTTAAAAAGCTTCAAAACTAACAAACATGTTATATCTATAAAAACTGCTCACATGGGTTAGCAAAAATTTAATGAATAGATTGAGGTACTCGGGCAGCTCCAATTAAACAATAAAACAACCATTTCAAGCCAGAATATGGGTTTCACATGGGTTTCTGGTCAATTGCCAAAGCTAGAAGTAAAGGTCCTTGTAATCATCCTACAAAGTCCAAACATAGAAAATACAGAAAACAACGTTCAGAGAAACAATGTAGGAAAGAGGGCATATTGCGAGCACCTATTCACATTAAAGCGACAAAACTATACAACATTTTAGCAACTGAGCTTTCTTTGAATTATTTTCTCCATTCCATTTTCGTATGGGAGAGGAGAAATTTCCATTTTTATTGAACTTTAAGGGATTGCAAATGATATAACCCTTTTCATGGAAGACTACTGCATGTTCACAATTATATTGTCACACTTATTATTGAAAGAAACAAAACGAAATAAGTCGCAAAAGCAAATAAAATGAGGATTAAATTGACCACTTACTGTAGAGTGGATACCAAGCTCTAGCAGCAGCCGGAGTTTCAGCACCGAGGAAATAATCTTCTTTCTGCGGAGTCCCAATATCTAATAATGATGTTAAGAATTGAAAAGGGCCAAGTGCTATCAAGTTGACAATAGAGGAGAAAAGGAATGAACATGTTCTGTGTGAGTGTTTTATGACCACATTCAAACTTCTTTTATTTTTTTATCTGCCATGAAATTTCAGTAAGAAATAGATAAAGCTCAGATGAAGTAGAAACAATTATTCAAAGAAAATGTGGATACAGAAACAACATCCAGCATACTTGGGTAGACCCCTCAATCAAGAGAAAGAAGAAAATGATGTAGCGTGATCATTAAGCTATTGTGAAATTTTATTGCTCAAGACACAACAAATCATTGAACCAGAAGATTGAAATTGAAAAAGGTTGAGAATCTTACTGGAAATTTACAGGAGAAATTGTAATAGTACTGTTTGCATCAAATATCATAGTTCCTTTGAATGTTGGCTCATGTCTTCTCACCCTGGTAATGCAAATCAATATACACTTCTGTGAGGGCAGCATACTGGGTGACTAAACACTAATGACAGAGAAAAGGACAACTTTCAGCTTCTAACTTGTACTCCATCTTCCCAGTTGTTGGGTCTAAAATCAACCACCTCTCATTCCACTTCCTCAGCTGTTAAAGGAATAAAGTTAGCGACTCCACTTATTTCGACAAGAAATTGGATAAAGTTTCAAATAAGTTGGTATCAGAAGTTTAAAAAATTTCCTGCTGATACAAACCATCAAGAGTCAAATAACAACGTACTTTGTGCCTGTCAAGAGACCCCAGAGACAGAAGGGTAGTTGGGAGCAAAGGCTAGTCCAAAGCTTTAAGTACGCTAAAATAACAGTCAAATACTCTCCTATTCGATACCATTCTTCAATGCTTTTTATAGCAATAATAGTTTGATAATAAAGAATGTACTACAAACTACTACACATTTTACAAGTAACTAACAGTATTTTTATTTTCTATTGTTACAACAAACTGACATTTATTAATCAATTTTCATTTTTCGATACTTTGTCCAATCAGTGTCATTCATTCAATCACGTTAGTTGTACTTTGATCTCATCTTCAAAATAACCCATCAAAACTTGTTTCTCTAGCTGTACACACACCAGGTGAGCCGCAACTACAAGCCAATAATAAATGACAACAAATTTAGAAACATCTAAGTCAACCCACTGAACATTGGATTTCATTCATTAGGACCCCTTTGGGGCAAATAAAACACACAAAAAAAATTCAGCTAAGAAAGCAAGAATACAATCCGATCACCATAAAATTCTACCAAAAAGAACAGAAACTCAAAACCCATACATGAGTGACCCGGAAATTCACGAGTCTCAGAATTAAAAACAAGAATACCAAAAAATGCATTATAAATAACAAAACTGAGAAATAAAATACTCACCGTTTCGGATCGCTTGAGCAGGGGCCGTTGCAGTATATTTCTGCCACAGCCCGATGCCAGCTGCCTTTTGATCTTCTCCAAGCTCTTCTTCGTATCCTCGTCTCCCTGCACAATTCAAAACCGCAAAGAATCAAACATCTAACCCGCTAACGAAAAAACTCTACATTAACTAATTTACAAACTAATTCAGAAACAACAAGACAAGAACGGATAGAGAGAGAGGAATACTGACAAGTGGAGCTCCATTGGAGGCCATGATGATTTCCGAGGGAAATTATTGGTGGGAAAATTGATGCGTGTGCGTGTGTATGAGAATTTGGTGAGGCTTTTGGTGAAGAATATGATAGTAATGTGCTGTGGTGCCGTCGGGAGATTGTTACCGTTTCTGGTCTACTGTGTCTTCGGAGTTCGTCTCCCTTCCCATTCTCCCTTTCTTTTAATTGAGTAGAATTTGCACAAGTGTGCAAGTTAATAAAATATATATAGAGAGAGAATAAAATTTATTCCATTCTTATATCATTTGAGTCATATGAAATTTATATTTTACAAATATTATTATTTTATTTATATACACGTGTATTAAGTCTCATAATTTTAATATATTACTAGTTAAATTGGCACTTTATTAAAAGTTAGTTTCCTCAAATTTTAAGATTATATGAATATTCTTATAAAAAGAAAAAAAGAAGATAATTCTTAAAGAGATAAAATATTAAAAAATTAAAACCGAGAAAAGGAAAGTAATATAACAATAAGATTACTTTAAGAAATCAACACTATAACATTCGAAAGTAATCAATACAAGAGTAACACATTGTGTGTGTGTATATATATAATTATATTTATAGTAACACTCCATTAGTTTTAATATGCATAATTATATTTACTAATTGATATATTGGGTGACAAGAGTGAGTGCTTTTCAGTTCGTAACACTTGTAGTGAACAATGAAATTTTCAATGGATAAAATTGTAATTCTACTTTTATAAGATAGTTTCTTTAGGAGATTCATGCATTATTATATAGTAAGTATAGATATATTTTTAAAGATTTCCCTTTCTTTTTATTTTGTAAGTTATATAAAATATTATTTATTCATTTTTATAATTATATTCATACATTAAGTATATGTTTTGTTAGTAGGTAGAAATGAGTGGTGTAAAATAGCTATATTAGTTGACAAGTACGACGACATTAATCCTTTCTAAATCTAATATTAATATTGTGGTTTTGTATAAATTTTACTTCCTCCTATCTTTTTTCTATATCATGTTACTTTATTTTATTTTTAAATATTTTTTTCTATCATGTTTGTGTAAAAATGTTCATTAATAATTTTAAATATGCTACAGAAAAAATAGTTTTAATAAATGTTTGTAGCTATGTGTTTTATAAATTTAGTCACACTTGATTAATTGTGTTATCCCTAGTAATTAGTTACTGAGATGGTCACAAAACTTTATGTTTGGATTCAAGTTTTCATTTATTTAAATTATTTATTTTAAACATATCACATATCAAAATATTACTTTTTTATATTTTTCTCCACACACGGGCAGTCAGATTGGAGCAAGCTAAAGGAATCGTGAAAGTTGCAACTAATCTTATTCTTAAAGAACAATGCAGACATGTTTGCAACATCAACAAAAGAACTAAGTGAGATTGATCCAGGAATAGTGAAGCATAGGTTGAACGTTAAGCCCGTTAAGCAAAGGCTAAGGCAGTTCAACTTGAGAAATCAAAAAACTAATAAGCATAGGATACATTAAAGATATACAATACTAAGAGTGGTTGTCTAACATAGTTGTTGTATCAAAAGTATAAAGAAAATGGAGAATGTTTGTAAATTTTAAGGATGTAAATAAACTGTCTAACATAGTTGTTGTATCAAAAGTAGAAAGAAAATGGAGAATGTTTGTAAATTTTAAGGATGTAAATAAAGCACGTATTGAGAATTGCTACCTATCACCAAGAATAAACCAATTAGTTGATGTCACAGCAGGGTCCAACCTACTTAGTATGATGGATGTCTACCAAGGTTATCACTAGATCCCTCCTGTCAAACATGATTAGAGAAAACTAAGCTTTGTCACCCCATTTGAAGTATACTGTTACAAGACCATGCCATTTAGGCTTAAAAATATCGAAGCCACATATCAAATACCAATGGACAAAACATTCTAGCAGAAAATAGGAATAAACATGAAGATCTATGTAGATAACATGTTAGTAAGAACAAAATACAAGGACTAAACAGCAGAAATGAAATTCGGTATAAAACTAAATTCTGCCAAGTATGCTTTTGGTATCCAGCAAGGAAAATTATTGGGCTACATGGTAGCCAGAAGGAGAATAAAGGCCAATCCAAAAAAAATATGAGCAGTACTTGACCTACTGTCTCCTTGAACCAAGAAACATGTATAAGGACCGAACAAAATGATAACAACATTAATTCAATTTATTTCTTACTCTATTGACAATAGCCTCTATTTCTTCAAACACCTAAAGAAGACAAAAGACCTTAGAATCGATGAAAGAGTGCAAGCAAACCTTTCATGAATTAAAATGGTATCTATCTAGTCCACAAATACTAGCAACATCAAAGAAAAAAGAAATGTTGCATTTATAGTTAGCAATATCTGAAAAGAATGATTAGTTTGGCTTTGGTCAAAGAAAGTGGTAGACAGCAAGCACATATTTACTATATGAACAAAGTTTTACATGATGTAGAATTACTCTAAGACAAAAAGGGCAGTTTTAGCACCAACAAATATTAAACTACAAAAGGTGAGCTACACAATAATTGGAGAAAATGACTGAAAAATCTCCATACCCCACACCTTCAGGGTGATAAGGTAGACAGAGAAATATGACAGAGGTTGGTAGGTTCCTAAAAATTAGAAAAACCCTTTACAAAAGATATTATGGCTAGCCCCTCTTTAAATGTCAAAGTAAGTCGAGTATGTCTTAAAAGAAATCCACAAAGGATATTGTAGATCTCATATCACAGGTATTGGCCTCACAAAAAAGACCATACATGCTGCGTACTTCTGGTTGACCTTAAGAGAAGATGAGATGCCAATAATTCGAACATGTGACAAATATCAGAAGTATGCTGATTACTCTACCATCTCGACCTAAGATATGAATAGCATGGTGTCAACCACACCATTTGCATAATGGGGAATTGACATAGTGGGATCCTTCCCACTAGCAAAAGGATAGAAAAATTCTTCACAGTGGTGGTAGACTACTTCACAGAGCAGGTTGAGGCAGAGCCAATAGTCCAAATAATGGAGAAATGTGTGAGAAATTTTATGTGGATATAAATAGTATATTGGTTTGCCATACCTAGGAAACTGATTATGGATAATGGGAGATAGTTTATAGGGAAAGTTATTTAGCATTGGTGTGAAAACCTAAAAATCAGCTAAAAATTTAGCACAACGTATCACTTGCAGGGACAAGCAAAAGTGGTCAACAGAATTATTGTCAAAAGTTTGAAAACTAAGTTGGGTGGAGGAGTTACTAGAGGTCACTTGGTGTACCGTATAGCACCTATAAATACAACTCAGGAGAGCCCATACACCTTGACATATAGAGTAGACATGGTGATCCCCATGAAAGTAAGGGAAGAATTTTAGCAGGTCTTAGCATATGATCCGGGGCAAAATGAACAAGTAATAAGAGACAACCTAGTGTTGAAAGAGGAAAAGTGGAAGAATGCCCATTTAAGGAACCTGAAATACAAGCAGCGAGTTGTCACCTTATTTAATAAAAAAGTGTGAGGCATGAAGTTGAGGAAGGGGAAAAAAATATTACGCTAGACACATGCCATAAGATCACTAGGAAAGTTGAATGTTAAATGGAAGGAACCATATATAGTACAGAATTTTTGTCAAAAGCAAGTTACAGGCTAATCAATCTAGGTGGAAAAGAACTATGAAGTATGAAGACCACAAAATATACTCAATTTAAAAAAATATTGCAATTAAAATTTTTAGGTGACTGGGTTTTCTAGCACCACCAGGTTACGAGTTATCTGAACCCTTTTAAGCTATAACTTACTTATCAAACTATAAGTTACCCAAATCATTTTTGAGTTATAAATTGTTTATTGAGTTATAAGTTGTCTAATCCTTGTCTAAGCTGCAAGTTGCTCAATCATTGTTTAAGCTATAGGTTTCTCATTGTATGGCTAAAACCTTTCCTTAAGTTGCCAATTCTCTAACATTTACAGACATCAAAAGTTACAAGTTATTGAACAACTTCAAGAAGAATTAAATCCATTAGAATTTATGAAAATCATTTTCCAAAAGGGAAGCATAAAAACGATACGTAAGCTGGGTGTGTCCCAAATTATACTTTGAATTTAAATATTTACAACATTCACTAGATAAGTATAGAAAGATGATTTTTATTTTACAAAGTTGCTCAATTCCCTCAGAAGATAAGAATACTAGACCACTTTTTAATTTAAAAGAGATAAGTTCACTTTTAATTAATTCCTTGAGATCTCTACACCACTCCATCTTTTACATACCTCTATCCCCTAATCAACCCCTTCAGCCCCCTCCCTAGCTTTGGTTTCCTCCTCTGCTCTGCACACCTCATCTGTAAAGCACTCGAACTCTTTATCAGACTCTTCAGCATGGGTCAAGTCTAAAAGCCATTCTCTAGAATCTAGTTGAAACCTACCTCAAGATCTACATTGCTAATGCTCGACTCTAGCTTCACTATGCCCTTCTTTATTAGTCGATCTTGGCAAATATTGAAGTTAGTATCATCATAGATGGTGACACGATCAACCAAGGCACGTTGAAAATCCTGGGACTCCTAGAATTTCCTCACCTGCAATTTCCAATATTTGACTAGATATTCTTGGCCTTCTGAGCCGAGGGGAAACTGTTGGAAGCTTTCTTTTCTTGTCTCTTTTGGGTTGTCTCCAACTGCCTGGCAAAATCCTCCTACAAGATAGCCATCTTTGCGGCTAGTTTCTTCTACCCAGTCTTCAGGTGTTTTACTTGCTGTTACTGCATTGGTGGCCTGAGCTTCGATCGCTTTGGCTTATGTTAAGAGTAATTTTTACAAAACCAACTTGAATTGACCTGTTCTCTAGTCCGGTTACACCCAAAAAACCAATCATCATTTAAAGTAGGTTGAACTAATCAACCCGGTCAAAAAACCGTTTTTAACTATTTTTATTGATAAAAATTTCAAAAAATAGAAATAAACCTTTTAAATAAATAAAATATTTTTATATCTTATTATAATTTCATTTTTACCTCCAAAATAATTTCTTATTAAATAAAATTTTTACTAACTATTTTTTTTACTTGTACTTATTTTATAATTTTTATCTATATATTTTTTCTAATTAAAAAATAAAAAATTTAAACATTGTATCTTGAAATTAAAAGTTTTCATTTAATTGTGTTGTTTTCATTTTCCAAAACTCATTTTTAATATTTATGTTTTGCTTAGAATTTAATTTAATTTCTTTTATATTTTTGTAATATTTTATAGTTATTGAATTATTAATTTTTTTATTACATGTAAAGCTTATCATTTGACATATTGATTGATGGACATGAATTAATTCTATAATTTTATTTTAATACTATTTTTATGTATATAAATAATATTACATATAATTAGAAATAATTTATTTTTTGAAAATGATTAAACTGGTTGGATTGGTAACTCAGTGACCTAGGTAACTTTTCAATTCAATAGCCGGTTGAGTTTTAAAAACATTGGCTAGGGGAGCTTCATTCTCCTGGTCAAGAATCTCCTTCTCCCCGATCATGTACTTGATCTTCTCTGCAAGTTGATGAAATTGGTGGAGTTCTACTTTCATGTACTTACCAATTCGTTCACCCATATGATATGCAACAAAATAGAGCAAAAATTTAGGACAAGATCATTGAAGTCACCATATATATATAAAGAGAGATAAGAAGAAGAATAAGAAGAAAGAAGAAGCTTATTTGAGATGCATTCAACACATTTTGCACAATAACTTAATTGTGGGGCTAGGTGTGGGTGAGCTTGGCATATTATGACATCATCCCTCCGCGAATATGTTTGCAAGCTAAATTCTCATCCTACAAAACAAAATAAATTGGCCCTAACAAGGAGGGCACGCTAGACTGGGAGATAGGGATATGTAAAAGGTGGGTTGGCGTAGAGATATATTGGAGTGGATTGTGGAGGTGCAGCTTGAGATGAAAGGGTAGCATAAGAAAGAAAGGTAGGCTACGTAGTAGGAGTGAATTGATAGAGAGTAGTTTGTTTTGAGGGAGTTGGAGTATGTTGTTTTGGAGAAGGTTGAGAAGTGGAAAGAGAGGTGGATGAAAGAGACATCTATCAGAATGTGTGTAGGATCCCTACCCTAATTTGGAGTACTTGATGGGCATGGGGATGGCAAATCTCGTGGTTGGTCTAAGGCCAGTGAGACCGTGAGAGGAGAGCAGGAAAGGGAGCGGGAATGGGGAGCAACATCTTCCTTTTCATCCTCTTCTACTTTTTTCGTCTTCTCCTTACCTTTGCGACAATGGTAGGATTCTATGAGCATCTCCTTTATAACTTTATCTACAAATAAAGAAAATGAATGAGCAAAACTTTACTCTAAATAGAACTAAAAAAGAACTTACCAACTTTGCCTAGTAGTTCCCCATGGTTACAACTCAGGCCAAATTAAAATAAGACCCCAAGATTTGTTACTATTTACAATTAATAAAAAGTTTATTTAAAGTATAATCCTTGACTACAATTTTGAAAGAATGATTTTTTGGAAAACTAAAGAGTGAATGAGGGTTATGTCAAAAAATGACTAAGAAATCCCATGCCTTGGGCCCTTCAAAAAGAAATATTCCACATTCTAACCTTTGTTACTATTGGAAGGCAGATTTTTCAAATACTTTGTACTTCGCCTAGGGATAAAATAGAAAATGCCAAGCTCAATAATTTTTAAAGTTTCGATTAATGTCTAATGATATAAAATCAGAAACCCCACTAGCAGACATATGGAGTTAGGGTTTAATTGTGCCAACATTATTTTAAAAGCCTTAGCTACCTTGGAGCTGTTCAAGACCACAAAAAATGTCGAAAGTTGCGTACATTTTTTAGCTATGAAAATTGAAAGAAGTATGGAGGTTCCTTATTAGTTAACAAATGGAAATGGAAGAAGTGCTTGGGCTAATCATGAAAGAAGAACTATGAACTTACAATAAAGAGTTATAAATGCAATAAATGTGAATGATTATCTCTTATTTATAATGCCTTGATAAGAATAAAGGACCAAGCCACAATCGGTGATGTATAATGACATTGTTCTTTACAGACATATGACTCAACTCACCATTTTCCCTTTTATTTTGAATGACAAACATATCTTAGAACAATTAATCTAATAACAGATGGATGATGATAGCAGGTTATGATGATTGATATATTTTATAAATAACATCTTTTTTTTTATTGAAAATAAACAAGTTACAAAGTATTCTTACTATTTCTTGAAATCTTTGCTATTTTTGAAAAGTCATTACTATTGTTAATTATTGTTATTTGATAATTATTAAGATTTTAAAAATGAACTAAAATCAGAGCGAATGTATTATTTTTATGTATTAATGATAGGCTATTTTCCAACTGTAGAAACCAACTATTAAATAAAAATATGTATGAAATGAGTAAAGTGTTTGGTAAACAATACAATTCAATAGATATAATCAAATAGTTGGTTATAATAATTGCTTTGTTTGTTTTTTATTACACATTGCTCAACTACACTAAAAAAAATTATAAACCAAGCATTTTACTACATAAATTTTATTTAAATTCAAATTCAAAATTTTATATCTCTTTCATTTTATAACTAATTAATTATTTTTACATTGCTATAATTATTCACAATTAAATTAATACTAATCTCTATAATTTTTCTATTCACATTTATTTTTTATATCTTATATAAACCTATAAAATATCACATTATCCAATTATTACTATACATTAAACATATATAGAAATTATTTTCTCACCCACCCAAATTTTAATATCAATTATGAATTTCCTCCACTCCAATCACTTGTGTTTGGCTACAAATTTACAACCTATTAAATATACAATTCATTAAAATAATATTTTTTTATCTATTTCTCGTCCTCTTACTTTTATAATATTATTAAATATTTATATTAAACTTTCTATTTTCAAAAAATATATAGAAACATAATTTAATAAGTAACCAAACATAGCCATTCTATCTGTTTGGTTGCATCTTGATAGCAACTCAAAGTGTTAAATTTTAAGAGATAAAATTTAAAAAAAAAGTTAAGAAAAAAAAAAGAAACGTGAAGAAGGACAGATTTATAAAAATACACGATAACAGGAAATTGGAGGTCAGTTTAATATTCAATGCCTTCATTTTGAGCATAGGACTTTGAAGTACAATTCATTTAGAAAATTAGGACTGAAAATATATTAATTAAAATATATGACTAAAAATGCAACTATACATTTTTTTAATTAATATTTCTATATTTCATTGCACAAGCGACGCGCCAAAGAACGCTCTCTAGTTCCCAATTTAAAACCCTAGTTTGAAAACCGCCCGCCCACTCCCAAATACTGTCTTCCCGCGGCGATGGCGGCCACAGCGAAGCCGCTGGCGAGCTTTGACATCACACCTCACAAGATCTCCATCTGCATTTTGGTTCAAGTATACGCGCCTCCTTCTCAAATCTCCATCCCCTTCCCTTTCTCCTCCATTTCGCAGCACAATTGCCTCGGGATTTTCCTTTTATCTCTCACCAAGGTTGGAATGCCGTTAATAATGTTGTTTTTATCTTTTTATTTTAATCGGGAAGTGAGCTTTGTTAGTTAATTTTGTTCTGAACTATTCAGACATGTGATGGGATTTTCGAGCCGACGTTGGATGAGTTGATTGCTCAGTTGAGGGAGATTGGCGGCTTGCTGAATCACTGGTTGAGTGATCACGTAATGCGGAGGCTTTCATCCTTGGCCTCACCCGACGACTTGTTCAATTTCTTTGCTGATTTGCGAGGTTGCTACTCTTTTATATCTCTCTCCCGAAAAAAAACCCAGGGAATTTATAGCCTCCATGTTAATGTTGTTATGACGTAGAGGTGCAATAATTTGATGTACAACGGGCTAAATCACTATTTTCTAGAACACATTGTTACTGTTCGATGTTGGGGCATCAAATGGTTATTGCTTAGTTCTGGTGCTCCAATTTCCTTTTCTTAATTTCTTTATTAGAAGATGCATTCTGATGTTTGGAAAATGCTTATGATTTAGGGCGTTTGTTATTGTTTAGGGATTCTGGGGGGATCTGACTCTAATGTCATGGATGATGATCAAATTATGCTGGATCCTAATAGCATTATTGGAATGTTTATAAGGCGTTGCTTGCTTGCCTTCAATCAGATGTCATTTGAGGTAATTATGTGCAGCATGTTGTTGCCATCTATACATGTTCATGGTACATATGTCTTTTCCCTTTTTGGTAGTGTTGGCGTTACTGATAAAAATACTTGTTCAGGAGCCTATTTTTGTAAAATGACAAGTCTTCATAGGTGTTGGTAATCAATGTTGTATTAAGTTGCTAGACATCACGAGGCTCCCCTTTCCCGCCTTACCATATCCCCTGCATTACAAATGGGAGCTCAAAACATAATTTAAGCATATGTTGTGCTGAAGTGCCTCCTCATGCAATACCTCGTGCCCTCACCATCTCCTCCACAGAATTAATGTGCCCAAATTTGGCAGCTTCCTTTGCATATTTGGAGGCAATACTTGTCCTGTGAATATTGTTTTGGATTTAATGCTAAGCCTTGAGGGATTAATTTTCAAAGTAATATATATTGACATCATTTCTCTTTGCAGGGTATTTGTCATCTTCTGACAAATATAGGGACATATTGTAAGGAATCCATCTCAGGGTACCCCCCACATGAGTTATCACATTTGGATGATTCAAGTAATGATGCAAATGCTTCATTAGAATTTGAGAATATGGAGATGGAAAATTTTGTTTATGAAAAAGCTAGTGAAGATTTTGAAGAAACCAAAACTGGAGTTGGAAGAATTTCTTTCCAAGGTCATGCACCCAAAGCTTATTCTGAATCGGTTGAAGGTAATATTACTGGATTTTTTCCCAGTGAAAGATCTGGTTCTTAAGAACGTTGCCTTCATTAAGGATAATGCGAGTGTGACATGTTGAAAGTGTAACTTTGTGTCACTCAGGTGTGTAAAGCTTCTTTGTTTCCTGTGGAATTGATAAAGTTTTTATCAATGACTTCTGTTACTTATGTATTTCCCTTCTTTTTACTCCTTGAAGGCTGGACAAGTATTTTATAGATGCATATTTTTCATTCTGTAGTTTGTTTTATCTTAGAAAGTCTACATAATGACCGAAGGATATCTCATATCTGAACTCTAGTTTCTGGTTTGTGGTGCTGCTCATGCCACAGTTGTATAATTGTGCTTTGTGGTGGCTCAAATCATCCAACTATTGGATTGTATGTTGTAATTTTCCTCTAGCATTGTTTTCTTTACTTTACAAGAAGCTTTGCATCAGGGAACATTTACTTCATGTGTACTCTCTTTTTCTGTGTCTCTCTATTTGTCTGTCTATGTTACTTTTTGTACCATGCCTAGTCAAAATAAATGCTTTCTTACGAACCAGGCTCCGGCAACCATTGATGAGTTACATGGGCACATGTTTTTGGGCAGTTCTATGTTTTTCCATATTATCTATATTAATGATATTAAAATCAACTAAAATTCAATGTTTGAGGCTTTATTATCATCAAAATTTTATGGATATAAAAGTTAGGTCTGGGTTTTGTTGTACAAGTTGTGCTTTTTTTAACCACTTGCGAGTCCTATGGGTTCTGATATTTTGATTTTGTTGGAATAGATACTGATATCTCATCGAGCTCTAGGCTGGAACACTTTCATACGGATGCAGAAGTTTCTCCATATGCATTTTCTTCAAGTGATATGTTGAGAGGCATTGGCTCTCTGAGTGGTACTTTCCTACATGCTAACTGGCAGGTACAAGGTTACCTATCAGAGCAAGCAGATGCTATCGAGAAGTGAGTAATTTTTTCCCCATTAATCTAATTAGATCTTAAAAGCCATCACAATTAAAATTTTTAATAATTGAACTTAATAGAAATGTTAGTTTGTTTTATCATGTTATCTATAATCACTGGATTCAAATAGTTCACTGTTTACTTTATGTCACAGGCATGGAAGCTCCTTCCCTTTAAATGCTTTTGAATCTATACTAAAAAGGCTTCAGCAATTGGCACCTGAATTACACAGAGTGAGTGGCTTATTTGCGAGTTTTGGGTGATGCCAATTTTAAATTTACTTTTTTGAATGGGAAACAATTCAACTGGAGTTTGACAGCACACTCTTCTTCATTTCCCGATTTAAGGTTCACTACTTGCGCTATTTGAATAGTCTTTATCATGACGACTATCCGGCTGCATTGGAAAACCTTCATCGTTATTTTGATTATAGGTATGGATTAATGCATTTTTCCCTACATGTTCTTAAGCTTTTCTGTGATATTTTGCATTATATATATATTTGAAATTTTGGACATTTAATGATGTATATTTTGTTGGAAGAGAGCACATGTAGGTTGATGACATAAAGGAAATTTAGGAGAAGTGATTTATGGATGAAAAATTGATTGTTTTGTTGTTTCTGGCCGGTTAAGAGAAAGTTAGGTTGGAAAGACATATGTATGGTGCAGTTGTTTTATCCATTCTTGCAATTTTTTGAGTACTCACCAGTTTGACCTCTTTGAGACACCAACTCTTCTGCTATTGATCTACAAATCTAGTGTAAGAAAACACTTTGGCTATGTTTGTTTTCATTTTATCCTTCCTCAAAACATACATTGCAGTCATGACACTTTTCAAAGTTTATTTCTGTATCTATCTTATTTTGATACAATTGCTAAGAAAAATACACATAAAAACACATACTAAAAAATAAAAACAAACACAACCTTTATAGTTTTCAATGTAGTGCCAGATGATGTCATTATTTCAGCTTTGTTGATATGGTAAATTGTTTTCTTCTTTTCCTTTTTAATTGAAAAAACTTAATTAGGCAATCTTAGGGAACACTGCTTTAGCTGATTGAAATCAATGGCCAAGTTATCATTGTGTGGTTAGTAATCAAAAAACAATCATTTTTTAGTTTTCTTTCTGATATTATATATATCGCAAATCTTTTTTAACCAAAGGTGCTTGAGAATCGTCTATCTTTTGAAATTCCTCTTAAATTTTGTTTCTTTGGCATTGGATTATGTGAAAGCAGTAGAGGGGTACGTGAGTTTTGATTTTTTGTGGCTAATTATTAAATTACTAAGTTTGTGATATTTTTGAGAAATGATTTACATTGTGAGATGAACCACAATGTTTTATAACAATCTTTCATGTTTTAAAATCTCTCTCATCATGTATGCATATAATGATGGCAATTATTATTGCAAATTAAACATTTGGCTCTGAGCCACTATAAGTTACTGTGATAGATCATATTTTTGTTGTGGAACATATCAATTTGTCTCTCTTGGCAATCACTTTATGTGAAAGATATTCCTGGTAAAGTGCAGGGACTGAAGGAGTTGAATGTGTTCCCCCTCCGTCTGGATGCAGTAGCTTTGGAAGATATGAGATTGCTTTGTTATGTTTGGGAATGATGCATTTTCATCTAGGGCACCCAAAGCAAGCTCTGGAAGTAAGCATATGGAGTTTAATCACATACACTCTGTTAGCTTATCCTCTTATTTTTTATCTTCTTAATTTCTATGTTTGGGGTCTTTTGGTTTATTGTTGGGAGTCTGATGAGTCTATTTTACTTTGCCATTTTTTAGTATCAATAACCATAATAAACTGATTTCTCTTTTCATACTCAGGTGTTAACTGAAGCAGTTCGAGTTTCTCAACAGGTGCAACTTCTTACATATTTAATTCCCTTGAAGTGCTTTATTTACTCAATTTTTCTCTAATGAGCTTATACATTTAGCTATTTTACTTCAATAAATGAAGTTTCAAAAGTGCAAAATGAAGTATCCATTTCAAATGTTGTTTTCCAAATTAATTAGCAGAAACATTACTGGAAATAAAAGATAAATGATCCTTTAAATCCCTTCCACCTTACTCTCTTAGTACTTGAACAATAAATAATTTCAAGTTACATGCATGCTTATTTGATGTTCATTATGGTAATTCATTGACTAAAACAAAATTTGAGCATTGAAATATTTGGTTTCTGTCAGTTCAGCAATTTGTGAACACTCCTAGTGATTTAACTTATAACAATGTAAAACTCTTGGATTGTGACTTGGAATTGGCATTTTTTGAATTTAAGGTATCTTTCTTTTAAGTGGGTAATGTTTATCCACTCCACAGCTTGTAAATGGTGGTCGGATGCTTTGTGTATCTGAGGGCAGGGAACAAGTTCTACTTCTTTTCTTCCCCTTTATTATGTCTTAATTTAAATTTGCTCACATGAGTAATGATAGGACCAGGTAGTTATGCTAGTAAAAAGGCCAAGCCACTGCCCAACAATTAATTCTAAGACTGAGAATTACAAGGTTCACTCTGAATTTTTTAAATGTTGATTTTTCTATCTTCATGTTTTGCATAGTTTAACATGTAACATCACCGATTTCTTCACTTGGAGGTATCCTTTTGTGGTCACTTCTAATTTAGTATGTGTTTAGTATATTTATAATGTCCAACCTGAAATTCTGACTTGGTAAAATAAATATTTTAGTAGTCTTCTGATTGTCCAATTGGTCTTGATTGTGCAGTACAGTGATGACACATGTCTTGCATACACATTGGCGGCGATTTCTAACCTGTTGTCTGAAATAGGAATATCAAAGACACATGGAATTATTGGGTCATCGTACTGGCCTGTTGCTGGTATAGGCACTTTATTGTCTGTCCAACAACAATTATTTGTGCTCTTGCGGAGATCCTTAAAGAGGGCTGAAAGTTTGAAGCTAAAACGACTTGTGGCATCTATTCATCTTGAGATTGCTAAATATGACATTACGGTGAGGAATTTTGTTATTCTTCTTGTTTATACTGCATTCATGTTAAAGTAAAATTGTTTATACTAGGTGTTTTTAAAAAGTTGAATCCGTACTTTTGATAGGAATAAGAATTTGAATGCAATAAAGTATCACTTCATAATGGCGCATTGCACCAGATGCCATATTAATATGAAATCTGCTTAGAAGCTTGGGTAGGCGTTCTGTATTTTTGTACTGTTGGCCTAGCATTGTGATGCTTTTGTAGGCAAAGGATTTAATCAGAAGTAAGAAAACTCTTCCCCATGGTTACGTAATTTAGATAACTTCTAGGATTAAGTTGACTTGCCATCCCACATCAGTTGAAGGGAGTTAAGAAAAGGAAATTTGTCTGGTTTATGAGGCCACAAAGCATTTTGGGTCAATTGGCTAGTTCATGGTGTAAATTAGTGCCAAGTAATGGCTAGGAGTTTGACCACTGTCCTTGGGTATGAGACCCACCCTACGAATGCTATAGACCGTGTATTTGTGGAAATGTAGAGTGACGGACAACACTTATGTGGAATGAGGATGTTGTGTATCTCAGTGGGGAAAATTGTAATGCCATGTTGCATGTCTCTTTTAGGAGGAAAATGGGAATGGTTTATAGGTTATTTTATGCTTGTTAGCAGAGGTTTGTTTTGTTCTAGTTGCCTAATGCTTAGTTATGTTGACAAGGCGGGCGTCTGGCCTGGTCCTAATTGTTCTTTAATGGGAGTTGTCATATATAGGGTTCTTACACATTTGAACAGGGATGACCAAACTTAATCATTAATCCCGCCTATGATCAAATTGCTGGCCACATATTTTGTAATGGAAGAATAAATAACCTATTTGTGTTCCTCTAAGTGGTTTCTCTTTTTTTGGATCTTGGAAATATATATATATCCCATTCTTGGACTAACTTGCCACTTTTCTGAACCACAATGAGGGAAGCAAATCTAAATTGCAGTTGTTAGAAGATTGAGAGAATGAAGCCATACTTTATTACTAATGAGTTTCCCAATCTATAGTATGAAGCTAGCGTAACGTTACCGAAATTAACTTTGAGGTTGACATAAAACCATTTCTATAAAAAAGAAACAAAATAAATTGAGACCTATACTAGGCAACAAAATACATGAGAATATGAAATCAACTCTTTGACACCTCTTTCAAGTTGAACATGGTATATTTTCCTGATTCATGAATTGTTCAACTTGAACTGCCAAGACTTTGGTAGAATAACATTGAAAAATTTGTTCTTCAGTGATACCATTTGCGTGATACTTTAGTAGTTGATACCAATTGCCTTCTTTATTTGCAAAACTATAAAGAATAGGTTGACAAATGATATTATTCGTGACATGTAGGCTCACTAACTTGGTTTTTGTTATGACACATCTTTTACAACACCTACATAGGAATTACACAAAGTTTGAAAAGACAAAACATCTTTTACTATACTTGCACAGGAGTAAAGTAGCACAGACAGCTGTATGACAAAAAATGCACTGTTGTTGGCTTCAAAGTTTGCTAACGTGACAGAATTAGGTGTTTTAAACACAACACCAAGAATGGAGAGATAGATCAAACCAAACATAAATATAAAACTACCCAAACATAAAATGTCAGCCTACATTATTTGAGGCACCTTACATTACCTAAGGCCCAATTAGAATTCCGGTTCAAAATAAATGTCTAACCAAACATAGCCCAGTAGATTTTTACATTTTGAAATCGTAAAAGACCTAATAATACAGCCTAGCAACAATTAGAGCCTAAAGTACAGATGCTCAACACAAGCCCGTGCAAAGGGACAACCTAGCTCAAACTTTCAGGCCAAAAAACAGAACACCAGACCCCAAAAAGGATATTATGACAGTTAGAAAGATTATGGTTATGCTGTGTGGGTGTTAAATGGCATGAGCAGCTGCCATTAAGTGCTCTAATTTGTGCATAGCAGCATCTGGTTTTATGATATTTAAAGGAATGATGGGTTGGCAATTTCGAGGCAAAGCATGAGGGTGCTGCTAGGGTAGAATAAAATTGGCACCTACTGTGTGTGATTTACCAGACTAGGGCTCACAGTGAGCTTTTTACATGTGGAGGGGTTGTGTGATGTTTGGGCACCACAATAGCTTGGAGGACGAGCGGCCGCATGTTCAAATAGGTCTTTTAAGGTTCATTATTTCATACTCTTCTCGCAATGGCTAGGGTTTTGCTGATTTTGGTTAAGAACAATGGATTTTGGAATTAGTTTTTATTGTATTATCCCCCCCCCCCCCCCCCCTCTCTTATTCTCTTACCTTTTTTAGTGAGCTTTTAATTAGGGTAGGGAAATTATTTGACACATGACACAATGGATTCCCAAGGCATTAGCACTCCAATACCTTTAAGATTGAAAGAATTAAATCATACTTTATTACTAAAGACTTGTCTTGATTTATTATTTGGGTCTGGTATATTGGCATGATAAAAATTTTTAAACTTGACTTGATAGTAATCTTTTAAAATAGGAAACAAAATATATTTAGACCTTTATTGGGCAACATAGTAAATGGGAATATCAAATCAAACATTTCTCTCTAACAGCAGTATTTTGATTTTCAGCATGTTCAAAGACCACTGCTTTCCTTTGGCCCGAAGGCTTCCATGAAGCTTAAAACATACCCAGCTAATGTCTACAAGGTTATGCCTGTTCACAGACTTGATGCTTGGGATGCTATTCAACTTATATTTGTAATATTAGAAATAACATGTCCTCTTTGTTCCACCATTGTATATATTGCAGGAATTATGGTTGAGTTCTCACCTGATTAATGAATTTGGTGAGGAAAGTTCTGTTATGACCACTGATGGTGCTTTCTGCACGGCATGGCTGAAAAGTTTAAAAAATCCTGTTGGGTCATTAATTTTTGTTCAAGAAAATGAAACCCGGAGCAATTCTGATGCATTTCAATTTTCTGCACAGCCAAGTTCTATTCCTGGATCAGTTTTACAATTATTAGGGTCTTCCTACTTGGTTCGTGCTAGTTCATGGGAGATGTATGGCAGGTGATTTATTGGATTTGATTCTGTATTATTAGCACATGAAATTGGATACACTTTTCCATACTCTTTAATCAGCCGATGCACGCTTGTACCTGTAAGTGAATAGTAATTTTAGGTGTGGAAAAGTTTGGTTGGTGGTGTGGAATGAGCAAGCCCTTGGATTGCCTATCTTCATGATGCATATGTGAGAATCAATGATGGATTCTTGCCCATTTGTGTGCCAGGAACAAAATTATAAGTGGTTCCTCATTTGAAAAATCTAATTTGTTTGAGAATCATAAAACAGGAACGTGAGACCATTCCTTTGGAGGCTTGGATATCAACAAATCTCTGTTTACTCTAAATATCCTGTGGTGTCCTGCCTTTTTGTGTTGTTGAGATCTGTGCACTTAAGTTATTTTTCCTTATTGTCTAGCACATTTGGGAATAGGTTACAGAATAATTAATGCTTGAGATCTTGTTTTAGAAGGTTTTGTCTTGAACCAGAGTAAACTCTCTGTGAGATTTTCTTGAGACATGCTCATTCATGGATATGCAGACTGTGCCTGTACATAATGGGCTATCATTCCGAGGTTGTAATCTAAGTTGAGTATCACCTTAATTTAGATGTTTGTTGAAAACTTATCTACTATTTCCCATCTTTATTGTTTTTCCCAATTTTTTACAGAACTGGGGAGTATTTTATCGAAGTGGTTTTCATGTTCTTTGGTGATATGCTTGCCATTAGCCAGACCTTTTCTAAAAAAGGAAATTATACTTATCAATAACATTGTGGTTTGTTTTGCATTTTGATCATAATCTTCCTCGCAGACTCTGGGTTCATCTCATAGAGATCCTTAATCTTATTGATTGTAGTCCTTTTCTTTAGTTACTTTTTAAATATTCCTTAACTTTGTCAATTGATCTTACTTCTCAGTAATGTTCTGTTCATTGTTGTGATGATTTAGTTGAAGTTTGTTGATAATCATTTATTGGCTACAAATATCCGTCATCAAAGATCTATTTTTCTTATATTAATACTAGTTCAGATTTATTGTACTTAAATGCTTAGATTAAATATTAGTTATTACATTCTTTTTTTATTGCATGTAATCACTTATATATAAATACGTAGTCATTATACTATGAAATTAAGAAGAGAATATTATTATTTAGCCCATGCCATTAGGCATTTGCCAATCACGTTATATTCCTATGCTTCATTGTTTCTCTCCTCACTCTTTTTAAATTAACAGAGTTGTTTTTTTTTTTTTGCTTGTTTGTTTCTTTTAAGATTGCTAGTCTAATTTAATTTTTTGTCCTCCATTTGAAATTATCAAACTGCTCCTGGATTCTGAATAGTGCTTTATTGCTTTCTTACCTACTTAGCTAGACTCTGTTTGTGGATTTTGCATTTTCGGGCTATCACTGTGGAGAAAAAAAATAAGCTCATACAATAGACGTTGATTAATTCATTAAATCAAATGATTTCCATGAATAATTTTTTGTTTATTCTTTTATAGCATAGGCTATGCTGATAATTTGCCTGGTACAGATCATTTCTTGCCCCTCCCACCATTCCACAGCTCTTCCAATTGCCATTTCTAGGCACTCTAATGCTTAGTTATTTCTTTATCTTGGTGCTTCAATGTCAAATTTACAGCAATACTTTTGTAGTGCTCAACTTTGAAATATTAGAAATGCTTAACTTTATGTGATTTTATAAGGTTGAGTTTGCATTCTCTGCCATAGCTTGTGTATTGTCTGAACTTTAATTACACTAGCATTTCCACAATTCTCATCTTTCTTCATATTATTCAGTGCACCTCTAGCTCGGATAAATGCATTGGTATTTGCAACTTGCTTTGCAGATTCTTCAAGGTATTTACATCATTGCCAGATACTTTAGCCTGCTGCTGTTTAGTGCTGTTCATATCTGCTAATAAAAATCACCATCTGAAAAACTAATTCTTGTGCAGTTTTTCTGATGCTGCGTTAGCATACTCCAAGCTCATCCAACATTTGGCTGTATATAAAGGATATAAAGGTTGGACATAGGAATAAATGTGCTGGACTATCTCTCTGTGAACTGGATATGATCTGATTATATCCAATTTTTCCTGATACCCTGCCTTGGTGTATATGGCCTGGCTGACCTCATTTTGCTGTCTACCACAGAATTTATCTTAATTCTGTTAATAACTGTGTGCTGATTTTCAAATATTGGTTCTTTACATTAACTGGCAGGACTAATGTGGTTGTATTATACATTCCTGTGAAAACTGCTTTTTTGGTGCAGTTTTGTTTTCCAATTAGCTTTCAGTTACTCTTTCTCCCCGGACAAATTTTTTTGCTGGAAACATAACACCAAGCTTACTGTACAATGTACGGCTGCAGGAGAATTGAAATATGGCCAACATATATAAATGCAGTCATGCTGAAAAAATGTGAAAGAGGATTAAAGATGTATTTGTCCACTTTGGTATGCTCATTGTATTCTGTAATAAACCAAGGTTCGAACAAATAGTTCTAAGTAAATTCTATTGCATCCAAATGTTATTTTCTGTTAAATTTGTATGCCCTTTGTGTTCACTTTTCAGTAGTTTCTATCTTTTTTTTGTCTTGTAATTTTCAGTGATTGAAGGGCAAACGTATGGCACCATTTTTTCATCTAGTTTTGTAGATAAATGATTTTGTGAACTATTAGCAGTTTCTCTGAAAGCTAACAGGAGGAAAGCTCCTAGATTTTTCCATATGGCTGACATAGCTATGTTGATATTTTTAATTCTTGGCCCCTTTCCATTCAGAAAAGGAAAGATAGGAATATTAAGATGAATATATGAAACCCCTCCTTGCCTAGTTTTCCCGGGATGCATGATGGCAGGCTCTGATGTATAGTCTTCTCTTACCCTTACATTGCATTCTCTGCATGCCATATCAACAGATGCTTTTGCTGCTTTGAGAATTGCAGAAGAGAAATTTATGTGTGTTTCGAAGTCTAGGATCCTGTTAGTGAAATTGCAGTTGCTGCATGAGTGCGCTTTACATAGGTACACTATATATGTATTTTTAAAATATTCATAATCCTATGAATACAGGCTAAATAGAGATAATGAATTTTTTGTTTTTTTGGTTCTTGGCTTATTCCTCAGGGGACACTTAAAGCTAGCTCAGCAGTTCTGTGATGAGCTTGGGGTTTTGGCCTCTTCTGTAAATGGTGTAGACATGGAGCTAAAGGCGGAAGCTAGTCTCCGTCATGCTCGGACATTGCTTGGTGCAAACCAATATAGCCAGGTTTAGTAAATTTTTCTAATATTATGTTCCATAGAATGAAGGAGAAATCTTGAGTGTGGCATGCATTTTAGGCTTTATGTTGGTGCCTAGCATTGTCATACCCAGTCATAACCGCTGAACCTTAAGGTCCTGTTTCTTTCTTTAGACTTGAACAAGTCGGGTTACTTGGGCAGACCAACAGGAAGGTGATGTTTCTGCATATATATTTCAACATTTCCCACAACTCTGCTCCTCATCCCCTTCAGGATGGAAATTTTGGTAGGAGTGCATGACATTTTGATTGTGTAATACGTGTATTTAATGTGTTGTGAGACAATATCACTAAGTAAAAAGTCCCTATTTTTTGAAGTATATCATTGTTCATTGAGGACTTGGCGAGAAGAATTGGCAAAGAGACAGCAAAACTTTCTAGATCTCTTACAGTTTAAATAATGTAATAAAGGGTGAGTTTATTTGGCGGGGTAGATCTATCGAAGACCTTCCTGCGGGTTCTTATTATTCTGACTTAAGAGATCACCTGAATACTTTCTAGTCACAAAGACAAAAAAATGCAATATTCGGGTTTTTTCTACCTTTCCTTTTGCATGTTTTACCTTTGCAATAAAGTTTAATGCCCAATGCCGAATTTGAGAAATTAAATTGATTGTTTTAAGATTTTAAAATTTCTCTTCTGATACAAGCTCTTCTTGCAGGCTGAAGTTGTTGCACACTCCCTGTTCTGCACATCTTATAAGTTTAACATGCAAGTTAAAAATGCCACTGTTCTTCTCTTGCTTGCTGAGATACACAAGGTATATATGATTGGATGGTATTACTACCCTTGTTGACTTGCTTCTCACTTTACTGCAGCAAAATAGCAGCTTCAATTGCTGGTGAAATATGATTTTTGTTGATTGTGATTCTTGGTAATTTGTTGGAGCAATTCATCCGTAACTAGCATATTATTTAGTCTACACTCCTATTGAACAGGCTTTATTTATTAAGCATTTTGTGTTCAAACAGCATTTTTTATCGTTTAACATATTCTTATTTGCCTAACTTTACTTTTATTTTTGTCCATTTCAGAGGTCAGGCAACGCAGTTTTAGGAATTCCATATGCTCTGGCCAGCCTCTCCTTTTGTCAGTCATTTAATTTGGATCTTCTCAAGGCCTCTGCAACACTAATGTTGGCTGAGTTATGGCTCTCCATTGGATCAAATCATGCAAAAAAGGCGTTGGCCCTTCTACACGGCTCTTTTCCAATGCTTATTGGTCATGGTGGTTTGGAGCTTCGTTCTCGAGCATTTATAACAGAAGCAAAATGTTATTTAGCAGATCCAAGCTTTTCGGGTAATTAGTGTTATTGAGCTCTTCAAGCTGGTTTCAGTGTTTTGCATCCCAAGGCTTTAAAAGAGATGTGTAGAGTATGGTTTGAATTGCACATCTCATTTGGAGCAGTTATTCCTTTTATTCTGCCTTCTCCTTGGAGGATCTTAACCCATGTATTTTTTTGGCGTTCAATAGTTTTGGACAATCCAGAGATGGTGCTAGAACCTTTAAAACAAGCTTCGGAAGAACTTCAACTCTTGGAGGTTAGTTAATCTCTTGTTCTATGAACTATATGCATTTAGGTCTGGCCCATGACATGTTGGTTGTCAAAATGGAACTTCTCCAGTTTTCTGTGAATTTCAAACAAAATTCAAACAGAAACCTAGCGATTCAATATCATCTGCCATTTTGTTGTTCTGTGTTTTAAGGACTACAATGAATCAAAGAAACACTTAGGAAGCCCCGTACTGTGTTCATGGGATTTAATTGCTGCTACAGGCCATATTAATACCAACACAAATACATCTGCGTCACAACCTTCTTCCTTGTCAAGATCTCCCATCCACTAGTATCTATGCGTCAATGTAACATTCGAATTTCCTACCTTCGACTACTGAAATGAGATTGCTTGTCCACAGTATCATGAATTGGCGTCTGAAGCATTCTACTTGACGGCCATTGTGTACGACAAACTGGGGCGGTTGGATGAGAGGGAAGAAGCCGCGTCTTCATTTAGGAAGCATATCATGGCATTTGAGAATCCGGAGGGCAGGGATGACTCCCTCTTCGGTGTGTTTTGTGCAGATTAGTATGACAAGAAAGAACATGTAAATTTGTTGTATTACTGTCATTAGTTAGCTGAGGCAAATATGTTTATGTGCTAACTTTAACTGGTTCTTGATAATCATGTTGCATCTTCCTGTTGGCTTTCGTGGGTTGATATCCAAATGAATTATAGTTTGTAGGCTGAACTTTGTTCGGAATCATTTTTAGGGTAAATACTATTTACGTGACTCCGTCGCCAATGATAACTCACTTTAATCTTTTTAATAAATTTTCTAAAATGCCCATCTGTATAAATTTATTTATGCCATTTAATAACTGTTTTTAATGTTAAATATAAATGATCTCAAATACCTCTATACTTTCCTCTTTAGTATTATTATTATTTTGAATTTTTTTCTCTCCTTTTATTTAATATTTAGTTTTGTCTTCCCTTATCTTTTTTATTACCTCCATTTTTTGATTCTTTCTGAAAAATGAACAATTAAGTAGTTTTATTTTATTGTAAAACTACTGAAAAATATAATAATTTTATATTTCATTATGATAATAAAATTAATTTTTTTTATGAGTATTAACACGCATAGAGCGTGTGTATTTATTTTGGTTGTATAATGAAAAATGATACTATCATTTTTAACTTTTCTGCTCTTTTTCATTCTTTGGTTTTTCTTTTTCTTTAATTTATCTCTTTTATTTATTTATATTCTCATTCTATTTTTTCTCGTTTTTTTAATTTCTTTTCAGCTTTCTTTATTTTTTTATTTTTATTATTTTGAGTTTGATAACTTATGAAAAATGTTATGCATGCAGAGCATGCCAATTTTATTGCTATAAATATATGCATATTTGATTGTTTGATTTTTAATATTTGTACATATAAAATTATTTTTGATCAGTTCCTTGACAGATGTGTGTCTTGACCAAACTAAATTTTAGCTGGATCGGGGACTTTGAAGGAGTGTACAATTATACTTATTTTTCAACATGTATTCAATTTAAAATAAAAATAAGAGAGAGCAATGTGGGACTTAGGTATAGAATCATTCAATTCAATGCAATGTATTTGTTTGGTTTAACATATAGAATGTGTATTATTATTATAATTGATGTTTGGTTTGTTTACTCTTTTGGAATGAGATTTGAGAAATTTTTAATTTTACACTTAATATGTATAAAGTTAAAAAATTTAAAAATAAAAAATAAATATTACAGGTGTAAATTATTTAAAAATTTTATATTTTTGATAATTATAAAATGTTATAAAACTGTAATTTTAAAAATAATAAAAATAAAAATATTGAAAATTAAATACTAGTACAAAATAAAAATGAATATAAAAATGAGTTGAAAGAGAAAAAAAAAAAAAGAAAATATTAAGGAAAAATAAAAACTACAATGAAAAATTGGTTAGTCTAATAGTGTAAATAATTTAGATGAAAACAGGATTGCAAAGAAAAAAAAAGAAAGATGAAAAACAAAATACATTAAAAAAGGAGGAAAAAAGCAAAAAAATATTTTTAAAAATAAGGTTGATTTAGTAATTTTATATTTGGGTAAGTAAAAAGTGAGTATTGTCTTTGATTATATACATGCGTGTGTGTAGAGAGAGAGAGAGAAAGAATTTTACATATTTATTAAGTTAATAGGATATAAATGTTTTTAATAAACTAATTGAGAATCAAATTTGAATTTCATCTAAAACTCTCCATCATACTTAAAATATTGTGAATTTCAAATTTTTAAGTATGAATCTCAAATATCAATTCCCATTCCCATAATAGTGATCCAAACAAAAATTATGTGATTTATTCCTATTTCCAATACCAAAATTGTGTTATCAAACGCCACCCAAATAAGTTTGATGTTATATCCAACTTCATATTTACTTTTAATTTATGCGTGGGTGGCACTAAGATAAGAATTTTGACAAGAATTTTCTCAAGCTCAGTTTAGGAATTGTCCATATTTATATTATAATGTTTTTCTTATGTTATCAATTGTATAAATACCATAATATTTTAATTATAAAATTTTAGCTTTTTTTACTTAATTTTATTTTGTTTATTCGGTTCCCTTCTTTAGTTTTTTATTTATTGTATTTTTTTGTTTGTTTGTTTTTTCAATTTCAATTAAATTTGATAATTTTAAAATTTGTTCTTTTATAAATAATATAAATTTCATATTTAAATAACATTATTTGCTTATACAACAAGTATTACTATGCTCGTTGTTTAAAAAAAAAAGAACAATGACTATCTTTTTTTTTTTAATTACTTTAAAATTACGAATAACAGAACCACAATTCAATTTTGAAATATAATTTTGACAACTTAATTGATATGGAGATGTAATTACTTATGAACCAGCTCTTCATATTGTTATTGTAACACCAAAAGAAGTTTATCTTATTTAAGTAAACAAATATATCTTTATTTTTGGCCTTATTCAATGAGATAACTTTACAAAATCACAAAATTACAAATTTTTCAGATAGAAAATCATTAGGGCTGTTTTCAATTTTTTATTTTTGCTGTAACTAAACTCAAACTATAATCATTAAGTTTTTTTAAAAGTTCATTTCTATTTTTTTCTTTTGCATAATTTTGGAAAAAAACACATATAAAAACACATGTCTAGAAATAAAAACAAACTAAACTATAAAAAAAATAAAGTATGAGTAAATTAAATAATAAAAAAAAAAGGCAAATTGGTAGTTTGGACAGGAAATATATTCCTTGTTTTTGGGAGAAAAAACTTTATCCTATGGGTTTGCTTTACTATTTCATGCTCTGATGCTAAAATTACCGTTTAAAAAATATCTTCCTCGTGGATTTGGATTTTGTTCACTTAAAGTTGCTATCGGGCAACTCCATAAATCGCTATAAGCATTCTCGTGGAAATATGAAGTCGCACTTTTGATCTCAGTTGTTTAGTCGATGCGTAAGAGTTCACGAAATCTTCCACTTTCAAGTTGGAATTTCTCGTTAATTGTTACAAAAAGGGGGAAAATTCGTGATAAGAAAATCTAAGATATTTGTAAATTCTCCGAAATCTAGCGCAGCCAAAGGGCGATGAGCGGGAACGAATTTCGTTTCTTCTTGTCATGCGACATCAATCTCCCAGTCACTTTCAAAATCGAGAGATTGGAAGGCAAATTGTTTCCTCGGAAGCCTCCGGATTCAGGTATCATGAAATTTACGTTTGCTTTTCTGTTTGTCAATAAAGAGGTCACTTTTTTGGTTAGTTAATGTGAAACTGAAGTATATATGTGCGTATGTTTTTGGGAAAAGGTGGTATTTTTGTAGACCGTTGATTGAGTAGTTCAGATTGAATTGTTTAATTAATGGCAATAAGTAGAATTCGTTACGAGGCATATGGGATGGAGTATTAGTAGTTAATGGACTTTCTGCAAATTTAGTAGAACTGTTGATTGAGGGGATGACTGTTTTTCTTTAAATTGGATTGTATAGCCGATGTTGACTGTACGGTAGAGGAGAGGAAACCGGAGTTGTACGTTGAGTGCCTGTTATATATTGATGGCGCACCTCTGGGGCTTCCCACGAGAACAAGGTTCAAGCCTTGCCTATCAATTTTGTAATTTTGCTTTAAAAATTTCTTGTCCAATATTTCGTGTGATTTCTTAGAGGTGTAAAATTGTAGGTTGGAATCCATAGGTCCATCGTATAGCTGGCATGAACTTATCACACTGAGTACTAAATATCGTGATTTGGCAGACAATTCTCAACTTGCTTTTACTGTAAGTGCTCAAATTTCATCTGCTTTGATTTAAAGCTTTTTGTTGTTCAATTTTCCAGAAAATGTTACTTAATATTTTATATATAGGTCTACGATGTTTCATGTGGGAAAGATGAGGAAGTGGTTGGTGGGGCGACGATTCATCTTTTTAACAGGAAAAAACGGCAGCTCAAGACTGGGAAGCATAAGCTTAGGCTTTGGGCAAATAAAGAAGCAGATGGCTCAATAAACACAACTACTCCCGGAAAGGTTTTATGTTTTCAGTTAATTGTCTCCTGCCATTTAGAATTTAGTTTTCTTGTGTTATGAGATGGTTTGTTGATTGACACCTTTTGGGTTATAATAGGTTCCTAAAGACAAGAGAGGAGAGTTAGAGCGGCTGGAAAAGCTTGTAAATAAGTATGAGAGAGGACAAATTCAAAGAGTTGATTGGTTGGACAGGCTTGCATTCAAAGCCATGGAGAAAATTAAGGAGAGAGAAAGCATTAAAAATGGAAGTTCTTATTTGTACATTATTGTTGATTTCTGCAGCTTTGAACATCGAGTGGTTTTCCAGGTACTTTGTACATCCCTGTCATCTTTCTTTGTCCTCTTAATGCTCTATGAATTAAGCTTCTGGTAATATTTGTCTAGGTAACTGCTCATATAGAATTCAAACTTAATATAACTTTGTCATATAGGAGTCTGGAGCAAATTTCTTAATCCCATCCCCTATAGCTTCAACAAATGAACTGGTTACGGTTTGGGACCCAGAAGTGGGGAAAATTAACCCCTCCGAGCACAAGCAATTGAAGCTGGCTAGAAGTTTAAATCGAGGCATCATCGACAGAGATCTTAAACCAAGCTCTAAAGAAAGGAAGTAAGCTGTATTTTTGGCCTAATTTTGCTTCTTCTTTTCAAAATTTTGTACTCCTTATGCTAATTCATGCTTACCTTCATGTCACTTTCTTTTCTCAATAGTAGTAGTTGTACTTCCACTTCCCATGTGTGTATACATCTATAATCATTTCCAATCCAAACAACCTGTCAAAATTTAATTTTTGCAAGCTCCTAAATTTGGAGTTTTTACATTGTCTAACAATAGTTCTGACGCGGCGCGGCGCGGCGCAAACTTCTTCTAGAGCCATGGCGTACGGCACATGCCATTTTCAAGTTCAACGCACAATAAATCAAATCAGTTAACAATATTTATGCCTCTAATATATGCCTTTGAATTATAAAATAACCATAAAATATCAAATTTTAATTAAAAAAATAACATTGATAAAGGCATAAATAATTCATTTCAAGCATCAACTACGAAGTCATCATAATAAAATTTGACAACCAAATTTTTAATGCATTTTGAGTTCAAAATACGACTAAATGATTATTAGAAACTATGTAAGTAAACAAGAACACAAATGTTAATTATCAATATCAAAATAATCACAATCACTCTCCACGTCGTTGTCATCTTCATTCCCATCATTAGATTTAAACTCGGGCTCATTCTCCACATAAGTGTCTTCTTCATCATCTTCATCTATTAATTGATATAGTGCAAATTAGATGTAACATCTCTTGAACTTGATCCTACTTCAGTTGTTGTCCTAGATCGAAAATCATATACTTGTTCTTCAACCCCAGAAGCCTTAGCAACATCATTCCAAGTTAAATTATCGCCTTCACGCACAAGGGTGTCTTTCTTATCGGAATCCAATCTTCCAAGCAACCATTCATTGGATTCATCAACATTCTCCAAATTAATAGGATCAAGTTCATGTCGTTTCTTAAAACGACGTCTCAAAGCCCGATTCTACTTAATATAAACCAAATCGTTCATGTATTTTCGAACCAATCTATTTCTCATCTTGAAGTGAAGCTGCAAAAATTAAACTTTAAATTAAAATCTATTATTATTTTATAATAATAGTTATAGATATATATAAAATATGTACTTACATTTTCAAACACACTCCAATTCCTTTCGCAGTCCGATGCACTCCAAGTAAGGCTAAGAACTCTAATTGCCAAGTTTTGCAAATTTGGAGTGGTGTTTCCAAAATCTTTCCACCATTTAGCTTCATAAAACTAGTATCAATATAAAATAGTTATTTGTCATTATATAAAATAATAAATATATTTAAATTTATATAATAAATATCCGATGCTCTCAATTTTCTTTGTCTAATAGCTGGTGCAAATCCAAATTGGCTTTCGGCATTTCTATACAAAAAAAGCTCTTGATAAATCTTGTCATGTATATTATCTAGAAATAACCTTTGTATGCATTTATGCAGGCTATTAGTAATCTCTGGATTCTTTTCAATATTTGGGTTCTCATAAAAAAATTTTGGATTCAAAAAATAGTTGGCTGCATGTAAAGGCCGATGAAGTTTGCATCTCCCATCTCTTATCACTAATATTAAATATGCTCTTATACTTCTTTTCATTGTTGTTAAATGAGACTATTATTATTTCCTTTGCCCTATCCATAGTCTTATATATATATATATATATATATATTTCATTGGAGGCTTAATCTTACCATCTATCAATCTTTATATAGTTAGTGGTGGCCCGCCAATTTTGAGTGCATAGATAATAGTATTCCAAAACGAAAACATTAACATCACTGTCACCACCAACTTATCTTGTGCTTTTTTTGAATATTTGCATTCAATCCATTGCTTTGATGAAAACATATTCCTTAAATTTGCCTTCTATACTTGAAGTTGTTTTAAAGTCAAGAAAGCAGTGACTAATCTGGTCTTCCCTGCTTAGACTATTTTCGTTTGTTTAGTGAACTCTCTCATCATGTTTAGAGATTGGGCCTATTATACATATATATATATATATCCATTTATCATCATTACTCACTGATACGCCTTTTTTAAAGTAGAAACTTCGAAAATATCTTTAAAAATAAGATCTATCCAATGAGCAGCACAGGGAGTTTAAAACATTAGTCTCTAAAAATCTTCCTATTGATTCAAAAGAAAATAAAAATTAATACATTATAAATGGTTGCTAATGCAATTAAAATAAATAATAGTCTATGCGTAAATTTTCTTACCTGCTACAACACTTACGCTTACACTATCAGTAACTACTTGCATCACATTTTTTTCATCAATTTGTTCAATGTATTTTGATAACAACTCACACATTTTCTCACCAGTGTGAAAATACTCCGAAGCATCGATTGATTCAATAAATTTGCTTCTCTTTCGGACAATTCACCAAAAAATTAATCTATGTCCTATTCTTCTTATAGGTCCAACCATCAGTTATTAAAGAACAACCACATTTTGCTATCGTCTTGTCATAGGTCTTCGAAAGGCCACTTGTGTATTCCAACTCCTCCTTCAAACAAGTCACCCTCAATTCATGATAAGTTGATGGCTTTGTGTCAGGATCACATTGAAAACAAGCTTCTAACATATCTCCAAAAGTATCTAAATTGACAACATTAAAAGGTAGCATATTCTCATATGCTCGCTGTGCAAACTATTGCACCATATACTCTCTCTTTATTTTTTTAGTTTCATCAAATTTTAGGGCTTGTCCCTTACTACTGCTATGTTTCAATACCTTATCAGTATTCCGTATGAAAAACATATTAATGGGGTCCATTTGCTTCGTTTTTTTAGTTGAAGCAGTTGATGAACTAATAGACGGACTGTTGCCAATACTTGAAGCTTCATTATATTTATCACCTCTCTCAAATTCCTCAGCAACCAAATCAAAATGAGGAATTACATCAATTTGATTTTTAGCTGTTTCCTCTTCTCCATTAAATTTCTAATTTCTTTCTTAACATGCTTAAGACTTTTTAGGCACGCCTTAGTGTTTCGAAAGCCTCCAACAAGGTGTTGTTTGTGCCTTGTGATCCCCCCTTTGGAAACTTTACTACAAAAAATACATTTGATGTCGATTGTGTTTTTAGGATTAGCTAATGTCATATAATTTCATGCTAAGTCCTTGCAGTTTGAATTTGATGGTTCAGAAGTTGACATCTTGGTATGGTGCGTGTATGTATCGAGGAGAAGGCCGAACTCTTAGGGGCTGTTTGGTGCAAAACCATCTTCCGGATTTTTTTTTAGGCTAGACACGCTTAAAAGTGTGTTTTAGAAATACACATTTTTTTTATAAAAAAAAGCCTTTATTGTGGCGCGTGCCATCGGCGTGCCACAGTGAAAAAATGGCACTGAGGCTGCGTTATTCACGCCATACGCCATGGCACGCGCCTTTGCGCCCCATTTACAACTACGTGTCTAACATTTTAGGCACATGCTTGACTGCTGGCAGATGGGAAAGATAAAAATTGAAACTGCTATGTTTTGATCTCTTCTTCTTTGATCTTAAATTCATTTGTTTAAAAACCTGTCAATTTTTAACGGCTAAACATGTGTTCTTAATTTTTTTGCCCGTTTAACAAGTTACTTTATACTTAGTTGCACTAACTACAAATCTACTTTATATGAGGAGTTGAACAAAGATCTTGTTCTAGCTTGGAATATGCTACCATTTGACGCTACAGTCTGCTAGCTGGTGTCTTGCTTTGCTGCCATATGCATCCAATATTTTCGTTGACATAACTGAAACCTATGTCTGACTCTTCATGATATGTTATAATTTCAAGAAAGTTACACATATCCCTATTTAATGTGAGGAACTTTTACTTTGTTATGCTGTTGATTTTTTTTCAATAATTGCAACTCAGCTAGCCTCTCTGATATTTAATAGGTCTATACAAAGTATATTAAGATATCCACCAACAAGGACTTTGACTGGAGAGGAGAAGCAACTCCTCTGGAAATTTCGGTTTTCATTGATGTCTGAGAAAAGGGCTCTGACAAAATTTTTGCGCTGTGTTGAATGGAGCGATGTTCAGGTAAGGTTTCACCAGATTTAAGATGTCATTCAACCTAATCACAATTTTTATGTATTGAACACATGCAATATATATATTTTCTGTTCTTATAGTATTAATATTATGGTAAAAGATGTCTTGTACTTTTTAGATCTGCATTGCATGTGCTTATGATGGTAAGCCAGTTACTCCTACCCTTGCTTCTAGACCCTTGTGAAAAAATGCTTGTATTATTAATATTTGTAAAAAGTATTTTTTTTTGTGGGGGGGGGGGGGGGGGGGGTCATCCAAGAACGATGAAGGATTGATCTTGAAAACAAATTTGATTTGTGTTTCATCTGTTTACATTTTCTAAGTTTATGTTGGTGTGGTTATTCTCTTTATTTTCATCTTCCTCTTGAGTAACGTTACTTTATGCATTAACAAGTTATAAATGTTGTCTACAGGAAGCAAAGCAGGCCATAGAACTGATGGGCAAGTGGGAGACAATTGATGTATCTGATGCGCTAGAGCTTCTGTCTCCTTTATTTGAGAGTGAAGAGGTTAATTGTCTATACTTAAATAATTCAATTCCATCTGAGAACATAGCTTCGCAACCTAAATCATTCTAATCAGGGAAAGATTTGTATTCTTTACTTATGAAAGATCAAGCTGTGGGCCACTTCTAGTTTTAAGAGTGCTGATTTCTCCTGTGGGTTTATTCCAGCATTGTGAACCCTGCATTGCCAACACCTCCACTCTCTTAGCCCTGTTTTGCTTCAAATTTATTGACCATTGACTTCTAATCACTTAATGCACTAAAATGACTTTTCTGTTGATAAGTTGAATAATTGCTGTGCGGATGACCCTATGGTTATTGCATATTGAAAATGTTGCAGTGCCACCTCAGGTTAGAGTAAGAGGAATTGCCCTAAATCAGCTTCAGAGTGGGGCAGCTTAGATATTAGAAAATGGTGTCTGTTGATTCCATCGATGCTTGGGCAGTCTGTAACTTCCCATTTCTCTCTTGGTGCAGAATCAGCCTTTTTGTTGGTTCAGAGATACCCTCAAGTAAAACAAAATTAATATTTATATAAGTGATAAACATTTTATCACTAGAATTGCTCAGTGCAAGTAATACAGAAAAAAGTGTACTGAGAACTATGTACTGGAATCTTGTTACACAATTCCAGAGATACATTTGGTGATCTGATATCTAATTGTCTTGTTTGTATTTTTATTCGGATTAAGTTGCATTCTAATTGCTTATAATTAGGGGAAAAAAATCTGTAGTTGCTGTTAATAAGAAATATATACCACATAACACTATTTTGTTTCGCTGATGCATTGTTTGACATGCTATCTGTTCCAGTTTAGAAGTAATTATGCCTTTTTCATATAGAATTTTGGATCTAAAATGTCTTTGTTTCAGTAAATCAACTTGCCCTAAATTTGAAACACCATGACAGGTCCGCGCATATGCTGTGAGTGTTCTTGAAAGAGCTGATGATGAAGAGCTCCAGTGCTACCTACTTCAGTTGGTTCATGCTCTTCGTTTTGAGCGTTCTGATAAGTCTCGCCTAAGTCACTTTCTTGTGCAACGGTGTAAGCTTGATGCACTGAAGAATATAATTTCCTGACGAATTGTGAGAATTTCTAAGTAATTTTTAGTTCATATGAATCCTTTTCTTATTTGGCAGCACTTTGCAATATTGATTTGGCTAGCTTTCTTCGATGGTATGTGGCTGTGGAACTTCATGATCCTGTATATGCAAGACGGTTTTATAGCACACATGAGATTTTGGAAGAAAGTATGCTAAAGGTGTGGGATTTTTTTCCTTCCTTCTCTCTATTCCACTCATTTCTATTTTATGTCTGTGTGCATGTCCATGTTTTCCTCCCACATCATTTTATTTAGGTCTCCTCCTTATATTTATATGCTAATCGGTTGATCTCTGTGAAACTATAGATAGTAAAACAAAACTCAAACTTCTTGTTAAAGGTTGAAGGAATTAAATCATTGGGGAAGAAAGAGACAGTGAAGCACAATTGCACAAGATAAGAATTACATGGTTTGGCCATTTAGGCTTACCTCCATGGGCAAATGCCCAAAAGGGCTCAAATATATTACTTCTTTTTTGATTCTTGCTTACAGATGCATTATGATGACCTATTTATGGATAAGACACAAAAGAATAACAATGGAAACAAATCAAAGTGATTATCACGCCCAGTACTTCTAATGTTACTAATATAATGTGATTTCATGTAATCAAATCAAAGCTTATCTTATCATGTATAATTTTGTTTCTTACACCTCTTAAATTGAATATGGAATTTTCAACTTCAACAATAAGATCAAGGACTTCTTTGTGTCTTCAGCCAACAAGAGATCAACAAGAGTGAACGGAACAGACACTAAAAAGGTCTAAAATATGCCAAAATTCACAAAACAGGCATAAGACTCGCCAAATTCTATTGACTGGGGTAAAGACCAAACTCCACACAACATACCATATTGGAAGACAGAAACTTCATTGAAATTGTTTGAACTTGAAAATTAAGATCACTAATGGGTGAAAATGTCTAGTGATGGCATTTGGTGGGGTGGCTTGTCTATGATTGAAAACATAGCCTAGGTGGTGGTGACAACAGACTCAGCTTCCAAGGTGTGGAAATAAGCCTTGGAATCAAATTTTCTGTTGGACCAAATGAAACAAATACAAAATTGCTCCTCAAGCAAGACCAACACCTATACCTTCCTAAAGAATTAAACCGTTGTAGAAAAGAGAAACACTGGAGCACAAGGCAAGAAATATGTGGTTTAACTATTTAGGCCTGCATCTATGGACCCCCAAGGGCTCAATATATTCTTTTGCTCTTACAAATACATTACATTAATTACCTATTTATAGAGGAGATATGAAGTATAAAAATGGTAACAAATCAACAAGATCATATTATACCAAATAGTTTTATATCTTGTAGATATGATATAATTTCATCTAATCAAGTAAGATCTTTTACTATCTTAAGATTTGGTTTATAAATGGTATAATGTTATCTTGATTGTTCCATCTTAAAATGTAGAAACTTGTTACAGGATATATTCAAAACATGAATTGTTTGATCCTGTTCCTTTTGTTCTTGATGAATATAATCACTGGTTCAATTAGACTGCTTGGCATTTCATCTAGTATGTATGATGAGGATTTATTTTCTTCTCAACCTGCTATTGTTGTTTTGGAGTTGCTTAGTTTTTGAGAAGTCATATTCTCGAACTGGACATTTGGTATACGTGATCTCTTTTTTCTTCTGCTTTTATGGGGTAATCCTTGTTGGCTAACCATGATGCATCATAATCAGCTGGGGCCATCAATGAGTGGTGATGAAAATGGTATTAAGCTTTGGCAGAGTTTGGTGCGTCAGACTGAATTGACTGCACAGTTGTGTTCAATAATGAGAGATGTTAGAAATGTAAGGGGCGGAACTCAGAAGAAGATTGAAAAGCTTAGGCAGCTTCTGTCAGGGCTTCTTAGTGAGCTTACCTACTTTGATGAGGTATTTGCTAAACTATAATTTTTTGTGCCTTGGTCATTAATTTAGCACACTTTGCAGCTTGTCAAACGTGTGCATTGCACCAGATCAGTTCAAAACACATTTAGGTGCCATATTCCATCTTCATTTTTCTGATTAGAAACAAGTTAGTAAACCAGTATCTGTGCTATTTGACTTAAAGAAGCCTATTTTTTTTCAGCCAATACGATCACCTCTAGCACCAAGGGTCCTCATAAATGGAATCATACCATCTGAATCATCAATCTTTAAAAGTGCATTGCATCCTCTGCGGCTGGCTTTCCAAATGGCAAATGGAGGAAGCTGCAAGGTTATATTTAAGAAGGGTGATGATCTTAGGCAAGACCAGTTGGTAGGTGCCATGTTGTGTATATATTACTCTATTGGTTTATATAGTGATTTGTCAGCAGTAGCATAATGTGACAATTCAAAATCAGGTTATTCAAATGGTATCACTGATGGACCGCTTACTCAAGTTGGAGAATCTCGACCTGCATTTGACTCCTTACAGAGTGTTAGCAACAGGGCATGATGAAGGCATGTTGGAATTCATTCCGTCCAAGTCTTTAGCCCAGGTAATTCATCTTATGAATGATTTTGGTGGCATTGAACATGTTAGAGCTCAAAAGTACTGTTGCAGATGATTTTGTTCTGAGCTGCTTAGTAGCTTGGCTTTAATGGCTAAAATGTTGGAATAATTTGTACAACTAGTATCTATATAGCAACATGGAACCTTTCTTCACCCAGCCCTTCCCCATCACCCTAATTTTTCATTTACATCACTGCACTGCTAAGACATACTTCATTGCATTCTACTTTATCAACTCCAAGTTGCTTTGCACTTTCAGATTCTATCAGAACATCGAAGTATTACAAGTTACCTGCAGAAAGTTCACCCAGATGAAGATGGACCTTTTGGGATAACTGCAACCTGTCTGGAAACATTTATCAAAAGTTGTGCTGGCTACTCAGTTATCACATATATACTGGGCATTGGTGACAGGTGATTTCCAGTATCTGAACTGTACAAGAGACTGCACGTTTTTCCTTGAGTTCACCCAATTTTCTTTTTCTTTATTTCGGTGGCATTAGTAGCATTGACCATCATTTTTAATTTTATTATGTTTGAGATGATTGATAACTAACTTTGCATATTTGTAATATGCTTAATTTTCTTTGCATTTTGAAGCTGTCATTCCAGGAACTTGATTTTAAATGATATTTACAAATGAAGCTCTTAAATTTATGTATCTTCTTGGACTACAGGCACCTTGATAATCTGTTGCTGCAAGATGATGGCCGCCTTTTTCATGTCGATTTCGGTTTTATACTTGGCCGAGATCCAAAGCCCTTCCCACCACCTATGAAACTTTGTAAAGAAATGGTTGAAGCCATGGGTGGAGCAGAAAGGTATTTGACTAAACCTGAGGGGCTACTAATTGGCACGTTTTGTCGTCGTATATGCTTCTGCTTACCATTGAGTTGGTGTGACGTAAATCAATATGAGCTAAGTTTTTGGGGGTAGGCTAAATGAAACAGCTGTTTGTTGTTGTCTTATTAACACTCCCAACATTCTGTGTTTGTACTAATATGTGCACCGCAACCCATAGTCATAATGTTCTCAGTTTCATGTCTGCTGCAACTGATAATCATGATGTTGTCACTTATATCCCCTACCTTCTCCCTTTTCAGTCAATACTACACCAGGTTCAAATCTTATTGCTGTGAAGCCTACAACATTCTTAGGAAGTCAAGCAATCTAATATTAAATCTGTTTCACTTAATGGCGGGCTCCAATATTCCTGACATTGCATCTGATCCTGAAAAAGGCATTCTTAAGGTGAGACTTCCATTAAATATTCATTTCCTCCAGAAACCATTGCTAGCTATTTCCCCCCCTCTTGTGAAGTGGTTTTCATTGTTTGTGTAGCTTCAAGAAAAGTTCCGTTTGGACTTAGACGATGAGGAGTCGATACATTTTTTCCAAGATCTTATCAATGAGAGTGTCAGTGCATTGTTCCCACAAATGGTGGAAACCATCCATCGCTGGGCTCAGTATTGGCGCTAATCTAACACTGAAAGCATTTGGCGTATCTACATTCAGTAATCTAGTAAGTGGGGGTTTTAGAATGACTGTTTCAATAATGTTACTCTTCGCCTTCTGCCTGCCCTATAACCCATTTTTGGTCCCCAGGATTTAATATTCTTGCCTTCCTAAATATATACTTTTGCAGTTTTAGTTTCGGGTTTTCGAAAATTTGTAAAATATTGGTAAACTCATGGTACTATAAAAGCAAACAACAACCCTTTCTTTAAGGTGCTTGTCTACTCGTGTTTCATTGTTTAAGCAAGCAGACTGGAAATTACAAGTAACTGACTTGTCATGTTTGGCAAATGATAGCTTCGATAGTCTAACAATAGATAAATGACGCATCCTTGAAGTTCATGTTCTGCAAGCAAGCAGTGCAATTTGTGCAACTTAGTAGTTGAAATTTCTCATTTATAGATAACATGCTCAATTTCTTGGTGCAGTTGAACCTTTGTTCCTTGGTCTACTTATGGGGAAGAGGAAAGAATGCTGCATGTGTATGTATATATATATATATATATATATATATTCTGTGACTATGTCACAATTCACATCTGCCACAGGAGACTAAAGTCAAGAATGAATGTGTTTACTCTCTTGATTCCAGCTGGCAATTCAGCACAGTGGAAAGACAGACTAACAGATTTGAATGTGGTAATGCGCAAGAAGAAACGTGCTGTGTTGTGTATAAATTGCATTTGGAAATATTGAGTAATTATTTAGTTTTGTACATAAAATGGCTTATTTGAAGCATGTAGACTTGTCTTTTCTGTGTAGGGTTGTGCGCTTCTTCTGCTTCAGTAATTTTTTTTCAGAAGTGAATATGTGATTTCTTGGAAGTTGCTGGATTTTGGATGTGTTGTAAGAGAATTTACTTTTTAATAATTTTGATGATATGGATAAAATATTTAAAAATTAAAATTGTACTAAAAATTTTATACAAGTAGAAAGAATGTGAGAAATAAGGGCGTGTGTGTACTTGGCAATCAAATGATAACTCTTGCCCTTTGTTTTTAATAAATAGGAGTAGCAATCAGAGGCATTGTATATAATTTGTATAAATAAACAATATTTTGGCTAAATGGCAGTGTTGGCACATTATCTTTTAAAGTAGTATAATAGTATTTTACTCTTTAAATTTATGTTAGTTGTAATACAGTGTCTCTTAACTATATTTTTAAATTAATTTTTTATTTGAAACTCATAATATTTTGTCATTTTCTTTATTTTTCTCTTTTTTCATTACAAAAAATGCAAAAATAGCGTTTTTTTTAATCAATTTCATTTTTAAATACATAGTATATATAGTTGTATTTGTTTTGTAATTAATATTAATTTTTAGTGTGAAAAATAGAATAATTTGTTGTGAATGGCATTTACAAAAATGCAGCATCTATGCAATTATAAAGTTGAAATCTAAAAATTCAAAGCATGTAATATGGATTCCTGAATAATTGTTTTCACAAATAAATATATCATAACCAAATTTACGTCAATCATACCACTTCATTCCTTAATTTAGTCTACACTTTAACAATATTTTTATTTGATGTTAGTTTTAAAATTTTCCCCTTAATTTCACTTAAAAGTGAAGCAAAAATATTTTATAATACTTTTCTAGAACTATCATTTATTAAAAATGCAAAAAGATTATTATTTTTTAATGTAGAACAATATTATTTAACAAATGTTAATTTAGTGGATATAAATACTAATACAATAATGAAAATTCAAATTTTTAAATATGAAAAATGAAAAAAGAGAGATGAAAGTACTAAAAAATTTATGAAATTGATTATGTGGTAGCTTTTTTATTGTGAACTTTGTTTATAAATTCATTTAGGAGGAAAGTGCTTCAATTATATTAAATTTATAAGGTAAAGTGCATTTAATTTATTTATAGGGGGTAATGCGTTAAAAATACTTAATTTAGGGGGTAAAGTGCCATTTGCTCTAATATTTTTCAATATAAATTTTATATTATTTCAAAACAAGCGAGAGAAAAGAAATTGAAAAAAAATAATAAATTCAAATTGAAAGACAATTATATATATATATATATATATTAACAATATTTTTTAAAATATGAACTTTATATCATTCATAGAGACATAAAATAAATTAATCAATTAGTTAATTAAGAATGAGAGAGTATAATGAATGTGTGTGTGTGTGTGTATACATACATATATATGATGTATGTACATATATAAAGAATTTATGACATTATAACACTTAAACATCATGAAACCAAATTAAATTTACATAGGGTGTTTTCTTAAATTACAAACTCCTCAAAATAACAAAAATATAATAAGATATTTGAAAGTTTATAAATTTTTGATAAATAACTTGTAAGATTTAAAAATAAAATATTTAAAACATTTAAACTCTTTTAAAAAATATAGATCCTCTCAAGTTAAAGGATGTTTTGGCTAAATTTATTTTTAAAAGTTTATGAACTCTTAAAACTTATAAAATTATAAATCTTTTAGAGCTTATAGGCTATCTTATTTTTGAAATAAACTTTCAAGGTATTTGAATAAAATAGTAACCAACAACTTATGATATAATGTTGACATTTATAATCATGAATGATATTATTAATATCATTCCTATTAAAATAACTAACAACCAAAGTTAATAATATGATTGTAGACATGTAAATTATGTATCCAATCAAATGGTGCCACTTGTAAAATACTGTATTAAATATCAATTAAATATTCTCTATTTATATTTTTGAACATTTAATCAAATACACTTCTTAAAATAAATAGTAAAATAATTGATAGTGGGTATAAATATTATTGGTATTCTAAGATGTTAAATTGTTTCAAATCAAATTTTACAATTGAAAGAAATAAATACATGTCATTTGGGAAAGTCAAGTGAACTGTGTGTTATCATCAAGTAATATTAAAAAAAATATTTGTCCCACGCCTATAAATAATAGTGAACTTTATGAAAAGATGACACGTTGGGTTGTCAATTAGGGTTGACGCTTAAGTTGGCGACTATGTGGGTCAAGTCGAGACATCAAAATTATATAAAAATTCATAAATTTAAATATAATTTATTTATTTTTACAGATTATTTTTTTAAAATATAATATATCAATTTTATAAGTTATTCGAATTTCACTTAACATCTTAAACATGACTAAATAAAATTATTTTAATTAAAATAAAATTAGAAATAATTTTTATGCGTGCAACTTTTATTGAATTATTTCAAAAAATAATTCTGTATGCATTCAAAATTTATAATTTTTTTATATTTTTTGTCATTTTAAATTTTATAAGATTAAATTTTAATAAAATATATATAATCGTGTAAATAAAAAATAAAGAAATAAAGAAGAAGGAAAAAGAATAAGACAATTCAAATAGTATTATTGAACTTGTATATTAACATAAAATTTGTGTTTGAGTTTTCACATTTTACTATTTTAATAATTAATTTTCAATTTATATAGGTAGTAACGTAAAGGGATTAGTTAATAAATTTAATATGTATTAAATTGCACCGAGTGCGCATTGCGCCGAAACCAAGAAGATATCGTGGCCTCACGCTGCATCACTCTCCGCGTTCCGATTAGGCTATGTTTGGTAAACCCGGACGACGCCCAAAATATCTTAACTCGTCCAGATTTAATGCCTGCCTTTTTTTTTTAGTAATGCCATAATACTACAATAAAAAAACACAACCCTTATTGTTAAAAAATAATTTGTAGGGTATATTAAGAATATAAATTTAATTTCTTCGTATCATGTCTACTTACTAAAATACCTTAAACTTTTTATTTATTTATCTATACTTTATATTAAGAATTTAAGAAAATTTAGTTGTGCAATGATCATTTAATTATGGGGAACTTTTTATATGACTTTTTTCTACTTCTTCGAAATTCATTTATTTCATTAACTTACCATTTACCTCATTCTTCATTTATTGTATTTTCTCAAATTCTTTATGAATTATATAAAATTTATATTTAAAAGTATAATTTTTAAATTTATATTCACAAATTGAGCCTCTTTCAATTTTAATTTATGTATTTTTTTACTTTTCAACGTTATTGTCTATCTTTTTTTTTTTTTTTTTTTGTGAATGATATAATATATAATTTATTAATTTATATATATATATATATGTATGTATGTATAATTGTTCAAGCATATCCAATGCCCATTTTATAACTAATATAACATATGCTTTTGTTACTATCCTAATTACTTATTTATAGTCTCAACAAAGACTAAAGTAATTGATGAATTTAATTTTTTTCAAACACATTGGAATCTCTATTCTCCATGCACATAAGCATACATCATTTTTTGGCATAAAAAGATTGAATTAAATTTATGTTAATTGTTTAACTGATTTATCTTAAAAACCCTACATTTTTTTTTTGAATAGGTATAATTAACACTTTCGATCAACAACAAAAAAGTTTACATAATTTTTTATGTTGCAATATGGTTTTTTATGATATAATTTTAATACTGCAAATTCTTCTAAAATTTTTAAACTAGTTATTTTCTTTTGAGTAATGGCTATGAGTTAAAATAACTCTACAAAATTAAACATGTAAATATAAATAAAATAATAAAGGAAAAGAATACAAGAGATAAAAGGAATAGATTATTTCATGATTTTCTGTCTCAATGTAATTAGTTCTTTTTGTAGACATCCAAAAAATAAATATTTTTTTCTCCAAAAAGCCTTAGCCCCAAAATAGTGTTTATATATATAAGCTCTGTCGGTGGAATAACCAAACAAGGAATTAGACGGTTCAAGAAACCTCAATCGGCGGCTCATTTTAGCAACAGACCTTGTAGTTCACCATCGTTACTTCCCAAGCTTTTGAAGCACATCTTGGCCGTATCTCTGCAGTCAAAGAGGATTCTCAAGAGACGAGAATGGTGGTGAACTGATCCTTGCTCCCTAAGCACGGCTTGAGGTAAAATATCTGACGACAGATCTCTGTATCTATAGCCCGCACTTAAAGCAGATCTGTTCCTTTTTTGGCTAAATTTGAATCTATTTTCGTTTCGTTGTTTTTGCGCTTTTCGATTCTGTTATTTGGTTTTAATTTTTGTGTGTTCTTTATTTCAGAATCGAGAAAACGACAGGATAAGATTAGTAGAAAAATGTTGGGCAGGCCTTCGTTGATGCTGTATAGGAATGGGAGTTTTAGGGCAGAAAGCATTGGCCAGAATGCAATGGCGATGATAGGCAACCTCTGTTTCACTTTTTTTGTAGTTGGTGTCTTGGTTTTCACCATAATTGCCGCTACTTATCAGCCTGAGGATCCGCTGTTTCACCCTTCCACAAAGATCACGACTTTTCTCACATCCAAATCCAATGCTACTTTTGTATCTGATGTCGGTGTTGTTAAGACCGGTGAGGACTTTGTTGCCTCCAATCAATCTGCATTCGCCACGTTTATTAACATAACCGATGTTGATTCTGTGGTCAGAAATGTTGTGCCGACCGAAATCCCGGAGGTTGATTTGGCCACCGACGCTCGCGAGTGTAGGACTGATGAGCCTATTAACTGTCGTGATCCTGATGTTTTCCATCTGTTGATGAGGTCTGCCATTGAGAAGTTCAAGGACTTCCATTTCTACCGGTTTGGGAAGCCGGTTCAGGGTTATAATGAGAGTTCCTGCCACATGGCGTGGCGATTTAGGCCTAAGGAAGGGAAGGCTGCTGCATTTTATAAGGATTATAGGAGCTTTACTGTTGTGAGGTCTGAGAATTGTACGCTTAGCTTGGTTGGGATTGGAGACTATCATTCGGGTGGGAATGCTAGGAAGAGGAAGGGGAAAGGAAGGGGCAGGAACAAGGAAAAGGACAAGGAGGTGTTCGAGAAGGTGCCCCCTAAGACGGAGGATAGCCCTATTGCCCTGCCGGAGGTTGGAGAAACTGTCAATGACGCGCTTCCTACTGTGGAATCAGAGGGTTCGTTTAGTCGCGGTAAGTATTTGTTATATTCTGGTGGTGGGGATAGGTGCAAGAGCATGAATCAATATCTGTGGAGTTTCATGTGTATGCTGGGTGAGGCACAATACTTGAATCGAACACTGGTTATGGATCTGAGCATTTGTTTGTCTAAGATCTACACTTCATCTGGTCAGGATGAGGAAGGTAAAGATTTCAGGTTTTACTTTGACTTCGAGCACTTGTTGGATTCCTATCCAGTGCTGAGCCAGAGTCAATTTTGGTCAGACTGGAGCAAGTGGCAACAAAAAGATGGATTGAGTCTCCATCTTGTGGAGGATTTTGGAGTCACGCCAATGAAGCTGGCTGGTGTTAAGGATACTTTGATTATGAGGAAGTTTGGGGCTGTGGAGCCAGATAACTACTGGTACCGAGTCTGTGAAGGTGAAGCAGAATCTGTTATTGAACGGCCTTGGGGTATGATTTGGAAGTCCAGACGGTTGTTGGATATCGTGTCTGCTATTGCAGCAAGAATGAATTGGGATTTTGATGCCGTTCATGTTGAAAGAGGGGAGAAGGCGAGCAACAAGGAGCTGTGGCCTAATCTTGATAGGGACACTTCTCCAGATGCACTTTTGTCTACATTGAAATACAAAATTGAAGACGGAAGAAACCTTTATATTGCAACAAATGGGTCAGATATATCCTTCTTTGATCCGTTGAAGGACAAGTACTCCACGCACTTTCTTGATGAACATAAAGATCTCTGGGACTCCAGCAGTGATTGGTATGCTGAGATGACTAAGCTCAACAATGGAAATCCAGTTGAGTTTGATGGTTACATGAGGATATCTGTTGACACTGAAGTGTTCTTGAGGGGGCAAAAACAGATTGAGACTTTTAATGATCTCACGAAGGACTGCAAGGATGGTGTCAATACTTGCACGGCTGCTAGTTAATCTACATAAAAGAGGTTTAGTACTCCTTGATACTTGTCTGGGATAATGCCGTTGTGTACTCTTATGCCCTGTGTGTGTTGCTTCGCAGAATTTTGTTGTTTTCAATAATGGTACGTTAGGTTGAGAAACTCTTTAAAGTATGTGTACTTCAAAGAAAGTGATAGATTTGTTTCAATTGTCGGTATCCTTCAAACTGAACTAGCTTCAATTTGCTACCAACTTTAAATATTTATAGGCATGTGTTGTTCTGCATTCGACTTTTTATGTGCAAAATTTCTTCCATCAACATCAATTTTGCTGCTTCTCAGGTGGTTTGATGTTCTTGTTGGTATGATAATATTGTTGCTGCAGCAATTTTTCCTTTTTCTTTCGAAAACACTTTGTGTGTTCATGCCTATTTCCTATTGGCGTGGCTGTAGTGTCGAAATGTAAGATAAGAAATGCCTTTTCCATTACCATTTCATACGTTTAATCCCTTAATGTTGTTCTATTTGTTGTGGCATAAATTTGAATTTAGTAATGGCCATAAGCTTTAATTGGGTGAATGTGGAGTTCCTCCCTTCTAAAGTTGGAATAGCTATGGTGCAATATATAATCTTCTGTTGTGAGAATGATGTGCATTATCTTTGGTTACCTTGACTGTATGTATATTAAATATTGTTCGCTCTTGAGGTTAGAGCTGTATACACAATGTATGAAAAATTACACAGACCTATATCTCTATTAACAATTTAAGTTAAGCCGAGGAGAGGTTTTTGTAACATTCCAATTAGTATAGAGGAGATTAGAGTAATTTTACAAACCTGAGGTTGTTTAGTGCATGCAATATTAACCTAACCTTAGAAGTCGTAATTATCCCTTAAATTTACCAGTTGACATGTCTACGAGACTTTGTTTTGCCGAGAGTATTTATTGATGTGCTGCGAACAAGATCACTTGTTCTTATGTGAACAAGACAAGAAATCGTCTGGTTGCAAGTCATTAAAATCTGCCAATTGCAAGATTGAGGAAAAGGTGTTCTTAATCGTGAATTAGGCGAGACGGTTCGACGATTACTGTGGAAAGGAATTTTATGGAAATGGGAGTGTCACATGTTGAATTTGAGTAGCTGTTCGAATCCAATAATCACTCAAACTAGGCTTAACTCAATTTCAATCAAACTTAAATTTGAATTTGAGTCAATTAACAAGGTTAAATTAGAAAAAAATTCGAGTTACTTAGCTTTACGTGTAAACACCTTTGTAAGATTATAGACCAAGTGAGTGGGCTGTGCCCATTGATAACAAATGGATATGGAATTTGGTTCACTCCAGCCCAACTAATTTCGGTTCTGGTTAGGTTGTAAGATTTTGAACTATAATCCTGTTAATTTCGTTTCTAAATTAATCATTGTCATTATTATTATTGTCGTCCTTGTAGTCATCATTATTATTCAACTGTACTCTAGAGTCATTTAAAGATCCTGTTTATATGTATTAAATAAGGTTACAAAAAATATAATATGCATTAAAAGATAATTATTTTTGAGCAATCCAACTTAAGACCAAATTTTCAAATATATATACATGTTTGTAAAAGTACCACACATGTGTGCAAATTTATTTTAAATTATAAATGAAAATTAGTTAAAATAAAAATAGAGAAATTTCAAAAAAAAATTGAAAAGAGAAACCAACAAAAACAATAAGTTTAAAAAATAAAAAATAAAAACTTAGAAAAAAAAAAAGGAATTTTAAATAAAGGTAGTTGTGTAATTTAACTTTTACACTACTACAAGACTACAAAGTCTTATTAATTTAATATTATAATATAGATATACACATATACATATTTTAACATGACCAATCAATCATTCAAGCAGGAGGAAGCAAATAAATAATTAAAATCCAATTTCCCAAATATCGGTTCTTATGAATCAACTCATGTGAATGAAAAGCAATTTTGATTTTGTAGCCTAGAAAGAAAACAAGAATCCAAGATATTTGTATAATTTGACCGTTGGTGGTGGCTAAACTCTCTCTCACCATTAAATAAATAAAAGCCATAGTGAAGACCAGAAACAGTGCCTGTGGCTGAAAATTAAGATTCACATCAACCTCTGAACCAAAACTGGATATGGTCCACAAAAAGAAAAAGAAAGAGGAATAAAATTCTAAGACATAATAATAATAAACCAGGTAAGTCCCATGTTGTTTGTTACAAGAGATTGGCACATTCAAATTTTTTTATATTATCTAGTTGTGCCAAATATCAGCCTCTGCAACTCACCAGCTTCCTCCCATTTCCCAGGTAATGTGTGTGTGTGTGTGTGTGTGTGTGTTCATTTTGAACCTCTTTTGTGATAATATACTTTTTCCCTTTCCTTTTTGCAAATGGGTGCTTAAAAAAGAGGGTGAATAAAACAAACTTGATTCCTTTCGTTTAGTTTGATACTGTAGAATGTCGTTTGTAGATAATATTTTCTCTTATTATGACATTTTTTTTTTGAGATAATTCGATTTGTGATGTGATATGTCAATCTTGTATCTGCTTTTGTGATAATAATGTGTTCCTGTTGAGGGTTAAATTATTTATGCCCATTGAAGGTGGATGGGAGTTCTATTTTTTCCATGAAAATTGCTCTTGATATTCTTCTGCAATTTTGGTTGGATTGCTTGCAAAGTAATGCATTATTTTGTGTGTGTGTGTGTGTGTGTGTTTATACAAGTTAAAATGCATATGATGGAGAGGCAAAATGTTGATCAAATTTCAAACTGAGATAAAAACTAATTTCGAAAACTAAATTTTAAGTTCAATATTACATGTTAGTTCGGAAATCATTTCAGCATTTGAGTAGGCTTGAATTCTAGGAAAATATTTATAACAATTTTGTAATATGATACTGTATTGCAATTTCTCAACAATTTCTTTTCTTGAAAAAAAAAATATATTTTTACTATTTTCCCTTCCCCCCACTTTCTTCATAATCTCAATTTTTTGACAAATTATCTGAAATAATAATAATAAAAAAAAATCTCACCCAAGTTACTGCATTATCGTAGCAAATGACGCAGTTAAACTAACAGCTTCTCTTATAAAACCAGAAATTGTGTGTATTTCAAATTCAAGTGTTTTCTTTACAAGTATTTTCTTAAAAACTGTATAAAAAAAAAAAAGAAATTATGCATGTATAATGATTGAAATGTGTTTTCATATGTCAAAAAAAATATATATATATAAACTAAGCAGAGTTTCTATCAACCAGGACAAGAAATGGCAGAAGAAGCAAAGACAAGGGAGATGCCTAAGAACCCAAATCTCACTGTCCGAAAACTACGCCTAGATGGCACCGAAAGAACGTCTCCCCGGGCTGCATCCTCCCCCCCATCCTCACCATTTGGCCTCAAAAAGACAGCCAACGACCGGAACAACTGCCTGTGCTCCCCAACCACACACGTCGGTTCCTTCAGGTGCCGGCACCACCGGACCAACTCGGGCCTCACACGCAGCAGCCTGTCGGTGGGCTCAAAGCTCTCGGAGCTTGAAGGCAGAACGACTAAGATGTGTGGATCGCTGCAGACCAGGTTCGCTGCTGGACATAGCCAAGGCTCCTAGATCATGTCTACCTGCATGCTATGAAGACAGAAACTCTTGATTAGGTCGTGCTTACATTCTTGCCCTTTCTGAACTCCCGTGTATTTTAACAGCTTGTCCAATTCATTGATCATCGGTCTGTGGAGATACTCTCATCAAAATGTTTTGTGTGTATTTGATATAACAATCTCTTGTCTGTCTTTCTGAATTTCTCAAGAGTATGGCTAAATCTATGCAAATGAATAGCAGCGTATGCTGACTTCGCATAATGCATTTGTTAAGACTCAGAGCATTATGTTGGGGATTTGTTAAGACCGATTTCCAATGTGAGAAATTCTTAGTCATTTCCACTTATATACATTTTGTCTCTCCCACTTTATTATCAATTCTCACTTTTTCCTAGATACAAGTTTCCTTAATATTGGAGCTTGATCCCCCCGATACTGTTCATATTGGGCTTGTCCATATAAGCATGTGGGTCTCACTCTTTATCCGAGCACAATCTATTGAGCATATGTCCCTCAAGCTTTCTTGGACTCATCCCACTACTCCAATTGAACCACCCAATGCCACTAACGAGGTTTGGGCCACCTCAGTCAAACCATTGGCTCCTGCATGACTTTGCGGGGTTATGAGAGTCAAAAACTGGGAGCAACTTTCACAACTCTATATGCGAGTATATATACATGTAGACTTGATACTATATCTTGATCCCAAACTTCTAGGCAATGAGTTAATGTGCAACCTTTTTCTCCCACTCCTTCCCATCATGGGGGCATTCTTTCTTTTAAAAGATAATTCATCAAGTTGTAGGATGTAGGATTATGCTGTGATGTTCCAAAATAGAAAGTTTAAGATCGCCCCACAATGAGAATAATCAGGGAAGGAGCTCTAAGCTTCTGCTACTGAGATGATTCATCAGGTTGCCGTAAGTACGGTTATTTCAAGGTAGAAAACATACATCCCATAATGAGATTAACCCAAAGGTGTTTTCAAGCTTCTACCACAAATGTCATATATTGCATTCTTGATCATCAGTAGATGGACAGATCAGTACACACAAGCTATATAGATCAGTAGATTGACAACTGGTCCGCACACACAAGTAACAACATGCAAGCCATGTTTGCTACCCAATTTTACCTTCGAATATCTTATGTGACTTCACATAACCAAACATCTTTCACCACAAAATTTTTATCAAAATTTAAATTCAAAATTTTCTTCTTCTATATATATAATTAACTAATTATTTTTTAATAAGTACACCTATTAACAATCAAATTAACAAACACACACACACACACTCTTACATTTATATATACCTAATAAACTAATCATTATCTCTACATACTGTCACATTATTCAATCATTATTATATATTTTATACAGTTATAAATAAACAAATTCAAATAAATAAGAATATTGATCACATAAAATTTTTCTTCCAATATATTATCATCCTAACACAAACTTACGAACATCATTCATCAACAAAACACCCCTTCCAAACATTGCCACAGCGAAATGCACATTTATCAACTTCTTCACAGGATATTTATGGGGGTAACAAAATGAAAGAAATTTCAAGAAGATTAATTATCTCATACCATCAAACACAATCTTCAACAACTGATCCCATGAGTTTCCCAACTTCAGATACAACCTAGTTGTGTGAATCACCCAAACTAGTTTAATGATTGAGCAGAAGTAAAAGTGGACTATTCATATAAATGCCAAGACACACTTAACACTTCAGGTAAATAAGAGTATCAGAAGACTTTCACAATATATACAGCAGAAAATCAATCACGCTGACCCGTCACTTCAAGAGGACGCAAAACATTGGCAGCTTGACTATAGGCATCAGACTGCATGACCCGATGTTTGCAACACTAAAGATACTCTGTACACACTATGCTGTACACAACAGAAACTTTGTCATGGAGAATTCTGTTAAAATTGCTCACATGGGACAAGCGTCATCTTCTTCTTGAGGCATCATGTGATTCCGACAAAGAGGGCACGTGGTGTTCCAGTAGTTCAACCACTTCTCCAGGCACGACTTGTGGAAAACATGGCCACAGGAAAGGTGGTTAATCTCTGCCTTTGGCTCAAATTCGCTTAGGCAGATAGAGCATTCTTGTTTGGGGCACTTGCATATGAAAAGTGAGTCATACTGCATTGCTGGTGTTCGGCTTCTGAACTCCTCCATGTATGATTCTGAAGGAGTTTTATAACATTCAGTTGAGACTGAGGGATCCACAGAGAATTCTTCCCATGATGCAATGTGGATCCCAATGACATGCAGTATGCAGCGGAAAATTTCCTTGACGATGGAGATGGATACTGCTGTGTTTGCCAGAATTACACAGAGAACACCGGCATCAGCAGGCGTTGGATAAGATGAAATAGCCATTTTGCTGTCCAAGCCTGGTGTAAAATTGGAAGTCTTGAGTTAGTCAAAGTGATATGAAAACCACCAAGAAAGAACACACATCACAAACTGGAGAAACTTCACATCAGAACTTATTTCTCCATCCCAGAATATACTTTTGAAGAGGTAATATCAAAAGAGAATAAACCCATCTGAGGTATATTTTGTTATCAAGATGTATTTACACTCCTTGCCCCCAATCTTCCCAGTTCTCCGCTTACAAAGCAAATGTAATGATACTTGAGTAAAGTGTTAATAAACCAAGCTACTCATAACTCGATTAGAATTGAAAATATTTTTTAGTTAAACCCAGTTTCAATTCAAACTTTGAAATTTGTTTTGAGCTCAATCTTGCTGTTTGCGTATGAACTCTACAAAATTAAATTGATCCAAGTTTGAATAGTTGTTAAGCTTGAATTGCTATTCAAACTCGATTTAGAATTAAAATATTCCACATATTTCAGACAAAAGAGAAAGTGAAAAAACAATTCAAGAACGGATAAGTTATGGTAAGTTCTGAAAAGCTTATCCATCCACTTGAGAAGTAATTTCAAGAACAGCAATGGTGCAATACATTTATAATCAAAAACACATGTAGCTTGCAAAGGTTACAGATTATACCGAATGTTGCAGACAAATTAAAAGCTCGTACCATGATTCAAAGTTGAACTGTGAAAGTTTGTGCTGTGATCGAGAAAAAATTATAGTTCCCCGTTTGAAGGTTTAAGAAGAAAAAGGCTTCAACAGATGCATAAACTTACTTGGTGGATATAATAGCAGTTCTACTGCACAAGGCTCTACCACGAAAATGCCTTATAGACCACAAAAAACACTGCACACAAACAAGAGCAACCAGCTTTAGAAGATTCAACAAAAATCAATCAAATTATGCAGTTACAAATGAAGAAAGGCAGGGCTTATTCTCAATCAGCCAGATAATAAATGAAAAGACATTGGCACATATATCTGTTGCCCACCAATGAATAAAAGGCTAAGTGTCTTGCCATCAAGCAAAAGCCAAAAGGCGAGGGGGCACCCACCTTGCATTATTAGCAGATGGATAAATATAGTGAAACAATTTTTCCAGAAGCCAAGTCATTTCGATCATTTTCTTAACCCCGCCCCACCCCACCCCCCAAATAAAAAAAAGAAAAGAAAAGAAAAAAGGGCCTCATCAGAATAATTTATGCTTTATTAATTCAAAAGACTGGAGGAATGAATACAGAATAATTTTTGACAATGATCTTGTGGAGAGATCCTCCACTCAGTTGGAAACAACAATTCATTCTGAATTCTGAGCACATAGACGATGCTATTAATAGTAAATAATTAGTAATCAAGAATCATAAACAAACAACTTGCAAAGAGCAACAAAGAAGTAGAAACCAGGCATCGCCAACTAAACAAACAAAAGACAAAATAAAATAAAATAGAAGACCTTAAAATGGAAAGATCCACACAAAATTAGAAATTTGAGATCACCCAATAGATCCCTCTAATTCCCAAAATGAAACCCCACCACAGAAAGCAAGAAAAATAAGTCCAAGCCCCATCCCAGAAACCCACATATAAAAGAATAAATAAATAAATGCTTTCTCTTCAGTGGGTAATGGAAGAAAAATAAACCACAGATACACTTACGGTTAGATTAAGATAAAATAAAAACCTATGTTCTTGTAAGCCAGGAAAAGGCTCAAGATCATGTGCAAGAGACTTTTGTGCATAGGGTGTCCGTTTGATGATGGCAGATAATGTATCCTCCCCCTCTCCAATCTATATCAGTTTCTATAAAGACTATTATTGCCCTTTATACTGCTGCCAAGCACTGTTGACCCCACCACAATTATAACTTTCTCTTCTCTTCCCCATGTTACCTTTGTCCCCTAGCTAGCAACCAAATATTTGTATTTTCTATCCTTAATCTATTTTGTCAGCACATGTAGGGAAAAAATTTGGAGGAGAAATGAGCACCAGAGGGGCTTTTACATTCCACTTCCAATTTATAATTTGAAATATCCTTAGTCTACCTTTTGAACCTTTAGGATATGTTTGGTTAGTGTTTTTGTTGGGACGAAGATGAGTAAAATTTTGATATAAAACAGAATTTTAATTTACGTGGGTTTTGTATTTATCTAATTATATAAAATATATAATAATAATTGAATAATACGTTAGTGTATAGAAATAATAATTAATTTTTAAAATGAAAATATATGCATGTATATATATACATACACACACGAATATGGGTGTACGTGCATATATATATATATATATTTGTATTGATTTGATTGTAAATAGATACCGATTGAATTTTAAAAATTTTGATAAGATAAAAAGTGATGGAAATTTACTAACAAACATAACCTCACTTTCCCACACTGTAGATTTGTATATATTTCATAGAGATTTTATCCATTGTTAATGTTACTTGGTGAATGCATATTTGGTGAGAATCTAATCAACCTGTTCAATGTATTCATTCATTCAACGAACCAGGACATGAATTCCAGCAATTATGTGCAACATAGATTTCAATCTAGAGTACTTAATTTTTGACTGCAGATGCCCCTTAATTATTCAAACATCACCAATTCTTTGAATTGGCCATGTGTGCTGCCTTGAAACATGGGGTGCAGATTTGGTATATCACATGCACCTTTCGTAAGTTATATTTTTTTACAACTAGAACTTAGGTACTTTGTTTTTTATATGTATATTTTTATTATATAATACTTTTTTTTTTTTTGTTAAGGTGCCTAACATCAAAATCCTAGGAAAGATTTGGTGTCAATTAATTAAGAGTAGATCATGTTTTGATATCCTACCTGTGGTCATCCAGGTCCCGAGTGTTCAATTGACAAAACTAGCCCTTAGAATTTTGGGTTATGTTTGGAACTCAATTTTTAACCCAAAAATACTCTCTCAAATTTTACAGTACTAAACATACACTTTAATAACATTTTCATTCACATTTAAATTCAAAATTTTCTTCTCTCATATATATAATTAATTAATTATTTTTTAATCATTATACATATTTACAATCAAATCAATACCCTACACACACTCATATTTATTTTTATTTATATACTATGATATAATTATTATCTCTATAAATTATCACATTATTTAATCATTGTTTTATATTATATATATATATATTTAAATAAATTATACCATTCATCTCATTATAATCTTTCTTCTAAATATATTATTTATCCCAACACAATTCTTACCAAAATATTACGTTTTACAAAACCCCTTTCCCAAACATAACCTTGAAGTTCTTGAATTTGAGGTTATGTTTGGGAGAGGGATTTTGATGGAGATGGTATTAGTGGAAATTGTGTTGAGATAAATGGTAAGTTTTGAAGAAAGATTTTGATGAGATAAATAATATTCACATATTTGAATTTGTGTATTTAAATATGTATAAAATATATAATAATGATTAAATATTGTGATAGTATAATACATATAACATATTATAAAATAATAGAGAGAATATTTATCTTCCTTGTTTTGGTATTAGAGTTGGATTTACCTTGAAGAGCAATTAGCATGAGGTGAGAGTCCTTTTGCAATTCATAATTAGGTTTACACATTGATTGATGTCTATTTTATTGTGTGACATAGTTTGTTTGGTACACTCTTTTTGTTGATCTCTCTAATAAATGTTGATTGAAGCAGGGAAGAAAATTTTGATATCATTATTAAAGTCAAACATTCCAACTAAAATTTTCATATTCAATTTGAAGGGTGTATTAGAAATTAAATCAAATTATTAGGTCTGTATTGGAAATTAAATCAAATTATTAGGTCTTACTTTGATTATATTAAATGAGAAAAAGTCATATCTTTAAAAATTTGAGCATACGTATAATACAATCTTATCGATTTATCATATTATTAAGCTTTCTATTTCAACTATAAATAAGAGTTTGCTATAATGCACTACTAAGAGAAAAGTTGGCATTATTTTATCAGTAGCATATGTGGGTGCTATTGTTGTCACCATTTTGTCTCTTAAATATTTTCTTCATAGTAAGTTTCAAACAAAAAATAAAGGAATGTTCAAATATTTTTTAGTTAATAGGTGACAAGTAAGAAAAAAATCTTCCTTTCTTGAAATGAGAAAAGGGTACCTAAGTTATGTTGTCATGTAGAAATAAGTTGTCATTTTGTTCATGAGAAAAATACAACTAAGTTTAATTTCTATAAGATTGGAGAAGGTTGGAAAACAATTAAAAAAATCTCATTACAAAAACCTTTAATGAAATTCGAGTATATTATCATCATAATGAGTTAGTCGTAATTTACATCTATACTCCAACTCAAAAGAGGGCATCACAAGTTGCCAAAAGCTATATTGTAAGTAATATAGCTAATTAATACGGATAAATATAGTGTAATTATAGAGATTCTAAATTTTATATCTTTCGATCTTTTACATATACACGTAACATGTTCTCAATGAAAAGCAAAAGATAGAGAATAATTGTCCTCCTCATTTTTACTTATATTTATTCATCATCATCCTTCATTTTTCTACATAAATAAAACCATTGGAGATGGCTTGTCTACGAAACAAGAGAGAGATTACGAGGGATTAAGTTTGAAAATCTAATAAATAAGGTAACAAAATAAGTAAAATATCAAATCAAATATTCTTTCTAATACTCAAATATTCTAACACTCTTTTTCAAATTGAACTGGTTATTTTTGGTTAGATCATTCAATTTACACATTCAGTCAAAGTAGATCAAAGTACATAGACAATCATCTTCTTCGTTGGTAGTTCAAAATAAAAATTTTCAAATGCAATTGTAATTCTTTTTTCCTCACAATGAGTGTAACAGTCTCCTTCTTGGGCAATGAGCACGACAACTCTACTTTACTTATGACAACTCTTTTGTGTATGACGAGAAGGATGCATCAATGGGGCTACATAAAAATATGAAAGAGACAATAGGGACAACTCCATGCATTACATGGAGCACTGGATTGAGGTATTTGATCAGTCAAGTAGCCATATAAGAGTAGATATCATAAGTGTAGATATCTTGACAAATAAAAGTTGACAAGAGTAGATATCTTGCTTTAAAAGTAAAGGTGTAAATAGTCGAATTCGATTAATTTAATGATAAAAATTTTACTCGAACTAATGTAGATGAGTTGAAAAAATGTAAATTGTGGTGGCTTATAAATTTTTTCAAGTGAAATGATATGGTTTGGTCAATTTTATTAATTTTTAGCAGCCGGATGCATAATTTGGTGTGTCTCAAACTTTATAAGCATTTTTTCAAAGTAGATTTTTAAGTTAGAATTGAAATGTTTTAATAATTTAGATCTTATAAAATATGTATTGATTAAAATTTTGTGTAAAAAAAATTGTACTAATAAGATAAAATTGATATTGACTATGTTCAACTTAATGTCTGTTATATATTCAAACATACACAAATGCATGTATGTATGTATGTATATCAGCTTTTCAATGGTAAAACTACAATCCAAGAACTATTAAGTTGCTTCAGATTTCAGCCACATTGGCGATGATTAAAATTAACAATGAAGATTCATATTTTATGATTTTAGCTATCTCATATTTTGCAATATAAACATCTATATATAAACTAAATTGCAATAATGTAGTAATTGAAAAGAAAATCAGAACATTGAGTATACAAAATTATGAAAAAATAGTTCATTTTTTAAAATAAAGATTGGTTTAAATACAAAAAAGTGCATTTTTAATTACTTAGCAAAGGTTGTCAATATATGCTTATCTCTATTCAAATATATAAATCATAATTAAAATATAAAAGAACTATTCATCTATCTCTTATATTATGGCTACACAACTCATAAAAACTAGTTTAGTGGTCAAAATTACAATTACCAAAAGTCTTTTTTCTATTTCATAATTCATTAAATCAATTATCACTAACAACTATGTTTTTTTATGTAAATGAAAATGGTTCAAAAACTGCAATTATCAAAAATAGAAAAAGAATAGAAGAAAGGGAACATGATTTCAAGTAGATCTTTGAAGCCCAACAAATTGCACTAATCAAAATAGTTACCAATATTATTTTTTTTCTTTATCTTTTGTTTGGTTTAGCCAACCAATAAAATATATATTTTTATACTTTTTAATATGTACATTTAAATATTGTTATACACACGCATTGAATGTGCAAAATAGTTAGTATTTATAATTACAACCAATAAAGTAAACAACGATCAAAGGAGTTGATAAATAATATTAAGTTGCTTATATATGTGAAAAATATTTTAAATATTATTAAAACATGAATCAATATATGCAAGTCAATTACGTTGACTTTTTTGTTTTATAATTATTTATTATTTAAAAATATATACTTAATTATTATATTTTTTTATTTTTTTTCACTTTTATTTTTACATAAATTTTTTTAAGAAAATTTTATAATACACGTCAGTAACTATAAAACAAAACAATGTCATTGCAATCATTAGGTCTGCCACTCAACCTAAAAGTGATGGATTTGAATATTTATTAATTGCCACTACTTATTAAAATTTATTAAAAAATTTTAGATCTCTAGTAGCCCAACTTGCTTCAATCATATTTTAGAAGAGCCCAAACTGAAACATCTAAACTTAAAAATCAGCTCAAATTCATAAGCCCAGAATCAGACTAGGCCCAATTTCTTTTCCACCCCAAAAATCGTTTGTGGCCCAAACAAATAATGGCCCAAAAAATCACAGGTAGTACAATGGCAGCGGTGGACTGACGTACATAGGGTTCTGAGGACTGTGACCTGGTTTGTTGCTGCACGAGGTGGTGAGAGAGACTGTTGCGCTTTGCATGCGGGGTGCTGTTTCGGATTGCAGCGCAGTGAGCTGTGAGCTTCTTGTTTGCGACAACAGTGAAGTGAGGCAGGACTTCACAACGGTGGCGATTTTGCGCTCGGTGGGTTGTGGTTCACCGGCGGCTTGGGGAATAGGGTTTTGAGAGTGGCTGTCGATTTTTGTGTAGCGGCGGCGCAACGGAACGGAGGAGGTGGCGGCGCTTTGTTGCGGATTATGGCTTGGGATTAAGAAGTTTGGTGGTTGAGCGGTTATTGTTTAGGAGGCAGTGAAGGTGCTTCAAACGGCAGCGGTGCTGGGGTTTGATTTGGGGCTAAGATTTGGGAAATTTTGAGGATTAGGGATTCTGATCAGAGTTGGCCGGGGGGCTTTTTTGTTCTAACCTTTTTAATTTAATTGAGAGTGCTGTCACGTGCCGCTAACTCAGCACATCACCCATTCTTATCAATTATGTTCGCTGGAAAGAAGGGGAAAATGGCCAAAAAAAGGCAAAGAATGATGCCTCAAGGTGCCCAAAACAAGGTCAAAATCGATAAGAAAACAAAGAAATTGTTACAGAAAAGGGCGAGGGATTACAATTCAGACGATGAAGGTGAAGGTGAGCAAATCCATCAGGATACTGGAGTGAAGAGGTTCAAGAAAAGTGATGATGAACTTGAAGTTGGGTTTTCGGACGACGGTGAGGAAGAGAATCGAGGGGTTGAAGCTGAAGAGGTTTCGGAAGATGAAGATGGCGGAATTCAGCCTGGTATTATGAAATTTACGGACGGCATTAAGGCTTTTAAATTGGCGTTTAAGAAAATTGTTAAAAAGAGTTGTGGTGGTGATGAAGATGTTCTGGTGAGATGCTTTTTCTGATTGTGTGCAAGAATCCTTTTTTTTTTTCTTTTTTTCTTTTTGAAAGAAAAATTTAACAATGAAGCTTGATATGTTGGCAGGGTCCTGTATTATCTGCGCATAAGAAGCTATTAGCAGAGAAGCTCGCTGAAGAAGAAGCAGAAAGGAAAGTCAAGGGGGAGGTGAAGAAGGAGAAGCACCTGGTACGGAATTTCTTTACCTGACCAACTGAAGGCATGATGTTGTTCAACTTTTCAGCTTTCCTGTTGTGTGATGTTCCTGTTATTTTCAATTCTTGTTTTGTTTGGCTGCTATGTGATGAAAAGATAGCAGAGAAGGGGCATGTGAAGCCTGCTAACTACTTAGATTCCCATGAAAAGTTTCTACTTGGAGTTGCAACAAAAGGAGGTAGAAATTGTTTTTGGTTGGCTTTAATTGCTTTCTGAGACTCTGAGTTTATTCACTTACTTTATTTGAGTGACTAATCATGGTTCTTTTTTGTGGCAATTGTAATGGTCAACAATCAGTGGTCAAGCTGTTTAATGCTGTAAGTTGCCATGCCTACATTGTATAAGTATCTGCTGCATGCACATTTTCGACAATGCCTAAGTTTTTACCCCTTTTTATCAGAAACAACATGCCATATTTTGAAACTACTATATTTCATGCAGGTAAACAAAGCCCAGAATGCTCAAAAAGGTTTGAATCCGTCGAGATCAAAAGATGAGAAAGGTATGTGAATAGAATGAAATTTCCTACTGCAAACATCTGCAGTATATTTAGTTGCTTTGATTCCCTTGTTGATTTACTTAGATCTTTTGGAAGCTATATATTGAACTTAGTTTGTTAAAGTTGATTTTTTTAAAAAATCCGCATAGGCTTATATTTGGTTTTCAGACCATAAAAAATGTTAAATCTGTGTGTGCCTTGCCTGTTGGATCCATATTTTAGAATGTGAAGTTCAAATACCATCAAGCTTAGTAATGCTATGCTCAAACTCACACAATTGTAACTAGTTCAATGCTGCCACTTAATCTTTGTTTAAAGCTTTTTATCTGCATTGGCTTCAGAATGGTTTGGGTACTGTTGTATGAAAGAAGGAAAAATTGTAGTGAAAATAGAATATTGGTGATAAATTGAGTTGAGAAAATTGGTATAATCAGGCGTGGATCGCATGACTTATGGACATGCGGAAAAAAAATAATTGTGCAGTTATATATTTTGTTAAAATATTTGATTTTCTAGGCCCTAAAGAAATTTGGAATATAAGTCAAACAAATTTAGAATGGGGTGGTCATTTTATATCATTTATATTAACAGAACTTGTGGATTGTAATTTGGCGGATGTGAATGGTATAGACAAAAGGACTACAATTTTATAGTTTGATGATAACATATTGAAGAACCCCAATTCAATATATGGAATGAGATCATGTTAACTGACTACCATAACCTAATATAACATTTAAGAATCTAAAAAATTCTCAGAAGCATAAAATGATATTCTAACACGAGGCTCTTTCTTCTCTTCCCCTTTTCCTTCTTGATGGAAAGGCAGGTTTAGATGTGTTCTTCTTTCTTCAAAATTTTCCAAGTCGCATCTGGCCTCCTTATGGTGCATTTGTCTTTAGAAATTGATAAATATTGATTATAATTTCCAGCTGGTCCTTCATATTTGTACTCAAGGAAATCCCATAGATTTGACAAGGAGGTAATGGAACTGAAACGAGCACTGACCTTACTAGTATTTGGGGTCAATAATTAAGTTTGATTATTTACATATCGTAAGAAACTTAACTTGGCAAATACAATAAAAGAATCCATTTTCTTTTGATATTATAAACACTGTCCTTGGGAAAAGATAGATTATGATTTTTTTTGTTTTCTTGATTGAGCCCCTTAAAATTTTGTTTTGAAGTGATGTTATGTGGTTGAGTAACCTATCTATGCTTTTAAAACAAACTTCTAAAGGGAAACCTACCAGTGAACCAGTATTCAGCCTTCTGTTTTGAACTTTTTTACTTTTATTAGTATGATTTTGGCTTCTTTTTGTCATGTTTATCAACCTCTCTCTAATAAATATTTATAAAATTTTCCAGTAATAAAGAATCGAAGGAAGGAGACCTTCTACTCAGAGCTGGGCAAGACATCATCACAATCTGCTGGAACTGTTGTGAAGGCGCTCTCTCTCTCTCTCTCTCTCTCTCTAGAGAGATATATATATATATATCACATTTTTTGTGTAATTAACTTTTTATTAACATAGTTTTGATCTCAAATCTATTGTGCTTTGGCAACATTCAGGTAGGCACTTCTACCGGTTCTGTGGATGGTGATGCTCCGGCATGGGCCCCTCTGCGTGACAATTACATGCTAACAAACCCCAAGTTGAAAGATTGGGACAAGATGCAGGTAAGGTTTTCTCTGGGCTAACCACAATAACTGAACATATATCTGTACGTATATGTTGAAATTGATACTTGGGGGAATGAAGTAGCGCTTCATGTGTAACTATGGAAGCATTTCTGTTGGTTCAGTTTTCTTTTGCATTAAACCTAGGCAGCCACTCTTATCCCACACGTTTTACGTTTCTTTTTATTCGTGTGTGAAAATTTGTTGTCTACTCGATCCACACAGGATATAAATGCTGAAGATGACGTTGGGAGAAGTTTGGATTCAGAGTCTTCATCAGACAATGATTGAAGTTACTATCCTTGAGAAGTTTGAATCAAAACAATTTTATTACACAAACGAGTTTAATGGCTAAATGAGATTTTGTTGCTTGGTAGGGACAACTTGGTGAAACCATCTGAAGTTAACGATGATCTAGTTTTGGTATTTCCTGGAGCCAATATAACACCTCCATGGTCTCAGGTGGTCCATCATTGGATAATCCCAACTCTAAATTTACAGTTAAAAATGTCACAGCATCCCATTTCATTGGCATTTCAATTTTGTTGTATTTTTTACAGTGTAGACTCTCCCTTACATTTCAAGTAATGCATATGATCTCCGTTTACGTTTCTTGTTATATGCCTGGTATCTCACACGGTGCACATGCTCTACTCTTGCACATGATGTTTAGTAGAAGATACAGAATATCTTGGTACATAGTTGTCTGCCTCAATTAGTCTTCTCTGCTAGATGCTGAGATCTGATTGACTTGCTGGAAGAGTCTAGACGTGGTAATAAGTCAAATTATTATGGAGTTTGTTTAAATTCGAAAATATTTTTGAGCTCAATCAAGCTTAAATTCAAATTTGATTAGTTCGTTTAGTTCAACCATTTTGAGATTTACAAAATTGAGATATGGAAAGATTTGAGTAATTTTCAAGTCTGAATTGCCACTGAAGTTTTGCGAATTGACAATCCTAAATCTGACTTGATTCTCCTTGATTATTAATAAATGCTAAGTCGTATTATTTTAGCAATATTTGCCATTGCCAATTGTGTGCATCTCTGTAGAAGAACGTGAGACGGCAATGATGTGTGGTCAAACTTCTGTTTGAGGTGGATTTTTAAGTCATGTAGTTAACGTGTTGGACTATTGAGGTCTAGATATCAAGATTGAAGACTTAAGTTCTACATTGTATTCCTATGTATGGTGTTTATCTATTTATAAATCTATTTTCAAATATTTTTTTAGAAAATAAGTAAATATTTTTGGCTGTTTAAATTTAAATGGAAGAAACAAAAATGATGTAAGAATTTCATATAAAAAATTAAATATTTTATATGAATATTTTTAGCAGTCTTTTTCATATTTAAAAAATTGAAGCAATTATTTTATATAAATGTATTTTTAAAAATTTGAAAAAGTCTCATTGATCCAACATGTGGAACGTTCTGGGTTTGAAGTCCACAAAAAAAATTCATGAGCACAGAGTCATATCTAAGCTCCCAAACATGCCCTCAAACTCTTATTTAATAATCTTGTTTTTGCCAGGATACAGAGCTCTCCTGGTCTCTAATTCATCAAACACTAAGCTGACAGGTCAGAAACAAAGATATTGCAGACAGAAATATCTACTCAAATATTCAAAAATCTCACTGAAGTGGCTCAATCCCTATCCAAGCACACCAACCTTAGCCGGCCAAAAAATTCAACATGCCTGAGATTGTGCTACATTATAATTTTATTGAATGACTTTATACATAACAACCAAAAAGAAAGAAGACACAAAAATTACAGTAGCAGAGCTTCGGCTAACACGAGAGAGAGAGAGAGAGAGCCCCTTGTAACGCAGCAAAATAGTTTCCTGTTTAGGCCATTTTAGCAAACTTCTGCACGTGGAATACCTGACCAACTGATAATAAAATCATGCCCGTTAACTAGGAAAGAAGGGTCCATGATCTCGCAAATTACTTTTTAATATCATAGGTAAGAACCACAGCATTTCCAAAGTCACACCAAGTTTTGGCATCCTGTTTTACGAAGCCACATTTGATGCGAAGTAACACTAGTCATAGTTACAAATGGAGATGGTACCTTGACAGAATGCTCACAGCATAAGGTGACACCTTGAGGGCCAAAGAAATTATTTCCCTCCTCTCCCCATGGACAATAACAATAATCCACACTGTTAGGTAACTTGCCAGGAGTGCTTCCGTCACTCCATTATGAATACGTAATTTGAATTTGCACAGGGTAATGGAGCGCTTGCAGCAATTTCTCCCTGCAATTGGAAGGTTCCGTCCCATTGAGGATCTCTGATTTATATTGCTCTTGCGTATCCTCAATTGAAGAGCAAAAGATTTTACTCAGAAGCTACGGGTTGGGCTTAATGGATCATAATCATAAGCATCACCAGCCTTGACAAACCGCCCCTTCACACGCCTCCTTCCATCCGCTCTTGCCTTGCGAGAAGCATACCTTATTTTCTTCTCAAATCTGTCAAATCATCCAAATGATAATAAAATGCCAAGATAGTATAAATACACTATTCAAGGAATAGTGTGTCTTTCAGAACAAACGAATTACTTTGCTTGCATATTCATTTTATAATCTACACAGTAAGAGTCCTGATTACATATTGAAGAGTTAGCTAACAAAACATTCTCTTAGAATAAACTTCTTTAATGATTACCGTCTTGAAAGAAATAATGAGGTTAATTCAACTTTTATAAAACTGTCAGTAATATGATGAATTGGAAGATAAGCTTTCAATGACAAGTCTTACATTCTTGCCTTCTTCTTTTCCATGTAACGCATGACAGCATCACTCCTCCTAGTAGAAGACACGGAAGTTTCAGGACCTTGAGGGTACCAAGGCAGCTCTTCCATGATTGGCATTGATGAAGAAGCCCCACAGTCTTGATAATCTCCAGCATTGCTTTCTCCAGTGAGGCCAGAAAATGAGAAGCCCAAGTGTGATTGCACCATAAAAGATAAATTGGGATCTGTTTTACAACTAATAATTGAATCTGCAGATGTTGCATTGCTGCATGCTGGTTGCAACATGTTAACCTCTCCGATTGATGCCCCCTAGAAAGTACCAAGAAGTTAAGTGCATCGGCATTCCCGTGACAGCATTAGTTCATTAATAACAACCATATCGTTTCGAAGGGCAAAGCATCACAATATTCACAACTAGCATCCTTGGCATTACTCAAGTAAATTTACTTTAATATAGTATAATAGATGAAATTTTGATAACCAAACCAATACATCAAGTATGCTACAAAAGAAAAGTTGACGCACAAACCATTAGATTTACACTAGCACAATATGATAACAAAATATCAGCAAATAGGTTAGTGCCATTCATCAATCTTTGCAGAAAGTTCCAAGTCACTAAACTAACCTAGGATGAAGATGGGATATGGGCATACTGAATTAAATAATCTTAAGCACTAATCATAGAACTGAAACCTTGTGTTTCAATCAACTGAAAAAGGGCAGATGGGTATTTTATGAGCACAACATATGCTATGAGCACAACATATGCCTGAATTTAAGTGCCAACATCATTCTGGGGAGCACAATAATTTGGAGAAAGGTATGGTCATGGCAAGGCCCTCCCTATCTCTCGAGTAGAGAACCAGCAAGGTGGCAAGAAATACAATTTCAGAACAATTTTTCTCCGAACTCAGACGCATAGAAATGTGCATGTGATGTATATGCAAATAGACTTGGCAAGAGGAAAGGGAGATGCACACACACTAATGTTCACAACTAAATTATGTCTTTTCCACGCAGAAGATTTAACATTATAGCACAAGTACTTAGGAAGATAAGAAAGCATCCCAAGACTTGTTTCCAAGGGAGATAATTATTGCAGGAACCTTTCAACAGCTTCAAATGAACGTTACACGTCTTTTACAAGCAGACATCAAATTGCTAGGCTTCTACCAGAATTATAGTCAAATTTCAACAGATAATTTACACCAAGACTCCATCTATGAATGACAATACTATGCAAATGCGTGGAAGAACTTCATTGAGATTGCCGAATCACATATTAATGAAAATTTTGCATTTTGTATATTTTGGGGATCTTACAAGTCAAGGAAATTCAGCCACCATCATTTTCAACAGACCTTGTATTTTTATGATTACTTCTTGTTATAGGCTGGAATAAGTAGTATTGTAAATAATATAGCTTAATTATAGGGGCAAACATCACCTAATTGTAGGGATCCTAAATTGTGTACCTTCCTAATTTAGAGTGCCTAGTTTGTATGCATACATGTAACATGTTCTCAATGAGATACAAGAGAGAGAATACTTGTCTTTCTCATTTTCAAAGTACTACAGTTGGTTTGAATTAGAGAGCAATTTTAGAGTTTTTGCTTTCAGCCCTACTAAGCAGAACTTAAGGCGGTGTCCTCTTTCATTTATATAATTCTTAGACATTTTTTGTTTGCCATTTTCTGTACAATCAATAATCAGGTTTACGCATTGATCATGGTCTATCTTCATTTGTGCATGATTTTCATGTTGTGCACCCTTTTCTTGATCTCTTTAATAGCCCTGGTCGAAAATCTCAAAAAAAGTTTGATATCGTAGTTCAAATTAAACATTGCAATCAAAGTTTCTATGTTCAAATTGAGGGAGAATATTGGAAACTAAATCCATTTGTCAGGACTTGATTTGTTCAGATTAGACGATATTAATCATATCTTTAAGATTTAAAATATTTGTTATGAAACAATCTTATAGATTTATTTCTATTATTAAGCTTTAAGTTTACCTATAGGCGGGTGGTTATTGTAATGCAATTCTAAGGGAGATGTTGGCATTATTTTGTTAATAGTGTATGTGGTATATATTGTCATGACCAGGCGTGATGTTATGGGCATTTCATCTCTTAAATTTTTTCTTTATAGTTTCAGACGAAAAATATAGAAAATGTTAAAAGCATTTCTTAAGTAATGAAGCGGCCAAGGAGTAAGAAAATAATCTCGTTTTCTCAAAGAAAATATATACTTGAATTATTATTAGTAACAAGAAAATTGAGAGCTAAACCATGTAGAACTCTTATGATTCCAAATACCTAGCTCACAAAGAGAAGTGAATTGTTAGAAGAACTAGTCTCAATTTATACTACGAGACTAAGTACAAAGATACTGAAAATAACTCAATTAATATCATAACTCTAATCCTAGTACATAGGAAACCAAATATTAAAATAGGACATAAAGATACTAGACCTATATACTATGTGACCAAAAATATGAAATATCGAACCAAATATTATTTCTAGTACTCAAATATTCTAATACCAATAAAAATCTAACATTACAAGATAGGGTCATATGCAGTAGAAGCAAAAAGATAATTTTCAGAAATTTCATTTGAGGAAGTACCTCAGCAGCATAAGCACCCCAACAGTTAGATTCAGACATGTCTTTCGTCCCAAATATCCCATCAATACCATCACTACCAAAAAGTTGTTCTGGATTATCAAGAGCTACACCAAAAAGTTCTTCATAGTTTTCAATGCATAAGTCAACCTCATCCATATTGAAACCGTCATAGAAGCCTTCATTCTCACAGGCAGCAGCTCCCTTTCCTTCGGATGAGAAAACCTGCACATGAAAAACAAGATTTTAAAGTGCTTCATATACAATAGGTGAAAACAATAAACCATCACTAAACTAAAAAAAACCAATAATTAATAATTGTTATCAAACTTTACGCATGCTCTACGTGGTGATGCCAAAAAATACTTCCCACATCCGACAGAGAAGACCGTAGATGTTGACCCAGTCTTGGATCAATCATTTGCATCCATAACAAATTCAAACAAAACAGGGAAAACTCTAAGTTGAGCACACCCATCACCTAAAACAATTGTGCTTAGAAAACAAATCATTACAGGTTCATCTGACTTCAATAGCCTTCAGCAAAACAAAGTTCAAAGTCTTCTACCTCAAAAGGATGCTCTTTGGAATTTATTACCAAAAATAGACCCAGCTTCAATAGATTTATGAAATAACAAAACATCTTTCATGAAAAAAAGGTACTTCATGCCATCGATATTACTTTTATTGAGTAATTTTTATGATGATGATGTTAGGATGAGAACAGATTTTTATCTGTCAGTTTTACCATAAAATAGAATAGTTAAACACTGGTGAGTCACATTCTTGTTTAACGTAACATTCTTGATTAACGCAACAATAGAGTTAGAAATAGTTTGCTAATTTAGAATAAACAACATTATATTTGAATCCACCCCCAGACAAGGAGGGAGGGGAGACAGATTCCAATAGAAAGAGAAAGCTCAAAACAGCAAAAGAAACAAAAGCAGCTCAATTTCTCAACAAGTTACTATAGCCGTTATCGTTCACATAACACGTTAACAAAAAATTTTCATTTATTATATTCCAACCAAATCTCCCACTTTCATTTACCATTTAGCCATTAATATTAGCACACTGAAACAAAATTTCATATATTAAGTTCAATCTACATCACAAAAATATCCAATTCCTTTCAACATTGAAGCATGATGAATTAAAAGAAGTAAAAAGAAGGGAGATGGTGAAAATTAGCTGAAATAGCAAACCAACATTTTTAACAAGTCACGGTTTAGAATTTCCATTTGGTTTTCCTTGAAATGGTAGCATCTTCATTATTGTTAGAGTTCTTCACTAGTTGGCACAAGAATTACTATAAAGAAGATAGGGTGATAGCATCGCTCAAATAGCCTCCAAGTGCACAACTAAATCAGATGTGATGACATACTAGTAAGTTTTGACTTCTTACCATGGAAATGTTCATCAGAATACGGAAATCAACACCAAATAGGCTCATATGAAATTGAGGTTAAGCACATTTGCTGCCCAATGTAACTTATATGCAAAATAGCAAGTTACCATTGGCATGGCAGACGTTGAAGGTTCAACTTTTGGATCGAGCAAAGGAGTTGATGACTCAATTGGAATTGCTAATTTATTCACAGCCACATTATTAAATTCCCTAGCTTCCCCAAGAAAGGGTGAATCTTGAATATTATTCTTTCCCTGGGAGCCTTGACAATCCGCTGGCCTGTTGTCAGTAATGCTCATTGAACCCATTCCCTGCTCACAAGCAGAATCTTCAACTGAAGGAAAGTTCAAGAGAAAAGGCCAACATGCAGAAAGTTCTGCAGCAGAAGGGCAGCCAGAGTAGCAATTAACAGCCTCTCTTTTATGTGTGGAACTTGAATTTGAACCAGTAAGCCCCTTACAATCACAATTCTGGCAAAGAGATATATTCTCCTGAATACACCTAACAAAAGCTGGCTGGGAATTGCATCTTTCACAAACAAGTGTCCTGTTGTGACGTCTAGAAAGTGCATTTGCAGAATGGACATTACGGTCACAAGACAAACACAAACTAGCTGCATCGGATCGACAGTACACTATGGATCTTTGTTCCCCACAGAAATCACAAAGATAACCCATATTATGACTCGTTAACCAAACACTTCCCAGTATTTTCGAGTCCACACACTTCTGTCCAAACAAAGTATTCAGATTGATGAAAAACAGATTTCAGAGATGGTGACGACAAGGTTGTTTCCCAGAGGGGAGGGATAAGACGCTATCTGCTTTAAAAAGGAACAAAAATATTGTTAACGTAAAGACACTGCAATTATCTTAAACAAGTAAAAAAGATTACACTATTATAAAGCAAGCCATGCCCTCCATTCAACATCAAGGAGGACAGGGCATACAGCAATGGTGCTAATAATATCATCACCCAGAAAGGTACACAAATGCAATTTAGCAACGCATAAGTACAGCCTTCAGAAAGTAATAAATATCAATAGCAATATTCCCAATCCGAAAGGGACAAATTCCCTCAGCCAAGTTACTTCATTTCAGGAAAATTGAGAGAACAAATTCTCTACTGATATACACTGCCACAGAATACAACATAAGAACATATGGCATATGACACAAGGATAGTAGTAAAATCAGTTACGAATAAAAAGAGAGTAAAAGGTGATCCAAATCTTCAGTGTGTTGGGAATCAAGAATCCAAACGAAAAGGAAAAAAAGGATATATCTTAAGCAAACTAAAACCGGACTTGTTTCAATTTAAGAGAACTAAGATTATCAGCAAGTACTGTCTTCTCATTGAAAGATGCAAATTTCAGTAATTCACAGACTTAAAAACGTGTCCGAAGAAAAGGAAGTGGGAAAAGAAATGAGCTCACATCATCCGTGACAAAGAAAATTCACAGACTCCAGCAGAAGATTGAGAAACTCCAACTGCTTCGCAACCGAATATACACAAAATCGGAGATGAATTCCCCATAATGAAAGAGAGAGAAGGATTGCGGAAGAAGAAGAAGAGGGGAAGTTGTGAGGTGGGACCTCTCCTTTATTCATGAATACTAAGAAAAGTTAGCCATAGGCCTTCAATTCTAAAACGAAAAATTATAAAAATTTAATGAAAAATTTTTATTGTGTTAAAAAAATATATTTAATTATAAAATTTTAATAATAGAAAGTTATATTTATTTGAGTACATACATATAATAATGATTAAATTATTTAAGAGTATTTTTTCGTAATGATTAGTTTTAAAATATAAATCAATAAAAATATAAATATGTGTATAAATATATATATATATATAAGTATTCATTAGATTATTGATAAATATAATGATCAAATTTTGAATATTGGCAAGGGACGGAATAATTTGAGTTTAGATTTAGATTAAAATTTTATTAAATAATATATTTAGATTGCAAAAATTAATTCACTTGACACTGTCTTTTCTTTTCTTTAATTTTTTTCATAGATAAATGATTATTCTCTCTATATTAATACTAGAAAAAGAAAAGAAAAGAAAAGGAATGGGTCCTACTATTTAATTGCATAAAAGAATAAATGAGAATATATTGATAAGTTAATTTCTTAAAAAAATAAAAAAGGTCACCTGCAAATTAATAAATATTTAATTTTTGTTAGTAATACTAATTTTCCATTTATTTGTGAACCTTGGGTTGATGCTATTGAATTTTAAAGATATTTTAAATATTTGTAACATTTAAATTGTATTTTAATGCCTTCAACCCAAAAATACATTTATCAAATATAAGAGGAACCAAACTCCTGATCAACTTCTACCAAACCATCTTCAAAGGAGTGATAAATTATAAGTTTACTTGTATATTAAATATAGGTTTATATGATATAATATAGTATAATATAACATAATATAATATAATATTATCCAAATCCAAAACAGGTGGGATTGTTTAAAAGTGTAAATATATTTCATGTACTTCCGAAGCAGGAGCGGCCATGTTTGGATGTACATTTTCTAATGTTTTCTATTCATTAAAATACTTTTTTTAAAATATATAATGGAACATAATAATATCATAACCCTTTTTTTACTTTCACATTATTCTTAAATTTTAATGTTCATTATTTTTCTTCACCAAAATTTACATCCAAATATAGCTCTATTTTCGAATGCTCATCGTGTCAGGTTTTTATTTTATTAAAATACATACATTTCACACATATTAATTTTTAAATTTTTTTTTTCATTTTATTCATAATTTTTCACACATAAAATACACATTTTTAATCCTCCAATAAAAATAAAAAATAAAAATATATATTTAAAGAATTAGGATTGATTGCACTTTTCCTTGAGTAATTACATATTGTACTTGTTTTTTTAAATTAGATATGAAATACTTATACTCTTATGTCTTTTAAATAGAAGATACCATTATATTGAATTACTAAACATTTATATACTTTAAACCAAATCATCTTGCATCCTATGTTTTATCTTGTGCAAATACACACAATATAAATTATTGCATGATAAAGCACACAACAATATAGAAGAATCGAAATTGTAAATATTATAAACTCGAAGACAAGTTTTTTACAAAATTAAAAAAAAAAGTAGTAAATATTTTAATTAGTATAATCAATTTTAAAAATTATATTTCTCTTTCAAACATTAAAGTTAATTTAGTCTCATGAATGTTAGATTAAATTAAAATAATTTACTTAAATAAAGCAAACCTAAATGGATTTCTCGATTTGATAAAATTAGTAAAAATAATCCTAAAATTTTTGAAAAAATGTTGAGAATTACTATCACAAGAAGCACGTGGACGAGATAGGACTCAAGGCCCCTTTGGATTATCGTACACGTGAGCATGTTCTTTTTGGCAAGAAAGAAAAGGGTTTTTAAACTTTAAATAAACATTAAAAATGACGACATCGACAATTGAAAAAATGTCCCTTTTATTTAATTATTATAGTTTTGGGATAAGGAAGACACTTTTTGAACTTAATAATACAATTAATAGTAGACAAAGAATGATGAGACATGTGAGATTCATTAATAATCGACAGATCCTCTCATCATTCACCTCACACTTATTCGTTTGACTTCTTTACTCAAAAAGCTCACCTACACTAATTATATAAGCATCTTTATTGCACATTTCCATTTATGGGCACAATTAAATATATTAATTAACAAAATTTTTATTTAAATTTAAATTTAAAATTTTCTTTTACAATTAAATTAATATATATATACACACACAAATATTCTTATATTTATATATTTTTTATATTTTAAAAATTAATCATTATTCTTATTAACTATCGTATTATCCTATCATTATCATATATTAACATTTAAATAAAATAACATTCTTACACAATCAAACTTTAACAACACAGCATACTTTTTATTCCAATACAACTCCATCAAATATTATTAATTAGCAAAACTTCTTTCCCAAACATAACCCTTGCTTTCTTTGAGACATATACACAGATAAGTATGTAAATGCGCGTGTGTATGTATTGCATCTATTTTATTGAAAAATGAAGCCCAAAAGGAAAAAAAAAATCAAATATTAAGAGTAATATTTTTAATGCATTTTAGTACAAATTTTTGAAATACAATCATTATATATGTTCAAGATAAAATAATTACCTATATATATATATACATAGAATCATATTTGTATATATATTTATATTTTAAAAACTAAATATTACATATCAGTACGTCCTTTAATAATCAATGTATAATAACATACGAAATTAAATAAACCTCATAAATGCACTTAGCATTTTTACATCGTTTATAAAACATTTATTACACCAATGTTCTTTGTTCGCTAGCAACACTTCCAAACAAAACCACACCATTTTTCCCTTGCAAAAACCTACAAACTGATTACAAGAAAGATGACAAGACAACAAGAAGTGAACATTGAAATTATTTTCAATACGTAAATGACACACGCAATATATATAGACTTTCCATGTCCAAAAATGAAATTTAATCGATAGAGCAATTGGGCATTCAATAATTTACTTTAATTGTTGCCATCATCACATGAAAATTTCATTCAACTATTTTATGTTTAGGATTTAGGAATTGCACTTTGAGAAGTTTAACTTGATCTTTTATTTTAATTTTAATTCTTTTAGATTTACTTGCAAAGATGTCATTTTCAAATAAAAATATATATATTAAAAAAAAAGCAATTGTTAATACACACACAAGTACATAAAGATGGATCAGAATTGAAGACTTGAATTAGATAACAGGAATTGTAAATACGAGTTCGAAATGCCTCTGATGTTGAATAGACTACAACTATATAACAATAATAATAATTAAAAAATAAGTCAAAATTTCAGAAACAAATACCGTAAATTTGTTAATATAAATTTAAGATCTTCAATCCAGACACCAAAATATAAACAATAAAGCCGCAAGATTAAGCAAGAGAAAGCAAAGGATTCCCCCAACATTTAGGAATCAACATTTTGCATGGCAGCATCATTGTTCCCTCAAGGCGTCATCTCTGAATGGCTTAGCTTTCTCGAGTAGCCCCAGATTTTCAAACCAAGCAAGTCCAGCAAACTAATAGATTCACTGTTGTTTTCAACACATTTTTGCTCCAAGTTATGTGCAAAATGCAATGTACAAGCACATCCTCTGTAGGGAACGAGAATCAGTTCCGTCTAGCTCATGCAAATGGGATTATGAGTGCGGATCTCGAGTAGGTGATGTAGTGCAGTTGAAGCCTGAACCACCTGAGACGCACATCGGCATAGCCGTAGAATCCTTATGTATCCAGTTCTAACACCCTTAACCGCACCTCCGATCTCGTCAAAGATGGGAACAGATGATGAACATTTCCAACTGTTGACAGTTGATTCCATTCCAAGTGGAAGGATCTCTGAAGGGTAGATTCCACTGCAGCAAAAATCATACAAATCAATGCAGTATTATGGACAGCATGGGGAGGAAATGCCATACGGCGAAATGACATGTGCCTGCCATGAGGGTGGACTGTGGAGAAAGTTATTTTGTTTGATCTACCACAAAGTGTGACATTAGATTGGCAGGAAAACAGGGTGTAAACTCTTCTAAAGTAAAATTTCTACGAGTAGACAAGGAGAAAAAATTACAAAGCAGAAAAAGAATATCCCACACCCACATATAATCAAACATCTTTCTATTTTTTTCAAGTGAATTGACTGCATGCTTTAAAAAAATGTAATGATTTCATAACTCCTACTTGCCTTAGAATTGATGAAATGTATAAATACATTTATATTATCAATCATGGAGCTTGTTTCGTCCAAATAATTTAACAGCTTATTATGGAATAACATCAGAAATTTGAACTTCAAAATATTATTTTCAGAAGCTCTTGCCTATTCGGGTATATAGTTCTAATGCTTTCTTATTTAAGCACAGCTAGCCAAATTCAAACCATCCAGAGCATGGGTTGTCAGGACTATCATTAAATCCTTAAAAGTTTCTGCCACCGACAGAAGACTCCCTCAATTTGCAGCTAGGCTAACCAATGAAAGACAACAAATGATGATATTTAATAGCCGTGGGCATACTTCTCTACCAAGGCTGAACCCCAAGTCTCAATCAGAAAAAGAGAAATAAATGAACTACAATGTTCCAGAATTCCATTTCATGTGCAGTACATTCACGACAACTTAGGGATTGGATGTTGTTAAACACTAGTCGTTAAATTCCCAAGGCTCGTTGAGGTGCAGAGTCCGTCTGGGGCTTAACCACAATCAACAAAATGCGGTGTGCCACTACCAAACTGAATTCAAATGAATTCTTCTAAACCTCAATTAATCACACAAAACTCCATAGCTTTATGTGTTTTACAATTATGCACATTCTAAAAACATACACTCGATTATTACCTTTTTTTAATCTCTTTCTCTCTCTAATTTTAACACAATTCTTAAGATAGAAATACCTAAAAACACACACTAAAATTTAAAAACAAATTACCATTGCTACAAATATCAGAAATAACCAGTTCAGTAAAATCCACATGAATCTGTGTCATGTTGCCAATTAACATGGTTGAAAAAGAAAGCAATGTTCCTTTAATTCATAAAAACTTGATAATCATGGAATTGGCGAATATTCTTCAATAATAACTGTAATTCTTGAAGGGGAGACTTACTATAGAAAAGCACAACTAGGGGTGAGATTCAACCAAGCTACTTGACTCAAGCTCGAGCATCTCAGCCTGTTTAAATGATCAGGGCTCAGCGCTCGCTGAGTTACTTGAGATAGATATAAATGTATATATATTCCAAGAATGTCTGCAGCCCAGTGGTGGGTGGAGCTGTACATTGAAGGATGTGTCATGGGTTCAAATGTTATATGGCACAGTTTTTTGTACTTTTACTTCCTATTTATTTTCTTATTAATAAAACTCGAAACATAACTTGAATCGTGTTTAGGCTTTGGATTGATGGTAGAGAAACCTTACAATGTAGATCAGGTCCAAAGTCAAATCCGATTCACTTCAAAAATAAGGTTTTTCTAATAACTGGGCTTCAGCTTGATTGAACTTAAACTTGAGTTAAGCTCCATGATTTTGGTCAAGTTGAGCTAATCGAGCTCGACTTCACTAGATCTCAACCCTACTCAAACCAGCACCACTGATGCCAACAATCTTGGTATCTAAAACCTTTCCTGTGGTTGTGCTTACTATTCCAAATATTCCAACTGGCTAAATGTAAATGTAAATTAAAGAGTAGGTGGAAGAATTCAGTCAATAAATGCAACTGATGATATGTTGAGTGATGCCAGTTGAAATAACAAGTGACACCTTACTCAAGAGGAGAAATCATAAAAACGAACAATGGAACTAACCGTTTCAGGCAAGTCATGTCAAGGGTGAGGGTCACCGTCCTCCCAGAATTAAAATTAAAGAAAGAAAGAACCAGATTAAGCTGTCCAACTGCAACCAAAAATTTACAAATTGATGTATAAGCATAAAGACCCTGATTATCAGTCACTCCAATTTCTGCTAAGAGATCAAATCAATTAATGCATGTTTCACAGAAGGAATCAAGTACAGAGTAAACAGGCAAGAATTTTGAGCGAATATCCAAACATAGAAAATTATTTGCCAGATAAAGCAAAAAATTTATAGGTGAACACAAAACTTACTCAGCACAGAGTATCATTTCCAATTAGAACTTGAAAGCACAATGTTAACAAAATAGCGTTAAGACTCAAAATTGTTTCTCAGAGATTCGTTCCACAGTTGAAAATGACAGAACCCGAAGAAGGAAGGGGATGGAGGGATTGGAACAGTGAAAATATGGGTGGCTATATGGGCCAGTCTTTGCATTTCTGACATATGCAAATGTCCAAGAATTATTATGCTCTCCGAATTTCAACTAAACGCTTAGAAACTAAGAATTAATTCAAAACTTGATATACTATAAGGGTTATGCAATGTGATTAGTACAATCTGAAGGGCAAAAGCTAGGAAATAGTATCATGACAAGGTGGAAAGAGGATGGCAGAAGAGTAGTTTCCACATAAAACATAAATTCAACCAATACAACAAAATGTATCAGCTGTGTTTGTTTAAATCTTTGAGAGTGTATTTTTCTTGAAAGTTGCATAAAAGTATGAAAATAAAGAGATAAAATCTGAAATGTATAAAGATTGAAATGTGTGTATTATTTTGGTTAAAATGAAAACAGACATAGAATGAGAAGATATTACTATTTATTGTAAATTGCAAGCAAATAGATGAAAACCTAGAATGCTACAAACTATATTAAATTAAATTAGTGCAGACATGAAACACAATTACCAGATGGGGAACAAAAGCTTGATTGTGTCAGATTTTGGAACTCAATCTGTGCTAACTTTACCTCCTCGACCACATCAAGCAAGGTACCCAAAAGCGAACTAGTCACCTGTCAAATAGTGACAGTTAAGGACATAAATTAAACAAATTATACTATGCAAAACTTAGAAATTCTAACTTCTTATACGAGAACTTCATTCTGATTACTAAATTAACATTCCACATGCTACTAGTTTAGATAGAGCTAAAAAGAGCAAGGAAGCCCATGCTCAAAAGGGGAAAAAACGTACATCAATGCTCAAAGGGGAAAAAAAACGTACATCAATGAGGGATTAAAAGGACATGAAAATGTTTTCAGTTTCAAGCAATAGCCAAACAATGTTTTTGAGTTTCATATGGCATTAAACTATCCTTTATCCCCTATATTAATTGCAGTTCACATTGGCTTTGCCCATATATTAATTGCAGTCAACATTGGCTTTGACTGTTTCACCTTAATCTCCTGATCAGCCAAAAAAAAAAAGCTAATATAAATTCAAGGCCAAACATGATGCGGATGTAAATAAACTGCTACTCCTACCGAAAATTGAAAGAAACACAGAAACTCTGCTTTTTACTTACTTGCGTCTGCTGTGCCAAAGTTTTAGCACCAACAAATCTGCAAGCAGTCTCAGCATTGAACACAAATCCAAATGCAATGCAAGCATCCATATTTGGGAAATTCTGTGAAGCAGAAAGGATTTTGCATTGACGTAGGATCATTACAACAAAAGAAAATTGGAATCGAACATGTTAAGGCTAGAAGTGTCACCTTTATGATATTCGTCTCATTCAATTCATATGAAACTGCAGCACTTGATGTCGGACCAACAATGATTTTTATGCTGTGACATTATTGATAAGTGTATGACACTAAAGGTGGGAGAAAGTAGAAACGATAAATTTTTAACTTAAGTCAAGAAAAGATAACTTTCCCCACAGAAACCTCTGAATAATGAAGTCAATGTAGTTAAGAGTAACATTGCGATGACCATCTGAACTGCCCACGCTATGGACTAACCACATCTGGAGAAAGTGCAGATAAGATTTCTCAGCAACATAGTGCAGCAATATTAAAAAACATGACACAAGGCTTCGTTTCTATATTCTGTCGATTTAAAATCTCAGTAAAGGGGTTCTAAATTGGGCTCTTAGCCATTGTCCAACTGTTTACGAATTCTAAGAGGGCACTTTCCCCAACCGACACTTCTCTCCCACTGCTTCCACCAAGAAACAATGTGGAGAAACAGCTACATCTTTTATAATTTGATGATGATAATATATAGAAGTCCACTCAATATGTTAAGTGAGAACAGGGTAGTTAATATCAATACACCTAACATTATATTAAAGACAACAGCAGATCCCTATAAAAACGAATTTTAATATTCTCATACTCTCTCACAAATAGAACATTAGTACTTTACATAAAGGTTCAACTTCTAATATAAATAAAAGTAGTACATAATCTGTAACAGGCAGGCAAATATGGGGCCTCATAAGCAGCAGACGACCAGACAAAAGTCAACAAAAATAGAAATTGCACTTTACTAGCAGGAGACAGAAGTCCACAGAGAAGTTGCACTTCATGGATAGAAAACAAATAATCAACAAAATATAGATGTCAACAAATAGAAAGAAAATCACATAAATATGTGACAGAACCCAATGGATCTAAACTCTCTACGTATTACAGATTGCTCAAGAAAAGAAAAATCAGCAATAAAGGCTGATTGAGAGGCAAGCCTTTCACACAAAGTTCACAATTGAGGTCAATAAATCTAATCACAACAAAGAAGGTCGTTTTGATTGTGAATGGATTATTGTGAAAAGAAATTGGCAAGGTATGACAGCAATTAAAGCAGCCAATTAAGGCAGCAAGAGAGAACAAAAATGCAGCAATGCAGGCTGCAACTTAGGCTTAAAAAACAGAAAAATGCAGCAATGAAGACTGCACAAAGATTTGTTCCCAGGAAAGAGACAAAAGCTCTGACATCGTGTTGAAACATAGAAGACTGCATTTTTTATTATTTGATGATGATAATACAGACAAGTCCACTCAATATATGTAGAAGAAGAATGAGAATAGGTGAGAATTAATACTACTATAACTAACATTATAGTTAAATCGCTGCAAATTCCTAGAATAATGACTTCTTATATTCTGACAGCAAATAATGTAGACAGAAAGCAGCACGTCTAAACCCACTACTGTCAGTAAAAACCCATATGGAAAGTGTATCTACCTGCATATCCAGACGAATGAACCTGCAAGAAGCCCTCTTAATAAGGTGCTCGTTAACTAAAACAATTGTCTCGCCACAGCTTGGTTCAGCTTTCATCTTGCAGCATGCATGGAAAGTTCTTGTCAACTTCAAAATCTTTCTGTTTAAAGCTTCCAAGTCCTGCCTCATTGCAGTCAATTTTTCTCGGCAAACCTAGCATCACATAAGTGATGTGTCATACAGAAGTCCAGCTCCTAAAATTTTAAAAGTAACTTGATATAATACATAAAATAATAAAAAACATCATCTAGCTGTATAGAGCAGCAGTAATCATAATTATCACATTAAGAGTCAATATTTCACTAAAGAAATAACATGACAAGAACCCATGCGGCATTCATAGAGTTTAAAATATCTGCACCAAAGAAATTAAAACTTTCTGACCATTGCAGGAAAAAGTGCTTACCCTATCATCCTAGAATATCTACCTTTTAAATTAGATTGAGCCCATGTACTTTACCAGTCAGTGAAATAGCTATAAGTGATATCCGTTTTGCATACATGCATGCATTCAATTTATTTAAGTGTACAGATATACAAAAAAGTGAATAAATACTCAGTAGCTCACATATCAAATATGCATGCACCAAACTAGGCATCATAGACTAGAGGAACAATTGAATGCGTAAATTCCATCAAAAAGCACATCACAAAAGAATTGAAATCATATGTATAGACAGACATACAAGGTCATTGTGCAAAACTACCCAAACAATATCTTTTGCCCAACCATTCACTGCTCCATCGGCATTTTCGTACAGAACATCACATACATATCAAATAATAAACCCACCCCAAAGCCTCACTTCAACCAGATTCCATTACGTATTCAGAATTAGTAGCAGGGTAAAAAGTTGAGAGTGCCTGACAGAAAAGCATCTTCAAACAGAGGGCACCTCAGCTGCTCGATACTAACAAATGGGTCTAACACCCACAACTATCTTATCAAGGAAAGGAAATACAAAAAGATGATGCAAGCATAAAGAGTTAAGCAGCTTCAATGCAGCAATGAAGCATCTTCAGGGTTGTGTCTCTGCTTCAAAATGGACATAGGGAAGCTTGGCAAACAAGATGAAAATGCAAAACACAATGGATTTCTTATCTTGAAGATGTTTGACTTAATACCACAAGTTGCTTCTTTGAATCGACGGGCAATGGTGAATCACTGACAGCATTGACTAGAACATTAGAAGTACTTGTCTTCAGCGGCTGTGATGCAATGTTGGCTCTCAAGATTTCTAACTCTTGAATCCTAGAGTTCAATAACTGTGACCTTTTCTGCGTACAAATATGACTATATTGGTGACAATAATACAGGGCACATATCTAAATCTAGACAAAGACAAACAGTACCAACAGTATCTCTTTCTTCACATGCTTCAGCCGCATTTTTGCCTTTTGAAACACAACTTGATGCAACAGTGACTTTGCTTCTGCCATTCTGCATCAGCAATTATTCAAAACCAACATGTAGCTAAATGTGACTATATTAGAACCACCATGCAGATGCAAAGAACCAATTCATTCCATTTTCTCACAAAAGAAAAGTGCTTACTTCTCAAGCTGGAGATCCCCAAGAACAATTTTACTCTGGATAAACACACATAAATTAACTCAGAGCACTGCAGCTAGCAGTAACTAACCAAATTGGTTAACAATGTGAAGAGGGGCAAAAAAATTCATAGTTAGAATCACAATATTCTTCCTGTTCCTACAACTCATATATTTAAGTATCCTTGCTAGAAAACAGACCTCATGCATAACTCCAAGGAGAAGCAATTCGTATTTTTTTAACCTCTGCTGGTGAACCAACATATCTTCCAGCAAATCAATCTGAAAATTGAAAAAGCATTAATGCATTATCAAATAGCCATTCAAAAATACATATGCAGGTGAGAAACAAGACATCTGAACATCTAAGCAAATGTGCAAAAAGCTATAATACAAATAAAGGCAGGCATCGCATCGTTATTCATTATCTCACTGTGCAGTAAGCAAGAATGAGGGTTTCTTTATATTTTACAAATTGCGATTAGAAGTAAATGGAATCTGGTATCAGGCATACCGTCTTACTATTGAGCTCATCAGCCGATCCAGAAATCATATTTTTCATGTCCTCTGAGAATTTAGAATATATCTGCAAATTGATATTCAAAATTGGGTGACAAAAAATGTTGGGTACTGCAACAGCCAGTCCTCTTGAAAAGTACAATGGCAAATAAGTAGAAGGCGAATTAAACATACATCAGTCCACTTCTTCCCTTCATGACCTGCCACAGTAGTTCTTCCTTCATTAGGATACAGCAGTGTCGGTGGATCCCAACTCTCACCTTTCCGAAACTTCGGACTCCTTTGCATTATGATCATTTCAGACCTATGTTGTGTGTCTCTCAGCAATAATTCTATATTTCTCTTGTTGGCAGAAATGTTTTCCTGCCTACCACCCAGCAGAGTGGTTTTCGGAGAGGATATTTTGGGGGACTGGTTGTTGTCAAGCACTTTCCTCGAGAAGCTTGGTGTAGGGGACTCCACAAGATTCTGACACAACCATATTGATCAGAAAAAGAAACACAATTAGAATTCGAATTAGCTTCCAGCATGCAACACAAATGATTGAGATGGACGAAAAAAACAGAGCAGATAGGTTTCTCTGCAACGATACTCAGAGATTTATACGATGGTGAAAAAAGAAAATTATCAAGCCTCCGTATATGAGGAGCAATTAAGGGGATAAAACTGCTTTTACTCTCAACAATAACAAACCAACCAAACAGAGGCACACATGTAAATGGAACTACTTCCACAAAGGAAAAGGCAAAATCTGAAAAGAAAGAAAATAACTAACCTTCTGCAATCTTGGCTCCTCTAAATGCCCAGAAAAAGATGGAGAAGCGTAACCATGAGAAACAACTTTGAAATCTCCCCCAGGCAAGTTATGTTCAAACATGGAGATGTCCCCGATAGTTTGGTTGCCTACATTTAGATTTGTTGAATGGTCTCCACTCATTTCCTTCCCATTATAAATATCAATTTCTTCCGTCGCAGTTGCTTTAACTTCAGCAAACTTTTTGAGGTGGTTTACTTCAACAAAAGGTGAATTTAATTCTCTCTTCATTCCCCTGCATACAGCATCCTGGTTAACAGTTACGCTTGAGAGGTTAACATCAGGAGGATTTTTCTCTGGTGTTGAATGTTGGCCTTTCTCAAAGCCTGAAATTTGTTTGAACTGGCTGTCCAGCAATAAATCTTCAGATTGACTAGACTGAAGACCTGGTGAGGCCGACAACTTCTTGTTTAATATTCTGTCCGAAGAGAATACATACTTGGGACTGCAAACTGCTTTTCCACTTTCACCTGAAGCAATTTCAGCCAATAAGGACTCTGTTTCAGTCATTAAGGCATCATCGTCAGAATGCCTGGAAGTAAACAAGCTACGCTTCAAATTATTCCCAGACCAAGTGATCTTAGTGGGTGAGGCAGCAGCTCCCCTATATTTTTCTTGTTCTACAGAACGACTTCTGGCATTCAATTCATTTGGAGAATTTCTACTCATTATTTCCCCACCAGAGCTATTCAGAGTCTCAACCCTTTTATGATCCATGTTAAAAGCATAACTCCTCTCTTTACTAAGCGAAACACCAGCAAGGTTCTCAGCAGCAACTGAATCTCCATTGAGTCTAGAAATATGACGATTCTTTTCTGAAAAAGAAACAAAATTAGGGGATTTCAAAAAATCCAATGACTTAATGGTGGAACTGTCAACTCTAGCAGCAAAGGTAGAAGAGAAGGCAGCTTTCTCAAGTGATTCCAGTTTGGAAATGCTTCTCCGAATGGATGTCTGGGTCTCTTGATGTTCTACACTTTTGCTTCTTAGCAGGGAACCAGATTGTTCTGGCAAAGGAGATCCTGCTACCAAATGTTTACGTGGAGAAGCAGTAGCTAGAACAATTTGCTGTTGCTTGACAGGAGATATAGATGCCACCAAAGCAGTTTCAGACTCGTCCTGTGCCAAACAGTTAAAATGTCAATTTTTTTTCTGGAAGGCAATTGCCCACACTTAGTATACTAACATTCCAAGCTCCATATCAACCAAATTCTCTTTTTAACTTCCACAATTGGTGGAGTGGGCAGGGGTTGTGTGGGAAGATTTACACTTGTAGCAAAACAATATTGTAATTCATTGCCCTCTGCAGTTGAATCAATAAAAAAAAATCAAACAGACTTTGAAATAGAGATCAAAATTGTAATTAATTACCCACTATAGCATACGGCTCTAGGAATCTCATACTGACTAAGACAATTGGTTGTGCTCTAGCAACATTGTGCTCTATTAATAAACTGGCTAAGATACCATCTTTTCAATAATTACAAAGTTCGGATAAATTCAGCAGTTGATCAATCCTAAGTGTACGAGAAACTGCAAAATCTATATCAAGACGACATCTCAGTCCAGATGAACTTAAAGAATAGTGAAAATGTACACTGTCCACGTATCTAGAGCTTTTTAAGCTCATGAACCCTTTACTATAGCTAAAGATTGAGAAATGGAGTCTATAACTATTGACCCAGCTTTAGCTAACTTTGCAGTTAAATATGCAGAACGAATTACCTCATGTAATCAACTTGATGAAGAGAATTACTAGCTTAAGAGCATAAGGTTGCAAAGAGCATTCAAATAAGAGATTAGTCATTGCCAAGCATTGCGTACAGAATATCACAATAATCTCTGTTATGTTTCTAAATGTCTGCAGTTGAAGGTCATTCAGCAGAGGATTGATCATTGTGATCTTCAATGATGAATGGCGACAGAAATCTTTTATTTAAGTGTTCTGACACGAAGGACAAAAACAAAGCACATAAGGAATTAGGAATGCCCCATTTCTAAAGGCTAAACATCAAAGTACACTTGAAAATCCAACATGCCAGATCATATAATCAAGGAGCATGCATTCAAGAAAATTATATATACACACTGCTTAAGGCAAGAATTCTTACTTTAGCCAATTGATATGGTGACCTATTTGATTTATGATTATCTCTTTCCGAAGCTGCATCTTCCAATGTAGCAGATGAAAATTGTTGAGGAGAAAGCCCGTTAGGAAAAGATCCCAGGGGTACATTTGCCTTGCCCAATTCACTTCGAGCAGCAGGTTTGTCCCCATTCAACACACCTTCGGAATCAATCCAACCGGTTTCTTTCCTTACATAGTCACTTAGGTTGACAAGGTTATCACCATGATCAAGTGAAGGTAAAACCTCACTTTCATTCCTCATAGGTGGTGTTGAAGTAGTGACATCATCAGATGCACCGACAGAAAGCAAGTTTTTCCTGCTTTCTTCCAGCAGTGCATCCAATCCTGGTGATAGTTTCTCATAGTCGTATTTGTTAGGGTTTTCCCCGACAAGACTCATGTCGTTGGAATTGTGACTGCCACTTACTTCTGTGAGAATAATAGAAGATTTGGGAACAGGCTTTTTACCTAAAGTTAAAACCATGGAGCTTCCTGCATCTGCACCCACTGGTGTTCTCTCTTCAAAGATGAGTTGACTCCCTGTTGGTGTCTTTAAGTCAACTCCAGAATCTGACTTTGCAAGACTGTGGTAATGCATGGAGAAAGTTGTTGAATCCATTGTAACATCACGATTATCATCAGATGCCGCAGAGTCTGACAACCGGCCAGGCCTTATGAAATTGGCTGATACGGGGCCAAAAAAGCTATCTTCTGCTAAAGGAAAAGGGAGAAAATGTAAGTAGTGAACCTTCAAAGAAGAAAACTGTGGGTTATGTTTGTTTTCAAATTTTGGGCTCTAAAAACACACGCTTAATCATTACAGTTTTAAAATTTTATTTCTTTCTTTCTCTAACTTTTACATAATTTTAAAGACAAAAAAACCTAAAAATACTCACTAAAATTTGAAAACAAACATAGCCATAATAACAGAGGAAAACAAATGTATCAGAAGTCCAGTATTGCAGATACAATCAGATTTACATGCTCCTGCTATGAGACCAATAAGTAGTATTCCCATTGTTTTAACTAATAAATCATGTTTAAGCCTTAAAACAAATGTATTGATACTTGAGCTGCTAAATGAATTATTGTAATAAACAAGAAATAGTTCTATAATAAAGCTCATCAAATATACACTATAATCAATATCTTCATTACTAATCCTGGACTACAACAAAGGCAAAATTCTGGAATCCCATATCTTCAGCTTTTTAGCAGTCAGATAATCAAGAGACCAGTGGGAAACCCGGGATTAGAGATAAAAATTAGTTGATTTCAGGTACTGTGGTTTAAGGAAAAAATTGCAGCATGTTCATTTTTGTTGTTTGATTAGAAATCCTAAAAGCAAACAGTGGACGAAAAAGGAGACTAACCAAAAATCTTTTAAGATGCTTAGTGATCTAATGTATCAGGAACTGGTGACTAGGAATCACTTATGTCTGCACTGTTGGTTTTCAGCTGAAGTGTGGTATAAACGGTTAGTTATCTGAAAATTCATAAGTATGAATGGAGCAACAGTTCAGCAAATTGATGCAATGGGATTCTAAACTTTCTGGCTTGTTTTGAATTACTGCATTGGGAATCCATTCACCTTAATGCACACCAATAACAATGGTCCTGCACAGTTTGGTTTGCCTCACCCAATTATCACATTGTGCTCCTGCCAGTTGGTAGCAGTAGGGATCAGACAATCTACCATAGTCATTATGATTCTGACTGAGGTTTTCCCAAGGCGTGTCTAAAGCATACTTTACTAACTGTAACAAATTTCTCATGCCTTTTCTATAACCTGGCAGTACGTATTTACTTAACTTATTTCCAGCAATAGCATACAGTAATAGGAAATTGTAGATTGAGTGCACAAATGATGTTGTTATTGTAAGATATGAAAGTGAATTATTGCTTACAATTGTAATGAGAGAAGAGCAAAAGTCCTGAGATGGGAAAGCAAACAACACAGAGGAAGATCACTGCAGGTCTAGTGATGTGTCACTAGATAAGACTGATTGGGTGCCCAATGCAGTAGCAACTTTGGTGACAGGCAGAGATCAATCGTCTTATTGTTTAGAAATTGAATTTTTGCTTGTAATTTTGACATGAGACAACAACAAAGATCCCATTTTTAGATTTACTTCAACGGGCTACAAAGAGATTCATCTTTATTATGACACAGAATACAATTCTGGTATAATTTAACCATTAGAGCATGCATGAGTTGCAATGCACAAGCCAAATTGGCTTTTGTCAATTAATTTAGGCTTTTTTCCCCAGATTTGTTAAGGGAAAATGTCATGGAACTAGGCACAAACCAAAAGAAAACAGGGGGATATATTTCTTTTCTTTTCTTTTGTGATTTACATTAAGCACCAATCACCTACAGAGAATAAAATTTTACCCTTCACACCAATTTGTTGGAAGGAGTAAAACTGTAAGTGGCCTTCTAAAGTCTACTGCCTTTTCTGCATAATAACTGTAGATACATACATATATCGGTGTCAAATTTCAACCATAAAGTACATAGAAGGCTGAAATTGTAGCCTAAAGAATAATCAAACTAAGTTATCTAATTAAATATCTTGAACATTGTCTGCTTACACCCTAGTTTTGCTGAAAATTTGGATTAGTAGTTCATGAAAGTATATAGTTATATTTCGTTTTGATATAGCATGAACATTGCCTATCCTTACCCTAGACAACCTTGACACACCTTGGGCATTCAATGAACAGTCTATTTTTACAGGATTTTATTGAGGATTGTTTGGGCTCCATGGAGTGATGAAACAAAAGGGGTTTATAGAAACTGTGTATGTGTGTGTGTGTGTGTGTGTTTGTGTGTGTAGGGATCTCAAAGCAATGCCTTCAGAAAATGTTTTATGTGTACCACTTCAAACGTAGGCTCTAAAAAGTGAAAGCATGGGAGAAACACTTGGAATAAACACATCAAAAAGAGTTTCATATGAACTCCATGGCAACATAGTTTTTACAGTGCAAGAATTGGATAACAAGACAGAACCCTGTTATGAAGCCCTACAAAAACAGTTTTATATAAAGTTTACTTCAGCATAGGTTCTTGAAGTGCACAAATAGGACATCACCAGTATCAATTTCAACACTAACTAAATCCTCCTAAATATAAAACACACAAGCTTACAATTATTGTTTCAAAAAAAAGTTCTGTTTAAAGCTGAAGAAGACATCTTGTTTAAATTAGTAGCCGATTGGCCTGATGACCTTAAAAGGTAAAGCAGTTAGTGAACCTCCTTTTTTTTTTTTTTTTCAGTTCAAACCTGGTTCAGAGATGAGGGACCAGTAAAATACCATTGAAAATTAATGCATGCAGGAGTGTCAATGAGTTAAGAGCTCCACAATCACTCAATCGGTGATCAACTCAATTTTGTAAAACTTAGAAATGAAACTAGAGTTTGAGTTAAGTAATGAAATTGAGTTTTAAAAAAATTGTTTAAATTAAAGCTCAATTACACCATAAAATATTTCCGACCCTAATTGAACTCAAATTGAGTAGCTCATATCACATCCTACGTAATGCTTACTGGGCACTACAACATCTTGCGTATCAACATTCAAGTATAAATACACACAACAAAACGACTCAAAACACTAATAAATATCAACAAGGAAGCCAAAAAACATTAGAACTCACCATCGCCCGACGAGGCAGAACCAATGGTGCTCCCTCCCGGAGAAGGCGATCCAACCGGGCGCAAAAATGACCTCCGCATTTCCATCTCCTCATCATCATCGCTATCATTGCCATCATTCTCGCCTCCAAACTCCTTATTGCCACCAAGCAGCTCACCAAACCCCAGTTCACTAGCCAAATCGCCACGAATATTCTCAGTTTCCGTCAATGGAGTCTCATTGTACTCTTCGTCGCGGTCGAAGAAGTGGACCGACGTCATCTCAGCAAAGCTCACTCTCCGCGCCCGCTTCTTCTGCATAGCTGTGGTGTCGGAATTTTCGGTTGCCGTCGTGTTGTGGCGGTGACCGTCACTGCCGTGTTCCTCCTTGGAATCCATGAGGATTGTGAGCAAATTCTCTTTTCGGAGCTACGGATCGTATTTTTTGAGCGCTTCGGGAAGCAGAACTTCAAGATTGTGTTTTCTACCCCTTAGGTCTTGAAAATAATAAAATTGGTCCTGCAGTTAAAAATCTTGTTATTTCTATTCGTAAAAATTGTATTTTCTACCCATGAGGTCCTGAAAATAGGAAATTGCTCCAAGTGTTAACAATTATTGTTATTTCTATTCATGAATTTGTATATTAACTTACATTTTTTGCACACTCATTACGCATTCACTTAAAAAAAAATAATTTATAATTAAAATATATTTTATACTCATCAGTGTAATTTAATGATATTATTTGATTAAAAGTTACATCAAACATAAGAAAAATTCGATAATTAATAACTGTAAAATTTACTTTTAATAATAAAAAATAAATTTATATAAAACAAACATAATAGGTAAAAAAAAAATGTGAAGAAAATGGCTAAACGGATCTCAGGGAACAAAAGAAAAAATACAAATAAACAAATAGATTAAAGAGAAAACACAATGAAAATTAAATTAAAATATAAATAATAAATAGCAACTTTGAAAGAATAAAATGCACTAAATTAAATTTGATGGATAAATATATAAAAAAAACATAACATGTAAAAGTTAGATAGTGAAAAATATATGTAAAGAATGGAATGTGTAATATAAAGTTAAATGACAAGAATGTGAAAAATTGCAATAAATGAAAGTTAGAGGAGAACAATGGAATTAAGAGAGAGAAATGAAAAGTAAATAAATAATTCGGAATTTTTTAGCTTTTATATTTTGAAACAAAAAAAATAATTACTTTAAACATCTCCTGCACAGTAAATAACATAAATAATTCCCTCCATTCAACATCAAGGAGGGCAGGGCATACAGCAATGGTGCTAATAATATCATCACCCAGGCAGGCACACAAATGCAATTTAGCAACGCATAAGTACAGCCTTCAGAAAGTAATAAATATCAATACCAATATTCCCAATCGGAAAGGGACAAATTCCCTCAGCCAAGTTACTTCATTTCAGGAAAATTGAGAGAACAAATTCTCTACTGATAAACACTGCCACAGAATACATCATAAGAACATATAGCATACGACACAAGGATAGTTAGCAGTTACGAATAAAAAGAGAGTAAAAGGTGATCCAAATCTTCAGTATGTTGGGAATCAAGAATCCAAACGAAAAGGAAAAAAAAAAGAAATATCTTAAGCAAACTAAAACCTGACTTGTTTCAATTTAAGAGAACTAAGATTATCAGCAAGCACTGTCTTCTCATTGAGAGATGCAAATTTCAGTAATTCACAGACTTAAAAACGAGTCCGAAGAAAAGGAAGTGGGAAAAGAAAAGAGCTCACATCATCCGCGAAAAAGAAATTCAGAGACTCCAGCTGAAGATTGGGAAATTCCAACTGCTTCGCAACCAAATATGCACAGAATCGGAGATGAATTCCCCAAAATGAAAGAGAGAGAAGGATTTTGAAAGAAGAAGAAGAGGGAAAGTTGGGAGGTGGGGCCTCTCCTTTATTCACGAATAACAAGAAAAGCTAGCCATATGCCTTCAATTCTAAAAAGAAAAATTATAAAAAATTTAATGAAATATTTTTATTGTGTTAAAAATATATATTTAATTCTAAAATTTTAATAAGTGAAAGTTGTATTTATTTCAATACATATATATAATAATGATTAAACTATTTAAGAGTATTTTGTCGTAATGATTAATTTTAGAATATAAATAAATAAAAATATGAATGCGTATATATATATATATATATATAAGTATTAATTAGATTATTGATAAATATAATGATCAAATTTTGAATATTGGCAAGGGAAGGAACAATTTTCTTCACCAAAATTTACATTCAAATATAACTCTGTTTTTGAATGCTTATCGTGTCAGGTTTTTATTTTACTAAAATACATACATTTCAAACATATTAATTTTTAATTTTTTTCATTTTATTCAAAATTTTTCACACATAAAATACACATTTTTCATCCTCCAATACAAAATAAAAAATAAAATATATATATATATATATATAAATATATTTAAAGAATTAGGATTGATTGCACTTTTCCACGGGTAATTACATATTGTACTTTTTTAAAAAAATTAGATATGAAATACTTATACTCTTATATCTTTTAAATAGAAGACACAATTATATCGAATTCTTAAGTATTTACATACTTTAGACCAAACCATGTTCTATCCTATGTTCTATCTTGTGCAAATACACACAATTTAAATTGCAATTATCAAATGAAATGATTTACATATACTTGTGATATAAATTGCATGATAAAGTACACAACAATATAGAAAAAATTGTAAATATTGTAAACCCCATGGCAAGTTTCTTACAAAATTAAAATAAAAAAAAAGTGGTAAATATATTAATTAGTATAATCGATTTTAAAAATTACATTTCTCTTTCATACATTAAAGTTAATTTAGTCTCATAAATGTTAGATGAAATAAAAATAATTTACTTAAATAAAGCAAATCTAAATGGATTTTTCGATTTGATAAAATTAGTAAAAATAATCCTAAAATTTTTTAAAAAATGTTGAGAATGATGATCACGAGAAGCACGTGGACGAGATAGGACTCAAGACCCATTTGAATTATCGTACACGTAAGCATGTTCTTTTTGACAATTAAGAAAAAGATTTTTAAAGTTTAAATAAACATTAAAAATGACGGCACCAAGAATTGAAAAAAGGTTCCTTTTATTTAATTATTATAATTTTGGGATAAGGAAGACACTTTTTGAACTTAATAATACAATTAACAGTAGACAGATCCTCTCATCATTCACATTACACTTATTCGTTTGACTTCTTTACTCAAAAGCTCACCTACACTAATTATATAAACATCTTTATTGCACATTTCCACTTACGAGCGTTAAACAAATTTTGTTCAATTAAATATATTAATTAACAAAATTTTTATTTAAATTTAAATTTAAAATTTTCTTTTACAATTAAATTAATATATATATATACACACAAATACAAATACTCTTATATTTATAAATTTTTTATATTTTAAAAATTAATCATTATTCTCGTCGTCGTATCATTATTGTATATTTTATATCTACATTTAAATAAATTAACAATTTTACCCAATCAAACTTTAGCATCCAAATGCCTCTGATGTTGAATAGACTATAACTATATAACAATAATAATAATAATTAAAACATAAGTCAAAATTTAGGATCTTCAATCCAGACACCAAAATAAAAACAATAAAGCCGCAAGATTAAGCAAGAGAGAGCAAAGGATTCCCCCAACATTAAGGAATCAACATTTTGCATGGCAGCATCATTGTTCCCTCAAGGCGTCATCTCTGAATGGCTTAGCTTTCTCGAGTAGCCCCAGATTTTCAAACCAACCAAGTCCAGCAAACTAACAGATTTGCTGTTGTTTTCAACACATTTTTGATCCAAGTTATGTGCAAAATGCAATGTACAAGCACATCGTCTGTAGGGAACGAGAATCAGTTCCGTCTAGCTCATGCAAATGGGATTATGAGTGCGGATCTCGAGTAGGTGATGTAGTGCAGTTGAAGCTTGAACCACCTGAGACGCACATCGGCATAGCCGTAGAATCCTCATGTATCCAGTTCTAACACCCTTAACCGCACCTCTGATCTCCTCAAAGATGGGAACAGACGACGAACATTTCCAACTGTTGACAGTTGATTCCATTCCAAGTGGAAGGATCTCTGAAGGGTAGATTCCACTGCAGCAAAAATCATACAGATCAATGCAGTAATAAGGACGGCGTGGGGACGTAATGGCATAAATTGGGTTGCTAGGATGTAATGCTATAAGGCGAAATGACATGTGCCTGTCATGAGGGTGGACTGTGGAGAAGGTTATTTTGTTTGATCTACCACAAAGCGTGACACTAGATTGGCAGGAAAACAGGATGTAAACTCTTCTAAAGTAAAATTTCTACGAGTAGACAAGGAGAAAAAATTACAAAGCAGAAAAAGAATATCCCACACCCACATATAATCAAACATCTTTCTATTTTTTTCAAGTGAATTGACTGCATGCTTTAAAAAAATGTAATGATTTCATAACTCCTACTTGCCTTAGAATTGATGAAATGTATAAATACATTTATATTATCAATCATGGAGCTTGTTTCGTCCAAATAATTTAACAGCTTATTATGGAATAACATCAGAAATTTGAACTTCAAAATATTATTTTCAGAAGCTCTTGCCTATTCGGGTATATAGTTCTAATGCTTTCTTATTTAAGCACAGCTAGCCAAATTCAAACCATCCAGAGCATGGGTTGTCAGGACTATCATTAAATCCTTAAAAGTTTCTGCCACCGACAGAAGACTCCCTCAATTTGCAGCTAGGCTAACCAATGAAAGACAACAAATGATGATATTTAATAGCCGTGGGCATACTTCTCTACCAAGGCTGAACCCCAAGTCTCAATCAGAAAAAGAGAAATAAATGAACTACAATGTTCCAGAATTCCATTTCATGTGCAGTACATTCACGACAACTTAGGGATTGGATGTTGTTAAACACTAGTCGTTAAATTCCCAAGGCTCGTTGAGGTGCAGAGTCCGTCTGGGGCTTAACCACAATCAACAAAATGCGGTGTGCCACTACCAAACTGAATTCAAATGAATTCTTCTAAACCTCAATTAATCACACAAAACTCCATAGCTTTATGTGTTTTGCAATTATGCACATTCTAAAAACATACACTCGATTATTACCTTTTTTTAATCTCTTTCTCTCTCTAATTTTAACACAATTCTCAAGATAGAAATACCTAAAAACACACACTAAAATTTAAAAACAAATTACCATTGCTACAAATATCAGATATAACCAGTTCAGGAAAATCCACATGAATCTGTGTCATGTTGCCAATTAACATGGTTGAAAAAGAAAGCAATGTTCCTTTAATTCATAAAAACTTGATAATCATGGAATTGGCGAATATTCTTCAATAATAACTGTAATTCTTGAAGGGGAGACTTACTATAGAAAAACACAACTAGGGGTGAGATTCAACCAAGCTACTTGACTCAAGCTCGAGCATCTCAGCCTGTTTAAATGATCAGGGCTCAGTGCTCGCTGAGTTACTTAAGATACATATAAATATATATATATTTTCCAAGAATGTCTGTAGCCCAGTGGTGGGTGGAGCTGTACATTGAAGGATGTTTCATGGATTCAAATATTATATGGCACAGTTTTTTGTACTTTTACTTCCTATTTATTTTCTTATTAATAAAACTCGAAACATAACTTGAATCGTGTTTAGGCTTTGGATTGATGGTTGAAAAACCTTACAATGTAGATCAGGTCCAAAGTCAAATCCCATTCACTTCAAAAATAAGGTTTCTTCTAATAAATGGGCTTCAGCTTGATTGAACTTAAACTTGAGTTAAGCTCCATGATTTTGGTCAAGTTGAGTTGATCGAGCTCAACTTGACTAGATCTCACCCCTACTCAAACCAGCACCACTGATGCCAACAATCTTGGTATCTAAAACCTTTCTTGGTGGTTGTGCTTACAATTCCAAATATTCCAACTGGCTAAATGTAAATGTAAATTAAAGAGTAGGTGGAAGAATTCAGTCAATAAATGCAACTGATGATATGTTGAGTGATGCCAGTTGAAATAACAAGTGACACCTTACTCAAGAGGAGAAATCATAAAAACGAACAATGGAACTAACCGTTTCAGGCAAGTCATGTCAAGGGTGAGGGTCACCATCCTCCCAGAATTAAAATTAAAGAAAGAAAGAACCAGATTAAGTTGCCCAACTGCAACCAAAAATTTACAAATTGATGTATAAGCATACAGACCCTGATTATCAGTCACTCCGATTTCTGCTAAGAGATCAAATCTATTAATGCATATTTCACAGATAGAATCAAGTACAGAGTAAACAGGCAAGAATTTTTTGTGACTATCCAAACATAGAAATTTACTTGCCAGATAAAGCAAAAAATTTATAGGTGAAGACAAAACTTACTCAGCACAAAGTATCATTTCCAATAAGAACTTGAAAGCACAATGTTAACAAAATAGCATTAGACTCAAAATTGTTTGTCAGAGATTCGTTCCACTGTTGAAAATGACAGAACCCGAAGAAGGAAGTGGATGGAGGGATTGGAACAGTGAAAAAATGGGTGGCTATATGGGCCAGTCTTTGTATTCTTGACATATGCAAATGTCAAAGAATTATTATGCTCTCTGAATTTCAACTAAACGCTTAGAAACTAAGAATTAATTCAAAACTTGATATACTAGATGGGTTTTGCAATGTGATTAGTACAATCTGAAGGGCAAAAGCTAGGAAATAGTATCATGACAAGGTGGAAAGAGGATGGCAGAAGAGTAGTTTGCACATAAAACATAAATTCAACCAATACAACAAAATGTATTGGCTATGTTTGTTTTAATCATTAAGAGTGTATTTTTCTTGAAAGTTGTATTAAAGTATGAAAAATAAAGAGATAAAATTTGAAATGTATAATAATTGAAGTGTGTGTATTATTTTGGTTAAAATGAAAACAGACATAGAAAGAGAAGATATCACTATTTATTGTAAATTGCAAGCAAATAGATGAAAACCTAGAATGCTACAAACTATATTAAATTAAATTAGTGTAGACATGAAACGCAATTACCAGATGGTGAACAAAAGCATGATTGTGTCAGATTTTGGAACTCAATCTGTGCTAACTGTACCTCCTCGACCACATCAAGCAAGGTACCCAAAACTGAACTAGTCACCTGTCAAATAGTGACAGTTAAGAACAGAAATTAAACGAATTATACTATGCAAAACTTAGAAATTCTAGCTTCTGATAAGAGAACTTCATTCTGATTACTAAATTAACATTCCACATGCTACTAGTTTAGATAGAGCTAAAAAGAGCAAGGAAGCCCATGCTCAAAGGGGAAAAGAACGTACATCAATGAGGGATTAATAGGACATGAATATGTTTTAAGCTTCAAGCAATAGCCAAACAATGTTTTTAAGTTTCATATGGCATTAAACTATCCTTTATCCCCTATATTAATTGCAGTTCACATTGGCTTTGCCCATATATTAATTGCAGTTCACGCTGGCTTTGACTGTTTCACCTTAATCTTCTGATCAGCCAAAAAAAAAAAAAGCTAATATAAATTCAAGGCCAAACATGATGCGGATGCAAATAAACTGCTACTCCTACAGAAAATTGAAAGAAACACAGAAACTCCGCTTTTTACTTACTTGCGTCTGCTGCGCCAAAGTTTTAGCACCACCATATCTGCAAGCAGTCTCAGCATTGAACACAAATGCAAATGCAATGCAAGCATCCATATTTGGGAAATTCTGTGAAGCAGAAAGGACTTTGCATTGAGGTAGGATCATTACAACAAAAGAAAAATTGGAATCGAACATGTTAAGGTTAGCAGCATCACCTTTATGATATTCGTCTCATTCAATTTAAATGAAACTGCAACACTTGATGTCGGACCAACAATGATTTTTATGCTGTAACATTATTGATAAGTGTATGACATTAAAGGTGAGAGAAAGTAGAAACGATAAATTTTTAACTGAAGTCAAGAAAAGATAACTTTTCCCACAGAAACCTCTGAATAATGAAGTCAAGGTAGTTAAGAGTAACATCGTGATGACCATCTGAACTGCCCATGCTATGGACTAACCACATCTGGAGAAAGTGCAGATAAGATTTCTCAGCAACATAGTGCAGCAATATTAATAAACAGGAAACAAGACTCCATTTCTATATTCTGTCCACTTAAAATCTCATTAAAGGGGTTCTAAATTGGGCTCTTAGCCATTGTCCAACTGTTTACGTATTCTAAGAGGGCAGTCTCCCCAACCCAAACTTGTCTCCCACTGCTTCCACCAAGAAACAATGTGAAGAAACAACTACATCTTTTATAATTTGATGATGATAATATAGAGAAGTCCACTCAATATGTTAAGTGAGAACAGGGTAGGTAAACATTAATATCAATACACCTGACATTATATTAAAGACAACAGCAGATCCCTAGAATAACAAATTTTAATATTCTCATACTCTCTCACAAGTAGAACATTAGCACGTTACATAAAGGTTCAACTTGTAATATAAATAAAAGTAGTACATAATCTGTAACAGGCAGGCAGATCTGGGGCCTCATAAGCAGCAGACGACCAGACAAAAGTCAACAAAAATAGAAATTGCACTTTACTAGCAGGAGACAGAAGTCCACAGAGAAGTTCCACTTCATGGATAGAAAACAAATAATCAACAAAATATAGATGTCAACAAATAGAAAGAAAATCACATAAATATGTGACAAAACCCAATGGATCTAAACTCTCTAGGTATTACAGATTGCTCAAGAAAAGAAAAATCAGCAATAAAGGCTGATTGAGAGGCAAGCCTTTCACACAAAGTTCACAATTGAGGTCAATAAATCTAATCACAACAAAGAAGGTCGTTTTGATTGTGAATGGATTATTGTGAAAAGAAATTGGCAAGGTATGACAGCAATTAAAGCAGCCAATTAAGGCAGCAAGAGAGAACAAAAATGCAGCAATGCAGGCTGCAACTTAGGCTTAAAAAACAGAATAATGCAGCAATGAAGACTGCACAAAGATTTGTTCCCAGGAAAGAGACAAAAGCTCCGACATCGTGTTGAAACATAGAAGACTGCATTTTTTATAATTTGATGATGATAATACAGACAAGTCCACTCAATATATGTAGAAGAAGAATGAGAATAGGTGAGAATTAATATTAATATAACTAACATTATAGTTAAATGGCTGCAAATTCCTAGAATAATGACTTCTTATATTCTGACAGCAACTAATGTAGACAGAAAGCAGCACGTCTAAACCCACTACTGTCAGTAAAAACCCATATGGTAAGTGTAACTACCTGCATATCCAGACGAATGAACCTGCAAGAAGCCCTCTTTATAAGGTGCTCGTTAGCTAAAACAATTGTCTCGCTACAGCTTGGTTCAGCTTTCATCTTACAGCATGCATGGAAAGTTCTTGTCAAGTTCAAAATCTTTCTGTTTGAAGCTTCCAAGTCCTGCCTCATTGCAGTCAATTTTTCTCGGCAAACCTAGCATCACATAAGTGATGTGTCATATAGAAGCCCAGCTCTTAAAATTTTAAAAGTAACTGGATATAATACATAAAATAATAAAAAAACATCATCTAGCTGTATAGAGCAGCAGTAATCATAATTATCACATTAAGAGTCAATATTTCACTAAAGAAATAACATGACAAGAACCCATGCGGCATTCATAGAGTTTAAAATATCCGCTCCAAAGAAATTAAAACTTTCTGACCTTTGCAGGAAAAAGTGCTTACCCTATCATACTAGGATATCCACCTTTTAATTTAGATTGAGCCCGTGTACTTTACCAGTCAGTGATATAGCTATAAGTGATATCTGTTTTGCATACATGCATGCATCTAATTTATTTAAGTGTACAGACGTACAAAAAAGTGAATAAATACTCACTAGCTCACATATCAAATATGAATGCACAAAACTAGGTATCATAGACTAGAGGAACAATTGAATGCGTAAAATCCAGCAAAAAACACATCACAAAAGAATTGAAATCATATGTATAGACAGATATATAACGTCATTGTGCAAAACTTCCTAAACAATATCTTTTGCCCAACCATTCACTGCTCCATCAGCATTTTGGTACAGAAAATCACATACATATCAAATAATAAACCCACCCCAAAGCCTCACTTCAAGCAGATTCCATTTCGTATTCAGAATTAGTAGCAGGATAAAAAGTTGAGAGTGCCTGACAGAAAAGCATCCTCAAACAGAGGGCTCCTCCGCTGCTCGATACTAACAAATGGGTCTAACACCCACAACTATCTTATCAAGGAAAGGAAATACAAAAAGATGATGCAAGCATAAAGAGTTAAGCAGCTTCAATGCAGCAACGAAGCATTTTCAAGGTTGTCTCTCTTCTTCAAAATGGACATAGGGAACCTTGGCAAACAAGATGAAAATGCAACACACAAGGGATTTCTTATCTTGAAGATGTTTGACTTAATACCGCATGTTGCATCTTTGAATCGACAGGCAATGGTGAATCACTGACAGCATTGACTAGAACATTAGAAGTACTTGTCTTCAGTGGCAGCGATGCAATGTTTGCTCTCAAGATTTCTAACTCTTGAATCCTAGAGTTCAATAACTGTGACCTTTTCTGCATACAAATATGACTATATTGGTGACAATAATACAGGGCACATATCTAAATCTAGATGAAGACAAACAGTACCAACAGTGTCTCTTTCTTCACATGCTTCAGCTGCATTTTTGCCTTTTGAAACACAACTTGATGCAACAGTGAATTTGCTTCTGCCATTCTGCATCAGCAATTATTCAAAATCAACATATAGCTGAATGTGACTATATTAGAACCACCACGCAGATGCAAAGAACCGATTCATTCCATTTGCTCACAAAAGAAAAGTGCTTACTTCTCAAGCTGGAGATCCCCAAGAACAATTTTACTCTGGATAAACACACATAAATTAACTCAGAGCAGTGCAGCTAGCAGTAACTAACCAAATTGGTTAACAGTGTGAAGAGGGGCAAAAAAATTCATAGTTAGAATCACAATATTCTTCCTGTTCCTACAACTCAAATATTTAAGTATCCTTGCTAAAAAACAGACCTGATGCATAACTCCAAGGAGAAGCAATTCGTATTTTTTTAACCTCTGCTGGTGAACCAACATATCTTCTAGCACATCAATCTGAAAATTGAAAAAGCATTAATGCATTATCAAATAGCCATTCAAAAATACACATGCAGGTGAGAAACAAGACATCTGAACATCTATGCAAATGCCCAAAAAGCTATAATACAAATAAAGGCAGGCATCGTATCGTTATTCATTATCTCACTGCGCAGTAAGCAAGAATGAGGGTTTCTTTATATTTTACAAATTACAATTAGAAGTAAATGGAATCTGGTATCAGGCATACCGTCTTACTATTGAGCTCATCAGCGGATCCAGAAATCATATTTTTCATGTCCTCTGAGAATTTAGAATATATCTGCAAATTGATATTCAAAATTGGGTGACAAAAAATGTTGGGTACTGCAACAGCCAATCCTCTTGAAAAGTACAATGGCGAATAAGTAGAAGGTGAATTAAACATACATCAGTCCACTTCTTCCCTTCATGACCAGCCAGAGTTGTTCTTCCTTCATTAGGATACAGCAGTGTCGGTGGATCCCAACTCTCACCTTTCCGAAACTTAGGACTCCTTTGCATTATGATCATTTCAGACCTATGTTGTGTGTCTCTCAGCAATAATTCTATATTCCTCTTGTTGGCAGAAAAGTTTTCCTGCCTACCACCCAGCAGAGTGGTTTTTGGAGAGGATATTTTGGGGGACTGGTTATTATCAAGCGCTTTCCTTGAGAACCTTGGTGTAGGGGACTCCACAAGATTCTGACACAACCATATTGATCAGAAAAAGAAACACAATTAGAATTCGAATTAGCTTCCAGCATGCAACACAAATGACTGAGATGGACGAAAAAAAACAGAGCAGATAGGTTTCTCTGCAAGGATACTCAGAGATTTATACGTTGGTGAAAACAGAAAATTATCAAGCCTCCTTACACGAGGAGCAATTAGGGCCATAAAACTGCATTTATGCTCAACAATAACAAACCAACCAAACAGAGGCACACATGCAAATGGAACTACTTCCACAAAGGAAAAGGCAAAATCTAAAAAGAAAGAAAGTAACTAACCTTCTGCAATCTTGGCTGATCTAAATGCCGAGAAAAAGATGGAGAAGCGTAACCATGAGAAACAACTTTGAAATCTCCTCCAGGCAGGTTATGTTCAAACATGGAGATGTCCCTGATAGTTTGGTTGCCTGCATTTAGATTTGTTGAATGGTCTCCACTAATTTCCTTCCCCTTATAAATATCAATTTCTTCCGTGGCAGTTGCTTTAACTTCAACAAAGTTTTTGAGCTGGTTTACTTCAACAAAAGGTGAATTTAATTCTCTCTTCATTCCCCTGCATACAGCATCCTGGTTAACAGTTACGCTTGAGAGGTTAACATCAGGAGGATTTTTCTCTGGTGTTGAATGTTGGCCTTTCTCAAAGTCTGAAATTTGTTTGAACTGGCTGTCCAGCAATAAATCTTCAGATTGACTAGACTGAAGACCTGGTGAGGCCGACAATTTCTTGTTTAATATTCTGTCGGGAGAGAATACGTACTTGGGACTGCAAACTGCTTTTCCACTTTCACCTGAAGCAATTTCAGCCAATAAGGACTCTGTTTCAGTCATTAAGGCATCATCGTCAGAATGCCTGGAAGTAAACAAGCTACGCTTCAAATTATTCCCAGACCAAGTGATCTTAGTGGGTGAGGCAGCAGCTCCCCTATATTTTTGTTGTTCTACAGAACGACTTTTGGCATTCAATTCATTTGGAGAATTTCTACTCATTATTTCACGACCAGATCTATTCAGAGTCTCAACCCTTTTATGATCCATGTTAAAAGCATAACTCCTCTCTTTACTAAGCGAAACACCAGCAAGGTTCTCAGCAGCAACTGAATCTCCATTGAGTCTAGAAGCATGACGATTCTTTTCTAAAAAAGAAACAAAATTAGGGGATTTCAAAAAATCCAATGACTTAATGGTGGAACTGTCAACTCTAGCAGCAAAGGTAGAAGAGAAGGCGGCTTTCTCAAGTGATTCCAGTTTGGAAATGCTTCTCTGAATGGATGTCTGGGTCTCTTGACATTCTACACTTTTGCTTCTTAGCAGGGAACCAGATTGTTCCGGCAAAGGAGATCCTGCTACCAAATGTTTAGATGGAGAAGCAGTAGCTAGAATAATTTGCTGTTGTTTGACAGGAGATATAGATGCCACCAAAGCAGTTTCAGACTCATCCTGTTCCAAACAGTTAAAATGTCAATTTTTTTCTGGAAGGCAATTGCCCACAGTTAGTATACTAACATTCCAAGCTCCATATCAACCAAATTCTCTTTTTAACTTCCACAATTGGTGGAGTGAGCAGGGGTTGTGTGGGAAGATTTACACTCGTAGCAAAACAATATTGTAATTCATTGCCCTTAGCAGTTGAATCAATAAAAATAAAATCAAACAGACTTTGAAATAGAGATCAGAATTGTAATTAATTACCCAATATAGCATACGGCTGTAGGAATCTAATACTGACTAAGACAATTGGTTCTGCTTTAGCAGCTTTGTGCTCTATTAATAAACTGGCTAAGATACCATCTTTTCAATAATTACAATGTTCGGATAAATTCAGTAGTTGATCAATCCTAAGTGTACGAGAAACTGCAAAATCTATATCAAGATGACATCTCGGTCCAGATGAAATTAAAGAATAGTGAAAAAATCTACACTGTCCGCGTATCTAGAGCTTTTTAAGCTCATGAACTCTTTGCTATAGCTAAAGATTGAGAAATGGAGTCTATAATGAGAAACCAAGTTAACTATTGACCCAGCTTTAGCTGACTTTGCAGTTAAATATGCAGAACAAATTACCTCATGTAATCAACTAGATGAAGAGAATTACTAGCTTAAGTGCATAGGGTTGCAAAGAGCATTCAAATAAGAGATTAGTCATTGCCAAGCATTGTGTACAGAATATCACAATGACCAACCCACTCCAAATAACCGTTAAGTGTATCTCTGTTATGTTTCTAAATGTCTGCAGTTGAAGGTCATTCAGCAGAGGATTGATCATTGTGATCTTCAATGATGAATGGCGACAGAAATCTTTTAGTTAAGTTTTCTGACACGAAGGACAAAAACAAAGCACATAAGGAATTAGGAATGCCCCCATTTCTAAAGGCTAAACATCAAAGTACACTTGAAAATCCAACATGCCAGATCATAGAATCAAGGAGCATGCATTCAAGAAAATTATATATACACACTGCTTAAGGCAAGAATTCTTACTTTAGCCAATTGATATGGTGACCTATTTGATTTATGATTATCTCTTTCTGAAGCTGCATCTTCCAATGTAGCAGATGAAAATTGTTGAGGAGAACGCCCGTTAGGAAAAGATCCCAGGGCTACATTTGTCTGGCCCAATTCACTTCGAGCAGCAGGTTTGTCCCCATTCAACACACCTTCGGAATCAATCCAACCGGTTTCTTTCCTTACATTGTCACTTAGATTGACAAGGTTATCACCATGATCAAGTGAAGGTAAAACCTCACTTTCATTCCTCATAGGTGGTGTTGAAGTAATGAGATCATCAGATGCACTGACAGAAAGCAAGTTTTTCCTGCTTTCTTCCAGCAGTGCATCCAATCCTGGTGATAGTTTCTCATAGTTGTATTTGTTAGGGTTTTCCCCGACAAGACTCATGTCGTTGGAATTGTGACTGCCACTTACTTCTGTGAGAATAATAGAAGATTTGGGAACAGGCTTTTTACCTAAAGTTAAAACCATGGAGCTTCCTGCATCTGCACCCACTGGTGTTCTCTCTTCAAAGATGAGTTGACTCCCTGTTGGTGTCTTTAAGTCTACTCCTGAATCTGACTTTGCAAGACTGCGGTAATGCATGGAGAAAGTTGTTGAATCCATTGTGACATCACGATTATCATCAGATGCCGCAGAGTCTGACAGCCGGCCAGGCCTTATGAAATTGGCTGATACGGGGCCAAAAAAGCTATCTTCTGCTCAAGGAAAAGGGAGAAAATGTAAGTGGTGAACCTTCAAACAAGAAAACTATGGGTTATGTTTGTTTTCAAATTTTGGGCTCTAAAACCACACACCTAATCATTACACTTTTTAAATTTTATTTCTTTCTTTCTCTAACTTTTACATATACATAATTTTAAAGACAAAAATACCTAAAAATACTCACTTAAATTTGAAAACAAACATAGCCATAATAACAGAGGAAAACAAATGTATCAGAAGTCCAGTATTGCAGATACAATCAGATTTACATGCTCCAGCTATGAGACCAATAACTAGTATTCCCATTGTTTTAACTAATAAATCATTTTTAAGCCTTAAAACAAATGTATTGATACTTGAGCTGCTAAATGAATTATTGTAATAAACAAGAAATAGTTCTATAATAAAGCTCATCGAATATACACTATAATCAATATCTTCATTACTAATCCTGGACTACAACAAAGCCAAAATTGTGGAATCCCATATCTTCAGCTTTTTAGCTGTCAGATAATCAGGAGACCAGTGGGAAACCTGGGATTAGAGATGAAAATTAGTTGATTTCAGGTACTGTGGTTTAAGAAAAAAATTGCAGAATGTTCATTTTTGTTGTTTGATTAGAAATCCTAAAAGTAAACAGTGGACAAAAAAGGAGACTAACCAAAAATCTTTTAAGATGCTTAGTGATCTAATGTATCGGGAACTGGTGACTAGGAATCACTTATGTCTGTACTGTTGGTTTTCTGCTGAAGTGTGGAATAAAGGGTTAGTTATGAAAATTCATAAGTATGAATGGAGCGAGAGTTCAGTAAATTGATGCAATGGGATTCTAAACTTTCTGGCTTGTTTTGAATTACTGCATTGGGAATCCATTCACCTTAATGCACACCAATAACAATGGTCCTACACAGTTTGGTTTGCCTCACCCAATTATCACATTGTGCTCCCGCCAGTTTGTAGCAGTAGGGATCAGACAATCTACCATACTCATTATGATTATTACTGAGGTTTTCCCAAGGCATGTCTAAAGCATACTTTACTAACTGTAACAAATTTCTCATTCCTTTTCTATAACCTCGCAGTACATATTTACCATTGGAACGACTCAAAACGACTAATAAATATCAACAAGGAAGCCAAAAAACATTGGAACTTACCATCGCCCGAAGACGCAGAACCAATGGTGCTCCCTCCCGGAGAAGGCGATCCAACCGGGCGCAAAAATGACCTCCGCATTTCCATCTCCTCATCATCATCGCTCTCATTGCCTTCATTCTCGCCTCCAAACTCCTTATTGCCACCAAGCAGCTCACCAAACCCCAGTTCACCAGCCAAATCGCCACGAATATTCTCTGTTTCCGTCAATGGAGTCTCATTGTACTCTTCGTCGCGGTCGAAGAAGTGGACCGACGTCATCTCAGCAAAGCTCACTCTCCGCGCCCGCTTCTTCTGCATAGCTGTGGTGTCGGAATTTTCGGTCGCCGTCGTGTTGGGGCGGTGACCGTCACCGTCGTGTTCCTCCTTGGAATCCATGAGGATTGTGAGCAACTTCTCCTTTCGGAGCTAGGGATCGTACTGTTTGAACGCTTTGGGAAGCAGAACTTCAAAATTGTATGTTCTGCCCCTTAGGTCTTGAAAATAATAAAATTGGTCCTGCAGTTAACAATCTTGTTATTTCTATTCGTAAAAATTGTATTTTCTACCCATGAGGTCTTGAAAATAAGAAATTGCTCCAGGTGTTAACAATTATTGTTATTTCTATTCATGAATTTTTATATTAACTTACATTTTTTGCACACTCATTACGCACTCACTTAAAAAAGTAATTTATAATTAAAATATATTTTATACTCACCAGTGTAATTTAATGATATTATTTGATTAAAAGTTCATCAAACGTAAGAAATATTCGATAATTAATAACCTGTAAAATTTACTTTTAATAATAAAAAATAAATTTATATAAAACTGAATATAAAAAAAAACATAATAGGTAAAAAAAAAAATTATGAAGAAAATGGCTAAATGGATCCCAGGGAACAAAAGAAAAAAATACAAATAAACAAATAATTTTAAAAGAAAAAACAATGAAAATTAAATTAAAATATAAATAATAAATAGCAACTTTGAAAGAATAAAATGTACGAAATAAAATTTGATGGATAAATATATAAAAAAAAACATAACATGTAAAAGTTAGATAGTGAAAAATCTTTGTAAAGAATGGAATGTGCAATATAAAGTTAAATGCCAAGAATTTGAAAAACTGCAATAAATGAAAGTTAGAGGAGAACAGTGGAATTAAGATAGAGAAATGAAAAGCAAATAAACAATTTGGAATTTTTTAGCTTTTATATTTTGAGACAAAAAAATAATTACTTTAGACATATCGAGCATAGTAAATAATTTCTTAGCTTTTGTATTTTGAAACAAAAAAATAATTACTTTAGACGTCTTGTGCATAAATAAATAACATGAATAATTAAACAGTATCCTTTGTATTAATATATCTGGTCACGTAATTCAATTACTAAAATATTCATACTGTCTTATACTTTTATTAAGAATAATGTAAAAGTAAAACAGAAATGCAAAGTAAATTTAACATAGTGTTTGTTTTGAGAGTAAAAATATATAAACAAACATGACCCTCATGTTTTCAATTATTTTACTTTTTTATCGTTGTGTTTCATTTTAAACTTATTTTGTTCTCATCTATTTTGAATAATTTTTCGACATGATTTCAAACTTTAAATAACTTATTATTATCATCAATAATTTCAAAAGTGTACATAAGTATATATAAATACATATATAAAAAAGTTTACATTTTAAACTTTAAATAATATATATCGAATTTCTTTCTTGTTATTATATTTATTTGACAAAATTCCGTGCTTCATTCCAAATTATATAAATGTTTGATAAGCATGTGTGATTTAGGTTAGATCGTAAATTTAAAAAATAAAACACATACACGATGTATTTCAAAGTACATGCACAGTGGAAATAAAGGCTATGTTGGGAGAGGGGTTTTGATGCATAATTATGTGTTGCGAATATTATATTGAATGATATAATAGTATATACTGATAATAATTAATTTTTATATGTGTATGCATATGTATATGTATATGTATATAGTTATTGATTTAATTATAAATAAATGTAATGATTAAAAAATAATAAGTTAATTATTTATATAAAAAAGAAAATTTTAAATTTAAATTTAAATAAAAAATTATCTAACAGCATGTTTAATTGTATAAAATTTGATTGAATATTAAGAGATCACTTTACGTCTGACAAACATAGCCAAAAATTCAAATATCATAATAATGTATATACAAGAGCGAAAGTTACCAGCATGCTACAATTGTTTGTACCAATCATGAAACCAAACAAGCCCTATTAACGATCACGTTAGTACTCCGAACATCAACACACTAGATAAAAACCGAACCTGTCATAATGTCCCATACACGATTCATTTGCGTTATTTATCACAACCATTATTGATTAATATATTCGATGTTAAAAATTACATTTGCATATTTTTAATGTAATGTATGGTATGTCCACATTATTAAATAATAGTATAAGTGCACACCACACAAGTAAAACTATTTATAAGCTATATAATTTTATTAATTATAGTAAATTACAAAAGGCTTCGTTTGGCTTGAGTTCTTATTAGGAGATAGAAATGACAAGAATTCTATTTGGAGATTAAAATTATATTTATTTATAAAATTTGGTCAAATAAAATTTTCTATTTATTTGAATTTGCTCACTTGTGTGTTCGTGTGTAAACACACATATACAAAATTTATCTAACAACATATTTAGTTGTGTAAAATTTGATTGAATATTAAGAGATCACTTTACGCCTAACAAATATAGCCAAAAATTCAAATGTCATAATAATTTATATGCAAGAGCGAAAATTACTAGTATGCTACAATTGTTTGTACCAATCATGAAACCAAACAGGCCCTATTAACGATCACATCAACACTCCGAACATCAACACACTGGATAAAACCTAACCCGTCATAATGTCTCATACAAGATTCATTTGCATTATTTATTACAACCATTATTGATTAATATACTTTATGTTAAAAATTACATTTGCATATTTTAATATAATTGTATGGTATGCCTACATTATTGAATAATAGTACAAGCGCACACCACACAAATAAAAGTATTTATAAGTTATATAATTTTATTAATCATGGTAAATTACAAAAGGCTTAGTTTAGCTTGAGTTCTTGTTAGAAGATAGAAATGACAAGAATTCTATTTGGAGATGAAAATTATATTAGTTATAAAATTTGGTCGAATAAAATTTTCTATCTATTTGAATTTGCTCACTTGTTTGTGTGCGTGTTTGTACACATATACATAATATGTAATAATAACTAAACAATATTATAATATATGTGCATCGTGCACACGCAAGTATATAAATATATAAGAGAGAAAAATCTAGATTTAAAATTTAAATAAGAGAGAATAATCTAGATTTGAAATTTAAATGAAAATTTTGATCCGTTGTATATTTAAATTGAATAAATATTGACGAGGCGAAAACAGATGAAAATTTGTAGACAAACATTGCTAAAGCTAATGTGCTCTTAATAATAAAAATATAATTATTTAAAAAGGGATATGAGAAAATGAAAAAAAACAATTGGAAGAGAGATAAAAAGAAATAAAAAAACGAGAAAAAATATTTTAACAGATCAACATTTAACAACCAAAAAGAGTTATCTTGAGAGACTGAGATTCAGTAAAATGTATAGATCAGTGCATGCAAATATATATAAAACAAGTCTTAATAATGTAAATACCCTTATTAAAAGTTAAACTTTTTCAACTGCTAATGTGTTTAAAATATCAAATGAACAAACACACGCTACAAAGAGGAACGAAGCATGTTATCAAATAAACACATGATTGCACACTTATAATCTATGCATATAAAGTACAGCATATGCATGCATAACTTCAAGAAAATATAGTGGCAATAAATTGAATAGGCTAGATAATTATCAAGTAAATCTCTGAGAGTCAAATAAGTCCAGCGCCACGTATCAACATTATGCTAGTTGATTGCAAAAATGGTGGCCATAGAGAATCATAGGACTTCCATTGATTTATGCAGGAAAATTTGAGATATGATCAGTACCACAAGTCGTCACAGGCTTCAGCGACAGAAATTAAAGACTCAGAGTAATTTATGAATGGAAACAAGAAATGTAGAGACCCAAAGGTGCAGGCTAATGAACTGAACTATAGAACTAAGGTATCCTCTCATACGAAACAAAGTGAGACAATCTAGCGAATTGAGTTTCGTTCTCTATGACAACTGTAATGTAAGCACCGGTAAGTAGAGCACTGCGGTATTGTTTTTGGAACACACGTAAACGGCTGATATCATCATCCGTATAGTGCGCGCCAAGGCTCTTTGCTGTCCTTTGAAGCCTTGGTTGGACTTTGAACCAGCTTTTCTTTCGAAAAACTAAGAGATGAAACACTTGCCAAGTGATCTCCTATCTGGCATATTACCTGAAAAGTTGCTGTAACAATGAAACAGGGAGACAGGGAAAAAAGGAAAACAGTAAGCTTGAACAAGATATAGACCACTAATTTAGCAAGGAATCATTGTGCAGGAGTCCTTAGTGGAACACAGTCAGAGTTGCAATTTTCAATAGACTCTGAAGGGAATGCACAGTATTACCATCACAATGTTGATATGAATGAATCTAGAAGACTTATTGAGAATTACCGGACACGCAGAGACAATGCCTGCCAACTACAACCTTGTTATAGATCTGATAGCAAACATCATAGTCAGATCAAATTATTAACTCCATGCATGATCAAAATTATCCATTCCCATCAGTGATCCATATAGGATTATCAAGATTACCATCTAACTAAAGGGAACACCAGTCATAATGCTTGAACGTGGCAATAATATGATTTTATTTAAATTAACTTATTAACATCAACAAATTCATGCTAACCTAAACTTTCAACATAAAGTGAAAACTTCTCAATCTCATTATGAGATTCTTCAACTCATGAAAATAAAAACCAGGACATTAAAAGACGGCATAGAAAATGTTTTATTTCACAATGAAGGCTTCTACACAAGTACACCAGCAACCATACTTTTCCTGGCAAGCAGGCAAGGAAACACCTTCTAGTTTTCAATGTTTTACAACTATGCAACTGGTGAGCATGTTGCATTAGCTCCTTCTGTGCCTTACAGAAGCAACAATTGAGAAGGAAAAAAAATATGATAAATTGAGATTAGTTTAACATAATAGAGAAAAAGTTGTCAGATTTCAACTCCAACTTTTGGTTAATGCACCCCAAAGCAGTATGAAAGTCTAGGACTGAAGGCCACAGAGACTTTAATGACTGTCATCCTCCAAAACTCAATGAGACTCAGGGAGAATAATATACCTCAAGCTCCTCTTTGGAGGGTTTTTTTGATATATGTTGACCAATCAGCACAACCGCAGGAAGCTTCATGACATTTACCAAATGAAGCAATGTGGCCAAACCTTCTTCATAAATCTGCAAATATGGCGGGAATTTTTGCAATCTGGAGCTCAATGCCTCTGTCAGATCTGTTGTTGGCCCTAATTTGATGCCATATACAGAAACCTTATCACTTTTCACTGAGTATTTGTTTTCTTGTTTAAGCATAGATACTTGAACGATGAAAGGAATAATCAGTCTTGGCATTGTGGATAAATCATCTCCAGCTAATTTCAACAGAACTTCATTCAGAGCACAAGCTAGGACTGGGGGTTCATAATACTGCAAGAGCAAAATGGATACCTGTTTAACGCACCAAGGGTCTGGAAAATCATTATGCCAAATCAAGAGAACGGACAACGGGAAATTAAAAATGAATATTGAGTTTCACATTTTCAGATTTGTGTGATTATATTAAATTAGTAATTCAAGCACGAGAATTGAAAAGTGAAAAATCAAAAACACACAAAATACATCGATTGAGTGTAATATGAATTCTTTAGAAGGGCAATTGGCTAGCACAATATGCTGCAGCAATCCATCAGTCCTTAATCTGGGCTCAAAGCCTACAAACGTTATATATTTTCGGGCGGGCATAATCAACTTCCGGTAAGGAGGAAACAATCGCTTTGTTAGCTTGTGCAAAAGAATCTGACCAAAATCGCATTTCAATAAATAGTTTATCGTAATTGAGGCATTAACAACAATGTATTAAGCCCTAAGCCCTTCAACTCTCCGATTACCAATGAATTCAGTTTGTTAAAACTTTAAAAGGAAATTAGAACAAGTTAGCCACTATGAACTGTAGAATACAACAAAAATAGAAAATTCCCCAACAAATTAATTCATTGTTTAAATAATTCTGAGCATTTTCCAGCTCGGGAAAATGAAGAAGAGGGGGACCATTATAAAAACTACCTCGTAATGACCACTGGAATTGATAAAATGAATTATATCTCCAGACGCCTTCTGATCTTTAATTCCATAGCATTCCAATGACAACTCGAAAGAATCATTTCTGAGATAGAAATCGAAAAATCACAACATTATGCTTCGATTTTATCGAAATATGTTAAGGGGAAAATGAAAGCGAGGTTCTAACAATACTACTCACAGCGTTTGGAAGTTAGAGTGAGGAGAGGAATGGAGACCGCCGGAGATGGCGGCGGCGAAGCCGTCGCCGCCGTTCAGCAGGAGTATCACTTTCTCGGCTACCTTCATTTTCAGCGCTACGTCTTGTAATCGTGTTTTAGTGGTAAACGTTTTTTAAAGGTTGGCTGTAGGGTTCTATTTTCACGTGAAGGCCAAAGTTGGCCACACAAGTAAATAATAAATTATATAAAAGTTAATCTTAATAAAATTGATTTTGTCTAAATATTTAAATTAAATTTATATAACTTATAATTCCCAATAAAATTTTGAGTTTTGTGGCCAAATATTGTATTCATAAAATCATGACAACGTGGCACTGACGTGTCCAAAAAAGATTATGATTATTCTTTAATGTGTGATTTATCAATATCAGTGCGATAATTAGCTAATGGATTTTTTCCATTTTTTGAAAATTTTTGGGCTTTCTGATATTTTTTTATTGTCATGTTCTTTTTTTCAGTTCCATAAAAAAAAAATTCCTATTTTCACTTTCTCTTAATTTTTTGCTTTCTTTTTCCACTTTTTGACTTTTTATTTTTTCGATTTAAAATTCCAATTCCTCTCCTTTTTTTAATGTCCCACTTCTTTGAAAAATGTTAGTTTTTTTATAATTTTATTTCATCCTATATTTTATTTAAGTTTTTAAAACTATTTTCTGAAAATTATCTTTTTCCGAAACTTTATTTTTCTTTCTCTAAATGCTGTGGCTTTGCAGTTTTTTTTTATTTCTAAAAAAATATTTTCATTTTCTGATGCATTTTCTTATTTTTAAGAATTTTTATGATATCACTTTTGGCAAATTATTTTTTGCTAAAAAAAATTGGTTCTCTAAAATCTCCATACTATTTTTTTTTAAGTATTTTCTGAAAAAAAAATAAATTTTCTATAATTTAAGATTGCATCGTCAGTTAATTATAGGAAAAAGCCACTCTGCTAATACCCACAAAATCAAATTAGTTTCGTGCAATAATTCTGTGATATTATTTTAAAAAATATCCACGTTGAGTGTACGAGTTTTCACTAGTTATTGTTGTTATTATTATTATATTTTATAAATATACTTGTTATATAATGCTATATATATTTGATTGGTTACTTTGTTGAGAATTAAAATAATATAAATTTGATTGTGTACGAATATTAAGTTGGTTGTAAATTTTTATAGATAAAAATTTGAATATATTTGAATATATTCATTTATACATAATATAGTAAATGTCCCGCTTGCATGTGCATGTTAATCATCTCGAGTAAAAATAAAAATATAATATTTTATCTCAAATAAAATTCTATTTTAATTATATGAGTATATTGAAATTATAACATATAAAAGTGTGTGTATTCTTTTATGATTTATTGTTTAATACAAATTAACTATCTTATACTTTTAAATAATTTTTATATTTGACGATAAAAGTTAAATTGATCACGTTTTTGAATATTTATAATCAAAGTGAATTGTTAAAATTAAAATTATGGAATTAATACTTAAGTATATTAAAATTTTAAAAATTTGTCGCAATCAAAATAAATTATCAAAAAATAAAAATTATATTAGACATTTTTTATAATGCGAGAGAAAGAAAAGAGTTGAGGAGATGTCAAAATAACAAGTAAAAATTAAAGAAAAAATAAATTGAGAAAGGGAATATTTTTGTGAATTAACTTTGAAGGTAAAGGTGATTACTATTCATCCTTTATGTGTTGTATATAGTATAAATAATTTGATGATATAATATCGTGCGAAAATAATAATTAAATTTTATGATATAATTAAACATACATACACACACGTATATATGATTGTCTATATGTGTGTATATGTATATATTGATTTGATTATTAATAAGTATAATAATTAAAATTTAAATATTTAAAAATGTGTACGAGATAAAGAGTAATCTAATTCTAAATTTTTTTAAAAAAATATCAAATAATATGATTAGATTTAGGGACTTTTGGATAAAAAGGTTTTGGAATTATGAATCCGAATGGATCTCACAATTAACATCTGGATTATTACCACTTTAATTGAAATTTGGGATTCATACTTGAAAATTTGGAATTCAACAAATCTTTGATGAGGTAGAGGGTTTTAAACAAAATTCAAATTTAATTCTCACATAACATATTTAAGTATGTAAGTTCCACTAATTTATTAAAAATAAATAATTTATACACACACTACATAATTAAAGACAGATTTTACTTTTGCATATTCAAGTGCGAAATTACTAAATTGGCCTTACTTTAAAAAATAATTTATTTACCTCTATTTATTGTATTTTGTTATTTTTTCCTTACATTTTCTGTCTACCTTAAGTTTGACTTATTAAACTACCATTGTTTTATTTTTATTTTTATTTTATCATTCTTCTATCTTTTAATATGTTTTATTCTCCTTTTTCATTTGTTATTTTCCATTTAACTTCTTTTCATATTATTTTTATTTTGTTTTTAAGATTTTCCATCCAAATCGTTTCTACTGTTGAATTATGCTTGAAAACTTTAAACTAATAATTTTTTTCTTTCTATACTTTTTTATTAATGTATAGCTTTTATTTTTCATTAATAATTTACTTTTCTCTCAACTCTTTCTTGTATTTATATTTTCTTTCTAATATTATTTAATTTTGAATAAATTTTATTTTCATTGTTTAAAACATAGTAATTAATAATATATTATAAATAAAAATATAAATTTTATAAATGATCCAAGCATGAAAAGTTTGTTCTCAATTGTTTATTTTTTAGATATTGCAAACCAAACACGACGTCAGTAAATTTGTGGAGATAAGATAAAGCTTGAGAACAATTAATTATGGCTAAAGTGCGAGGAAAGTTGAAAGTCCGTAACACGACTTTAGGACCACGCGAGTGCAAAAAACACGCGTTTCTCTTTAATAATTTAATTCCTTTAATTGTCGTAAATAAATAAAGCGCTCGAAGGTTCATTAACGTTTTCAGGATCAGGGCCCACCCTTTTATGTTTTACTATTTGAATTTTAACAGTATATTTATATTTATGTTATCTATTTCTTGGCAAAAAAATACTTTATTTCTATTTTCGTTGATATATTTTGAGGTTTGAAATTTTGAAACATACTATTAGATTGATTTAGAAATATTTGAAATTTATTTCTAACTAAATATTAAGGCTATTTTATTTTCATTTTTTAAAAAAAAAACTCATAATTCAATCATCATATTTTTAATTTTTTTATATTTCTCTATTACTTATAAAAATATATCTAAAAATACACCCGTAAATTTGTAAACAAGCGTAGCTATTTTCTTACTTGCTTTTTTTTTTTTTTTAAGAAATGTTACAAACTTCAAAGTATTTATTGAAAAAAATATATCTCGTTTTCAAATGGAATAAATTTTTATATACATATTCATCTCCACCTCTATAAAAGCCAATAATTTCAATGAAACAAGCACAAAAACTGAGTTAAAAAATCTTAGACCTAAAAAATGATTGCAATATATTGAAATTTCCCTTTGAAAACCCAAACAAATGGGCTCCTAATTTTTTTTGTTTCTCCAATCAACATACACAAAACACAAAAGGATTAGATTAATAGAGTGAATAAAAACACAAATTAACAACACATTAATAATTTTAAGTAATTGAAATTATTTTTAATTAATCACCATGAAGCTAAACAAATAAAATATATAGGCATTCCCATTAATTTTCGAAAATGAAAATTCAATATTTCAATTAAAAGTTTCCCAAATACTTTGACTTTGAAAAAGATAATCCAAACACACCCTTTTTGCTGGGACGTTTTTGCTGGGACATGATTGGCCAATTGGTACTTCTGCCTTTGACCAAACCAAAGCATCTCTTTCACATTCTTCACATTCTTAAATAAAGAATAATGATTGTTTTCTGACTCGTTTTATAACCGTTGTCATTATTACATAATAGAACTTGTTAAATAACTAATTGGAGCAAACTATTCCCAACATTCAGGTTTTTTATTAGTCTAAAAATCAATACATATAAATAAGAAATTACTAAGAACTTTTTTTTTCTGTAAATGTTGTGGTTCTGCGGATTTTTTTTATCTACTAAAAAAATATTTTCATTCTCTAATATATTTTCTTATTTTTGAGAATTTTTATGAGATCACTCTTAACAGATTTTTTTTTTTAATTTTTGTTACAAAAGAAAATGGTTCTATAAAATCTGCATAGTATTTTTTTAAAAAATATTTTTAGAATATGAAAAATGCCAGGACATATGAATAGTACAATTAATAGTGTGTTTGGTTTTAAAAATTTAGAATGGATAGAAATATGGGAGAGAAATGGATTTGGGTGAAAATTTGTTTGGTTGAAAGGATTTTAATAAAGAAATGAAAATAAAAAATATATGAAATCATACGAAAACTTAAAATTGAAATTTTTATAATTAGAGAAAAAAATAAAAATAAAAATAAAAATAAAAAATATATAATTGGTGAAATTTTTGGATGGATAATAGGAGTAAAAATAGTTTTCTGTCCATTTTCCTCACATTTTTGTGTGAAAAATGAATATTCTTTTACTAAACTATGATTTCCTCTAGTCTTCTTTCCGTATAATTTTCTTTTTAATCAAAAAATCGAAATTATTTTCTTTAACATTTTCTTTTCTTTTTCTCTCTAAATTTCAAGAACCAAACATAGTAAAAAACTTTCTTAGTGTAATTTTTTTTATTTGATTCTAGTAATTTAACCATCTTGGACTACAGATTTATGACAGTCTAATGTCTTTGGCTATCTTTAGATCTGTCAAAATCCATTTTTTCAAATGTCCTATCTAATAAAAAAAAAATATATATATATATATAGTTTTATTTTTTTTTACTTTTAAACTATTTCTAAAATTTTGTACTCGATTTTCTACCAACACAATTTGTATCCAAATAAAGCTTTTATAATTTCATCGTTCCTCTTTTTTCTTAAAAAAAATACTTTTCCACTATTTGGGATAGTGAGATCAAGTTTTCCCACCAACCAAGATCATAGAAAATGGTCGCCAAACAATACCCACTAAATTGAATTAGTTTGATAAGAGTGCAATAACTCTTTGATATTTTGTTTAAAAATTCTCGTAAGTTTAAACATGCAAGTTTTACCAGTTATTATTGTTATTGTTATTATTATAAATAAAAAAACCACTCGATATGTGAATTTTATGTTTGGTTGGTGATTTTGTTGGGTATTAAAATAATATAAAATTTATTGTGTATGGATATTATGTTGGATTAAAATTTTGAATTTGTTTGAGTATGTACATTTATATATAATCTAGCAATAATTCAATAATGATATGATATCATATCATATTAATAATTATTTTTTATAATATAAATAAATATATATATATATATATATATATATAGTTGAATTTCCTACATAAGCTTCGGCCATCAAAAGAGTTTCCTATTAGAAGAGTCTATCGAGGCTAAATTGAGAGTAAAGCACGACAAAAGCCTTCTATGCCACAAAGACAAGCGGCAGTTAGGTGGATTGGGAAGAATGCACTCTTAACGTATAATAATTGAATTTTTAATATTTAAAACAATAAAGAGTATATGAAATGATTTAAATTTAAATTTAAATTTAAATAAAAATATTTATTGAATAATATGATTGAATTTAGGTGTTGCTTCTCTTCCTTCTATTGTATCTTGTTTTTTTTTTTTTACAGTTTTCTCCTCCACCTTAACTTTGGCTTATTAAATTATTGTTATTTTATTTTTCCTCTATCTTTTGATATTTTTTTATCCTCCTTTTCTATTTGTTATCCTCCATATAAATTCGTTTCGTATTTCCCTTTTCTTTTAATTTTTAAGATTTTTCATCCAAACTGTTTATACTATTAAATTACACCTGTGGACTTTAAACTAATCAATTTTTTTTTCTTTTTCTACATTTTATATTAATGTATAACTTTTAATTTTCTTTCAACTCTTTCTTATAATAATTTCATAATATATTATAATTAAAAATATAAAATTTATAAATAATCTATACACACATGGTTTATTTTTATTTGTCTTTTTTTAAAACTCTATTTACATCAATATTAAAATTAAAATTTCTCATATTACATTTATAAAGAGTCAACGAACTAAACATTGACCACGACTATAATAATGATTTCATTGCAAACTTGAGAGGAATGATTTCAAGTCCGAATCGAATTCCATGTTGCAAACCAAACACAACCTTATTAAATTTCTGTAGATATAAAATTTTCATCTTACATCAAGTTTGAAAACAATTATTGCCGCAGTGCAAAGGATTATTGACAAAAGTTGAGACGACCACGCCAGCGCTAAACACGCGTTTCTCTTTAATTCCTTGAACTCATTTTCTTGTCCTAAATGAATAAAGCGCTCTTAGGTCCATTAACGTTTTCAGAATCAGGGCCCATCTTTTTATGTTTTATTATTTGAATTCTAACAATATATTTATATTTATGGTGTTTATTTCTTAACCAAAAAAAAAAAAAAACTTTATTTATATCTTCGTTGATATATGTTGAGATTTACAATTTCGAGATAGACTATGAGATTGATTTAGAAATATTAGAAATTTATTTCTAACTAAATATTAATTAAGAAAAAGAATTTATACTGCAGTTATTATATTTTTAAATTATTTATATTTCTCTATTACTTTACATATTTTTTTCAAAATACACCCTTAAATTTGTAAACAGGCATAGCTATTTTCTTACTTTGTTTTTTTTTTTTTTTTTTAAGAAACAAAAACTTCAATTGGAGTTTTCCAAATACTTTTTGTGCTTTGACTTGGACAAAGATTATCCACATCCACACACACACAGACTTTTTGACGGTCCATGATAGGCATTATGTACTTCTGCCCCTTGACCAATCCAATTCATCTTTTTCCAGTCAGACTAAAAAATGAATAGTGATTGTTTTTGACTCATTTACAACCAACCCCATTTAATTTCCAAATTATGTCTTTTAATATAATTGGCCCTCATTATTATGTAATAGACCCTGTCGAATAACTAATTGCAGCAAATTATTCCCAACATTCATTTTCTTTTTATTTTTAATAGCATAAAAATTATTAATACATAAGTCCACGGACAACCCCGATTGGAAATTTTTTATAATAAATAAGAATTTACCAAGAACCAAGTTTTATCAAATTCAATCAACAATTTTAGTATTTCACATAAACAATGTACAATAAATTAAGGTTTTTTTTTTTAAAAAAAAGAAATATGTTTAAAATTGCATGCCCACATTTACGTTTGTATGTTCACACACACAATTGACCATTGAAAACAAAGCACGCCGTTAAAGTAGTGTGTAATTTATTTAATAAAATCAAAGTTGATGGCTGATTGATCAATGAACTTTTAATAATTATTCCAATCCAGGACAGCATCACTGGTATAGACCTGGAAATTTTACCAAGTGATTTAATAAAAGAAATGGGTGAAAAGGCTTGCATGATAAGTGGTTAATTTCATTTTGGAATGGAAGTCACAAGGGCAAAATCGTCAATGCAGTTTGAAGTTATTCTACTTGTTTGACTTGGACTCAGTATACTCCCAAACCTTTACCATTTCATACTTGCAAATATAGATATCCAATTTATTATTTTCCACGTATCATATTGTAGATTCAATTTTGATTGTTTTTATTGCCTGATGTGTGTGTGTGCCCTTATTCATTTTTATTTATTTCATTATATTATCTCATTTTTATTTGTTATAACATATTTTTTAAATTTATCTTGCAATTTTACTTTACTATATCATTTTATTATTTTCAAGTCTCTCGTCGGTTCTTTTTTCTCCTCTTATCTTATTTCACAAGTGAAAAATTTTTATGCTTAAAATATATTATTAATTTATTTATATAATTATGCACATTAATAGAGTGTACATTTATTGCTGGTATATTATATATATGTAAAATGATTCAAATCTGTACTTCCTTATATACATGCATAGGTACATATATATATATATATATAAATATATTTCACCTCTGTTCTATTTTTCATTTATTCCATTATATTTTCTCGATTTTAATTTATTTTGTTTTCAATTTTTATTTTACTTCTTTATTTCCTGTCTATAAAAATAAAAATGTTACATATAAAATTATAATCAATTTATTTGTATAATAAATCACATGGATTTAATGTGCCTTTAATCACTGGCTACTATCAACAAACCAGCGAGACCCAAAACATTGTGTGGAAAAAATGAGAATATATTTTATATATATTATTTAATAATGTGCTTGGGACTAAGAATATTACAATAACATCCAGATATTGAATTTTCTCATTTTATGTTAAATACTGAGCATAAAGTAACATTTTTTTAACTACAAATCTATTAATATGACCCACATTTAGGAGATTGGCACCAATATATTTAAAGAATAAGAAAATGGGCATGGTTAATTTAAATTATCTGTCAAATTACATTACAAAATATTAAGTAAAAAGTTAATTAATATTTTACCACATTGTATGGTATCAATGCCAAAAGACAAAAGAAAAATAAAAAATTAACGAATAAAGTTTAGACATCTTAGACCCAAATAAAAATTTTCTTATTTTTTTAATCATACATATATTCGAGAATTTCAATTCAACCTGAACACGCGTAAAAAGAGTAAATATATAAATTCATATTCCCACTTGTTGAACAATTCAAAGTCAAAACACGTTTTCATGTGTATACAGTACTTTGATTAAAAAGCATGATAACGTTTGTTTTCATTTCTCTAGTTAAAAAATACCTGTAATTATTATATATTTTAAATTTTATTTATTTATTTTTTTAATTTTTACATAATTAAAAATATATATTTAAAAACATAACACACAGATTGTCAACTTCCAAAATATAATATATGTGAAAGTGAAGATGAAAAAGTTTTTTCCTCTTCTTTTATAGGCAAACAGCAAGACTATGTTTGTTTTTAAATTAGAATGAAGAGAAAAATTTGAATGATTTGAGTGGAAATAAAAATTATGTTTAGTTTGTAAGATTTATATGAGTAGGAAAATTACTTTTACATTTTTTTAATATGTAATAATGATTGAATGAATGATAGTATATAAATTTATAAAATAATAAAAATAAATATGAGTAGAAAAATTATATAAATATATGTTGATTTGATTGTAAATAAGTATAATGATTGAAAAATTATTAATTAGTTATAAAAAGGTGAAAGAGTAAGAACTTTGAATTTGAATTTACATAAAATTATTGGTTAGTAAAATTTTTAAGTGAAAATTAATAACGTTTAAAAATAGAAACAAACATAGCCCAAGATATTGGTCTTTCTGAAAGCTCTCAGTTGGTCTATTAGTTGAAACCATTGTTTCAAAATTCCCACTCATTTTTTGTCCCATTCAAGAATAAACTACCAAATCTTACAGCATTCCTATGTGAAAACCGCGTCAAACGTGGCATTGGGCAGCTGGAAAGGGTGCGGTATTCAAAGTCTTTGTTTCAAACATCCCTGCTTCCCTTCCTCCATTTTTTCTTCACGCCTGACGTTTACACGCCACTACCTCCCACCACCCTTTTTGCCCCTCCTCACTCCCATTTTCCTGATTCTACATCTGTCCGGTTTCTTGCCCAATAAAGAGGGAAGAAAGCCTGAATCTTGATTTTGATTCTTTTCCCTTTTCCTTTAAGCCCAGCAGCAAGAAAAGATTGAATCTTTGGATTTGTAGTGGTTGAATTCTCTTGAGCCTTACCATATTGCATCTTCTCTTTCTTGGGGTTGTTCTGTTCTTGGTTTGTTCTTCATTTTGCTGCCCTTAGATTGCTGGAATTCCTTCATCCCATGGTGTCAAAGTCTCTTCTTTTCGTGGGATACTTTTACTTGTTCTCCTATGGCTTTTTAGCAATTGGAGGTGGAGTTCAAGGTGTCATGAGTTCCTTGAATCCCAACGCCTCACTTTTCAACTCCATAGAATTGCCTACCTTTGACGCTGTCTCGGATTCCGATTGCAACTTTTCAGAGTCAAATAAGATCACAACTGAAGGAGGAGTGGATGAAGGCCGTGTTAAGGGTTTCAAGGTAAAACCAAGTGTGATCCTCAATGTGAAGCACAGATCATCCGGCAAAGCAATCAGGCCTGCAGATTCTGTTGTGGAGTCCACAGCCAAGGACCTGACCAGAATTCAGACTCTCCACACAAGGATAACTGAGAACAAGAACCGAAACACCCTTTCCAGGCTCAAGAAAGATGGTGCTGTTGCCCCCCCTGCTGCCTCACCGGAGTCTCAGTTCTCCGGCCAGCTGATGGCGACGTTGGAGTCGGGGGTGAGCCTTGGCTCCGGGGAGTACTTCATGGATATGTTCATCGGTACACCTCCTAAACATTACTCTTTGATTCTTGATACCGGCAGTGATCTTAATTGGATTCAATGCGTTCCTTGTCATGATTGTTTTGAGCAAAATGGGCCTTATTATGATCCTAAGCAATCGAGTTCGTATAGAAATATAAGCTGTAATGATCCCCGGTGCGACCTTGTGTCATCTCCTGACCCCCCACAGCAATGCAAGGGTGAGAATCAGAGCTGCCCTTATTACTATTGGTATGGTGATAGTTCTAACACCACAGGAGATTTTGCACTTGAAACATTTACTGTGAATCTGACTGCCCCAAGTGGGAAATCTGAGTTCATGAGAGTTGAGAATGTGATGTTTGGATGTGGTCATTGGAATAGAGGGCTGTTTCAAGGTGCTGCTGGCTTGTTAGGACTCGGGAGGGGGCCCTTGTCGTTCTCGTCTCAGCTGCAATCTTTGTACGGTCACTCTTTCTCGTACTGCCTTGTGGATAGGAACAGCAACACCAGTGTTAGCAGCAAGCTGATTTTTGGTGAGGACAAAGGCCTAATGAACCATCCGGAGTTGAACTTCACCACGTTGTTTGCTGGCAAGGAGAATCCGGTGGACACATTCTATTATGTCCAGATCAAGTCTGTTGTGGTGGGAGGAGAGGTGCTGAATATCCCAGAGGAGACGTGGAGCTTGTCATCAGAAGGCGCTGGTGGCACGATCATCGACTCAGGCACCACACTAAGCTATTTTGCTGATCCAGCTTACAAGATCATCAAGGAGGCCTTCGTGAAGAAGGCCAAGGGCTATCCAGTTGTGGAAGATTTTCCAATTCTTGATCCTTGTTACAATGTGTCTGGCGTGGACAACCCGGTGTTGCCCTCATTTGGGATTGTCTTTGCAGATGGAGCAGTGTGGAATTTCCCTGTTCAAAACTACTTCATCAAGCTCGACCCTGATGATGTCGTTTGCTTGGCGATCCTGGGGACCCCTCGCTCCGCCCTGTCCATTATTGGGAACTACCAGCAGCAGAACTTTCACATCTTATACGACACAAAGCAGTCTAGGCTGGGCTTTGCACCAACAAAGTGTGCTGATATGTAGCTTGTGTAGAGGTGCATATAGTGTGGGAGGCTGGTGGAAAACTGTAAACATGCAGGGTTGGAGGAACGGACTCTTTGTGCAAAAGAAATTATTTAGCAGAGGCAAAATAAAGGCCACAGTGCTGGGAAATTTTCCTTATGTTTTGGGATCAGAGATGATTTCTATGTTGATTAGTGCATTTCATGATCTTCATTTGTCTGGTAGTTTTGCCAGTGCTTCCTGTGCTTCAATGTGGATTCAGTTCTTGAAAATCTTTGCTCTAATGCATGTATTTGTAGCTTTAACTGACTTCTGTCCAGCCACATTGATATGAAACAAGGAACACATCAGATTCTTGAGCCCAATGCTATAGTATTGTTGTCTTGAGTTTGTATCTTTTGTGTAAGATTGTGATTCTACAGCATCATTCATATGTGAATTACTAGAGAGAGTTATTTACGCAAACATTTCCTAGAAGTTGGTACAGTTTCAAGGTATAACTTTTTCTCCATTTCAATATTACAAAAACTTCCATATCATATTTGAAATACTTAAAAGCATTTTTTTTTTCTGAGTTTTGAATAGAAATTGATGGTATTATAAAAAAGTTAAACTATATATTTTTTTGTGATGGTGCCTAAATTCTAATGTTTGGTTAAATAATTAAAAAATGAGCTCAATTAAGAATAATCATAGTTGATTGGTTTAAACTCTTAATTTATCCCAAATAAAATAGCTTTAAATTTAACATATTATTAAGGGTCTACTTGTACATAAAAAAAAGTACAAAAATTTAGAAACGAGGGTCAAATGTGAAATTTCTTCATTAATTTTCATCGAAGATTTTAATAAAAAAAGTAAAAAATGTAAACACATCACATGTAGAGAGGAGGTTTTTCTAATATCAAAAGAAAAAATAAAATAGTTTGTAATTACACTTGTTGTTTAGAGAGATGGATGTAATTAACCATTACTAAAAACCAGCAATCCCTCCCCCTGTTTTCCTTATGAATGGTTGATGGGCAGTCATATACCTCCCTCTACCCCTACCCCTGCTTTGACCCTCGCCCTCGACCCATCAAGTGTCCATTGGAGGGGGGAAAAAGGCCTTAATTTTGACAAATTTCTCCCTTAATGATTAATTTTGATGCACATTATCCTGTGTAAATCAATTAGATGCACTTGACAAAGTCATTAGAATAACATTCTTTAGGTTGTCTTGTGTGGAGGTTTGTCTCTTGCAACTTTTTAGGTTCTTGGAGTTTATTCTGGTCAGCTGCTCACATGAAGATGCTTAGGTCTCATGATTCCCCAAATCATGTTGTTTGACTTTTAGAGTTTTTTGCTTGTAGAATGGAAAGAATGAGTTGGCCTTTGTTGACTGTGTGGGTTTCTTGACTTGTCAAGAAGTCCTCATTACGTGGGATACTATGTTTGACGGAGTGTAATGAAATAATTTTATTAGGAGCAGTGCGCTGCAAAACAGCCCTTATGATTATACGTCACCTTAAACAATTGGACAGTTAGATAACGAAATATAAATTTGGAAAATCTTTAATAATTATATATCCATGTTGCCAAACAACTTTTTAGTTAATGATCATATAAACGAATTAAATAATTACTTCCCTCTAGTTATTAACTTGAAAAAAGAAGTAAGATAAAGTTATCATTTGGATCATGTCAATAAACAATTAAAAAATTGAGATGTTAAATAATGAAATATAAATTCAGAAAATCTTCAATAATTATATATTCACGGCCCTGGAACAACTTTGTATAAACTAATTAGACAAAGTCATAATTACATCCCTTGATACTGAGAAAAAAGTGAAATAAAATATTTTAGAGGTACGAGATAAGAACATAGGAATATTCATACATACATACATACATACATATATACATATATATATATATATATATATAAAAGTAAGATCTAAACAGTAAATATGTGATCAGTCAAAACAAAAAAAAAACATTGAAAATAGAGATGATTTTCTAGACATCATGCCTTTGAAAAAAATAAGACATGGAAAAGGAATATATAGAGCATGAACTCATATCCAATCAAGGCCTAAGTTGCCAACAATTAGCCAAAATCCCTATTATATATGTGATCTTCAAGAAACCTATGTAGAATTAATCCTTCAAAGAGTAGTTGGATTAATTTTTACTTTGCTAACAATACCTTAAAATATAAATGAAACTCGTGATTAACAACTTAATCAAAATAATTTTATTTCAATAATATAACCTTCGTTCTTGATATGATGGAATTATCTTCACTACATTAAAAGGGTAGGTGTAATAATCAATGTGTCTCTGTGTTCTTTTTTTGTTTCTTCGTTTGGATGGTAAGTTAAAAAAAAAGGAAAAGGAATTTTTTTGTTCCCTCTAAGAGTCCAAAGCTCTATAAAAAGAGTATAGATGATATCCTCTGTGTATTTAATGAATCATCCTGACTCCCCTCCTCCACTCCTTTTCATTTTGTCTTATTTAACTGATGGTCGGAGTTTCCACTAATCTGTCCACCGTCGGCGGCGGCGGCGGCGGCGGCTTTTCCCACTGACAACGAGATCCGCTACAGTCGTTCTTGGTTGGGTAAGATTTCGCTTAATTCAATTTGATCTAAACCTTACTTCTTCACAAGTAATTTTAGGTCCAACCTATGAGTTTCTATTATGAATTTTCGAACCCTAAATTTCGAATTCGAGTTGTTGCCGAGCAGAATTTCTCCCGACAGTGGCTTCACCACCCTGCTCTTCATGTTGTGGGCTTTCGATCACATTATACAATTTCCAATAATTATCTTGATTGGGTTGAACAATTGTGATTTGTTTAAATCCTTCACTTTCAGCCCAGAGTCTTGTTGTTCTCCCACAACCAGAACATTACAATTGTATCCTCTTCTCATTGTAGTTAACAAAAAATTTCAACCATTACACTGTGTTTATTTGTATTTCTTTTTTTATTTTTAAATTTTATAGTGTTTTTCGGTTCTTGAAAATCATAGTTTTTAAATAAGGTATGAATACATATAGCTAGAAATAATTTATGAAAGTTCGTGAAACTATGAAAAAAATTAACAAACAAATTTTGAGGAAATGAATAAAAGATACAAATACAAAAGATAAGTAACAAAAAGAAATTTAAAAAATAACTTGAAGAGGAAGTATAAAGCATTAGAAACCAAAACAAGAAGAATAAATAATTTCTCAATCCATTTGATATATATTAGGCTGGAGTGGAGTCAATTATATGTACATTACATTGCAAGTAAGTTCTTTCGATTAATGTAAATGTTGTAGGCCCTAGAATTTGGGTCAAATCTAAAACTGTCAAATGGAGGGGTGTTTTTGGTATTGTGCTCGTTCTCTTCACTAGGGAGATATTTGTAATTTTAGTTACGTATCAAGAGAAATAGATATGAATCGCCCAAAATATATATTACAATGTTGGTTGATGGAAGTGAAACCTTAGTAGCAGACACAGAGGTGGTCCTGATTCTTTGCGGGCAGTGCTTTCATAATGGGACTGGATTAGCCAGGCAGAGTGAAAACAGCTACACCCATAATTATGACAATTAAGTATAAGAATCTATTAATTACAGTCGGTTACAAATAATTAAAATATTTTGCTTTAAATTATATTGTTTAAACTTTTCCAATTCTCATTAATCATTTAATGCATTCATACGGAGAAAATTAGTTTTTCAGCTAATAATAACTACATTTACGAGGAAATCAACACAATTTAATACTCTAAGACTTGATTTCAAAGGCTCACTTTGAAAATCCAAATGCATTTATTACATGTATATATAAAAAATATATATATATATATATATATTTTACATAAATTATATTAAAAATTATATATATTTGCATGTGTGTGTGTGTGTGTGTGTGTATATAAATTTTTATTCATATATATTAAGTTAACTTGTTGAACCGGTTGAACTATTAACTTGACAACTTAATGAAAGATCCAGTTCGATTATATTTTAAAAACATTGTGACTCGTTGAAGAAAAGAAAAAAAAATGATTTTATTATAAAAATTATATAGTAAAAATATAATGGTCTAATTAATTTTTATTGGTAAACATTAGAATACTTAAAATGATTATAATGAATAATACATTTGTTATATTAGTATGATTTAATTCCTTTGCAAAATATTAACCACAAAAGTATATTTTTTGTAATGAATATCACATTAAGACAAAAAAAATCAACAAAAAGTGATAGGTTTCTAAATCACTAAATTGGCTTAACAACAATTGTAAACAAATATTATATATAAATAAAGTGAGAGCGTATATGCATTCATAAATTACCAAATAGAGTGAGCACATGTACATTCATTTAAAATAGATAAATCTGAAAACAAATAGAGTATATTGAATTCATTTATCAATAAAAAAAGAAAAACTAAAATGACAAATCATAAATTATTTGAGGGTTATATAAATTATGAATAATCACTAAAATTTTCTTGAAATCAGTATGCAAATAATCAAGAAAAAATAAAAGTAAAAAATAGAATTGAGGAGAGAAACTAATAATGAATTTGATTTTGTCATATTCTGCAATTTTTTATTGTGAAAAAAACAAATTAATTTTTTGTGAAAAGATGTATATTTTATCAAAATTAAAATGTAGATTCTATCTCAATTAATTATATTAAAATTTTTTATTTTTATTTTCAAGGAGTAGGCAAATACATAATCTAATTGAGTAATTTTCAAACTGACCACATAAAAAAGGTAATTACAAAATATTAAATGCAACTAATTACAAATTAAAAAATTGATCATGGGGAGGGGGTAAGCTCCTCCCAACCCAACCCCACCCCACCTAATTTAATGACCCCCATTGTCATCCCCAAATGGAATTAATTATTCTACAATAAGTGTTGAATTTCATCTATAAAGGGAAGCTGCAAGTGAAAATGAAAGATCCCAAAAAACGTAGAAAGACAGGTTGGGAACATCTTCGATTGGTAACTTTGCAAGACTTACTTGGTGGAATTTGAGTGAAAATTGAAGTTGAAACAGGTGATTTAGTAAGGTTAGAAATGTGATTAAGCTTTCAAGTAAGGTTAGAAATGTGATTAAGCTTTCAAGTGTCATGAAAGTTTCTCCTAACCATTCACACATTCAAATCCGGTGAAGAACTAACACGCATAACACTTACATTTATATGTATTTACACACCCAATAAATTTTACATACTATGGTGTGCTTAATAATTATATATATACACGCTCAGATTCAAACAAATTTAAATTTTTATTCCAATCAAAGATTTATAATCGGGCATAATTTTCATACTGTACAAATTATTCGATTATGTTTGTTTTGGTTTTTAAACACGTATTTCTAAGATGATTTGTTTTAAAATTGTATAAAAGTAAAAAAAATAAAATTTAAAAAGAGTAATAATTTAAAATATATATATATAATTTCATATTATAAAAAAAAAAAATAGAAGACCGATATAGTCTTCATTATTTTCATCCTTGTCAAACAGAGCAAACAAATAAGCCATGGAATTTTTAGTTCAGTACTCAAAATTTACGTAAGTGGCACTAATAAATGCACTCTTCGGTGATCCTTTTGGTTTCCCATGCGCACCATCCAACTGTTGCAAATTGTGCCTCACTATTATTTAATCATTTATTTGACCGTTGGATGTGGTGAATTACCTAAATATTTCCATATAACTGGCTAGAATACAATGCTCCTGACATTTCATGCAAGATAGGCAATGCATGTTTGTTTATTGATTTTCATTTTCATTCTATCAAAATTTACTCAATCCAAACATATAGCTTAAAAAACCTTTTATTCAAATTTCAAATTCAAAATATTTCCTCTCATGTATTATTAATAAATATTTAAAAATCCAATTATACATTTATTCATAATTCAATTAATACCCAAATATGCACGCACGTACTCACGTTTATGCACGTACACCCTAAACAAACTATTTATCATTCATATTCATTATCATTTTATCCTCTCATTATTGTGTATACACACACACATACACACAATTACACCAATTCAAACAAATTCAAAACTTTGTTTTGATGCATGCTACAGTGAAGATAAAAATTAGCATAAAAAATAAAAAAGTGTATAAAAGAAATGAGAAAATAAAAAGATTACTTAATGATTCTCATGCCAGAACGCGTGATTTTGATTGATGCAGATTTGCATGTTTTCCATCAAACTTTTTTTTATCCCCATTAAAAATCTTCATCAATTTCATCCCCCCACCAACCCCCACACTAAACAATGCCACTGATCTAAATTAGGCAATATGTTATTTTGCATCTAGTACCACGTCATGTCATCACACAATGAATGCGTATATGACTGCAAACCAAATATGCACATGAGCACATCAAGAGCAGTAGAAGATACATGCCTGAAGTGGACATGCTGCATTATGCTCCAAGGTTAAAATTATGCCAACCCAGCTGTGGACAACAGAAAAGAAGACAGAATACGAACTGTCCCAACTTACAGTAGCATATGATGAGGTAGATGATGCAGGGATGACAAATTGGTACGCTTTCACAGATATAAATCCAGATCAATCAAGATCACATTAGCCTGATGCCAGCAGAAACAACCAATAAGAACTCACATATACAGCACCACATCATATGACAGTATCCAAAATTTTTTGAACCTGTGGCATGGGATTGTTGAGTTGTGTGTGATTAGTCCGACACCGGCTGGAGCATATTATTGGACCATAGGAAGAATAAAGTTCCCCAGATGAATTATACCAAGGCCACAGTTGCAACAGTTGAGAAGTACACGTTCCTTGCTATTCAAATTCCAAAAATATTCTCACTTTACAGGTAAGACAGTGCAACGAGGAAAGGGGCAAAAACAGGGGAGGAGACAGGGAACGAGGGCAGAAACAAATTAAAGAGAACCCTCTCAGCAGAATCTGCCTATAGTACCTCTAAAATTTCAAACTATGGATAAGACGCCAAACAAAAAGAATTAACTCTCTACTAGACTAACAATGAAGCTAAAAACCTGTAAAAGGGCTTCCCAAGCATATCAAGGGAATTACAAAACCATCCATGAGAAGCAAGGAAGAGATGTTCCACACATTCTGGCCTCAATTAACTTAAAAGGTTGTTTTAAGTTACAAGACGACTGGAAAAAGATATCAACCAATTTTATTGGCCCCTTCCAGTATAATTTACACTCAGTTCAGGGATCTGTCTTCCGATTTTTTTCCATCAAATCAAATCTTGCTGGAAATCCCATCGAGAATCAAGGTTTGTGATTTAAACTCGTCACTGCCTTGAGGAAGAAAGATTCCTTTTCTTAGTAATTACTTGGCCAGTTAAGTTGCGCATGCTGTGGCTGTTGGTAAACACTTGCTGTTGGACCCACCATATCAACGGCATTGGTAATGGACTGAGATTGTTGCAAAAGAGGGTGAACATTTGCTGCAGTGACAGCTTGCGCAGGATGGAAAACACCAGTGAAGGTTCCATGGCCAGGTTGTGTTGGGGTGAATGCCAATTGACCCTGAGGAAGGTTGTAGAAAGAACTAGCCTGCAAGGCAGGGAGATCTCGACTAGGAGTAGTAAACCATACACTGGAACCTTCATTCTGCAAGTGAATGGACCCCAAAATCAGTAACACTTCCAATGTGTCAGGGAAAACTCAAACAGGAGCATATAAACGTCTATAACTGGCAAATTCTAATATCAAAGCTTAAGGGTTATAACTTATAAACCCTACATGTATCTACAGGAATGATAGAAGTGTGAATCATATGACAACATTATTGCTGATACATGCAAAGAAGAGATACCATAACACAGAGCACCGAGCATTCTTCCTAGGTATATCACTGAATAATTGATTACAAAATGAAGAGAAATGAAGCCATTGGGTGCGTATCGCTACTAGCCTCTATTACTATATTCCCCCCTTTAAGCTTTCATACATGTGCCTTAGTTTTTATCAATATCTATATACTATTAGTTAAGCCTAGACCTTCTAGAATAACTGCCATTTCGTAGTTAAAGCTGATAGATTATAATGCTCCTCTTTTACTTATATTTTACTTTCGCCTCCTTTTTATATTTTATTAAAGTTCATTATGGTACTGAGTGATTTAGTTATGAAAACCAAATCCATATACAAGTTCGTAGCATTTTGGACAGCAAATTAACTACTGAAATTCTAAACTTTGAATAATCCACAACATTCAATCCAAATGTGAGACATAGCCAGAATAATGTATATATTTACTAACTGAAGTGAATATTTAAGATTATTTTATCACACTTATTACATGGATTATCATTTTAGTTATTTTATCATGTGTTTATCATATATCACGCACTTTTATCCATTACTGTGAACATGTGATTAAGATTGACAAAATAATTTATTCCATAAAGTGAACATGACCTTAGATAATGACTTTCTTTATATCCTTATCAAATATATTTAGTTTCTGCATGAACCAGAGTGATCTCAAATACCGATCATGAGAAACCTCTTTGAAAATACTATCTAATACCGCGTAGATATAAAATAGATGATCAAACATCTAGGAGTGTACAAACCTGTTGGCCACTGGCATACACATTATTTTCCTTCATTCGAGGGGTGGCATTATCCTCATTAGATGTTGAAGTAACAACTGCTGCAGCTGAACTGGAAGTGTAGTTGGCCAAGGAAAAACCATGCTGCCCGTAGCTTCCAGGCATTCCAATGTGAGTTGAGCTTCCTGCATTTGATCCCTGCTTACACTGAGAAACTGGGTACTTGGCAGTTGTCCCAGGTGCAGTTGGATACATATTGCCAGTCTGAGGTTGCTGAGGGAATGCACCACTGCTTAAGAACGCCGGTGGTGGGATGTAAAATGGGGAAAAAAAGGGAGCATATGGAAGGTAGTTTGGAGGATAATGAGGTAAATGAACCCCAGTTGGTTGCCGAAAGACAGGAAGATGTTGCTGGCTTGCAGATATTGAGCTCGGCATCACCCCTGCAGCTTGGGTAACAAGTGGTGTCGGAGAAGCTGTGGGCAAAACCAGAGGGATACCACCCTGCAACTGAATATGTCAATTGAGTAAATGAACATAACATCCTCAGCCTTATAACATCTTGTAGGCAGATGGCTGCTCAAGACAGACATAAGAGAAAAATCTACAAAATAAAATATAAAGTACAACATATCGATAGAAGTAAACTACTGGCATGGCCAACAAAGAAATAATGAACTTCATGACAAATTTTGAGAAGTGGGCTTCCACACCAACTAAAACAAGTTCATGCCAATACCATCATTATCGCAAGAACCAAGTTCCACACAGATCTGTCGTACAGAGGAATATGAATAGCAAATTAGATATGAGACAAGATCACTTGCTTCTATAACACCGCAGTCAAGTAATCTCCAAAAGGGATGAGCTTAGCTACCAAAACCATAATAAATGTTTAGCTACCTAAACCGTGAAATCAGATAAATGAATAAGTATTCATTGCTTAAAATGGGAAATGCCTGCTCATCAAGTTATTTATCCTAAACTTGACACAGTTGATTATAATCACAGACCAACTTGAAGCACCAGCATTGCAAAGACGCCCTTCAAATCTTCCCATAGTCTATATACAGGGAAGTACTAATGTATACAACAATAAATTATTTCACTCGGAAAAAATACATTAAAAAAAACCATAGATGCTAGAAAGAACTTTGGCAATCATGACTGACATATTCTACTCTGAAAGAATACCCAGAAATCAACTTACGGAAAAGTATAGTTTAACTTGAGAACAAGAGAAAGTTGAAATTTTTCCGAACATAAGTGATGAAAGTAAAGGATCTTAAAGCAAATTCAAATAGACATTCTGTGAAAAGTACATACATAAATAAAAAGCCTGCTTTGGGGTAGGTTTTTTTACATGATGGATCTTTTTGGTTAGCTGCAAACGAATTCTCAACCTACACGTTCAAAATCCAGTGGTATCTTGTACCTTTCAGGAATCTAAGATTTATAGAACTTTTGTCTTGTAAGTTACCTTTCCACAAGGTCTCTTTCTTTAAACAAGATTTCCGCGTTGGCATAATACAAATACAGCATTTTCAGAAATAAAAAAACTAAGGGAATTCCAAAGAACAAAGAGTTTTCATTGCCAGGGCACAGTAATTTATTCAATTTAAATGTCAGAATATGAAAATTTTACTACCTCCACATTCCACGAATCCTTTAGCCTATAGTCTTTACAACCTTCTCTCTCGAAAGCCTTTTTCTAATCAATTCTCTTTGTCGCAATTAACAGCATTTCTAATTCACTTTGATCTTATGCTAAATCCAGGTTAACCATCATCCAACTCCTGAAACATAACCTTAGCATATGGAAGTTGTCTCCTTCATAGGCTATTCTACTCTAATTATTCACAAACTCCTCAAATCTACAGAGTTGAAGTCATAAATGAAGCCAAAACCATGAACAGAATAGGCTTCCATTAAGTATACCATAAAAGATCAATTGTTCAATTCATTACATCTGCCTGGGTTTTTTCAGAGCAGCAAACTCAGTGGAGTCGTTCTTGTAAATGTGAAAGAGAGACAAAAGCATTCTAATTTTAACAATTAAATGAGTTTAAATGTGGTTAAAACTATTATAGAAAACCCGGCGTAATTTTTATTGAGCTAGAAAATGTGCCCATCATGGAGAACAATTATATGCACAAACACAAGATGAACAAAAGTATCATAATACATCTCACAATAGAAAAAACAAATATAGAAATATGCATAACCTTTAACACGAAATGTTAATCTCCAAACATAAATTTTTCAAAAACGAACAATTTTGGAAATTTCGGTAAGAAATTCACAATATCGTTCATGAAATGCAACACAAAAGAGGAATACTTAAATTTAACCAGCTCAGCAATTCCATTTCTTTATTGTAATGCCAATCAAGATTTGAAATTATCCAATCTTCACTAATATCAAATAAGTAAGAATGGAACCGCTAAAATTTCGAAAGCTCAAACCTCTTGAGGTGTCTGCGAAGTCTGCGAAGAGACCAGTGCAGCATTTCCATTATATTTGTTTGGGGTACCAGCAGGGTGGAAAGGGGAAATCCGGCCATCACTATCCAAGCCAGAACGATAAAATTGTGCATAATAGGTTGCTGCATCGAAAGATTGTGGGACCTGAATGACATATAAGAAACATTGATAACCAACATTTTAGAATATAAACATGCACACTAAGATTTCGAAACTTAAGCAATAACGTGACTGGTATCATATTGAAAAGAATAAATAAGACACTTGCAAAGAAACAAATAGAGAAATAAGGCAGCTATAATATATGGTTGAAGAGTAATATAGCAATTAGCATAGAAAAATTATAATGAATTTTTAACAGAAATGATATAAGACATACAACAAAGCCTGGAAGTCGAGGACCGTCACGAGCTTGAGATTCTGAACTTTCAGAAGGAGTAAACTGGCCACCAAATATTGGTGGCATAAAACCAAAGTTGTAGTTCAAAGTAGTGTGGACCGCAGAATTTTGATGGCTTCCAGAAGCAACCTCTGGCTTGGATTCACTATAATCAGGGATAACAGAAGGCAAGGCTTCAACCTCATTAGATGAAAAATTTAGTGGTCCTCGTGAAGGCGATTGGGGGTGATCATGATGTTTTATTTCAATATCCTCTGCAGGTTCTGATGGAATTTCATTGCTGTAATCAAGAGCAAAGTACAATATTTGAGAAAGAGAGAGTGAGAAATTGAGTAGAAATTATCAACAGCTATTAGCATTAAGACTAAAGACAAAAATAGATAAAGCAAACAAGCACAAGTTCCATGCCATTTAATAGGAAGATCTCTACTTTAAAAAGTTAAATAGTAAGATGTCCCCATGTGAAACTGTGTTCTGCAAAACTACCAAAAAGAGATTTAACTGTCGATGATGTCTTTCCTGGACAGGATTCTAATTCCATGTCAGTTTCCGAAGTAAATTGAACCAGTCAGATACACTTGTCCCACTCGGCAGCAATGTTTTAGAAAATATAGAAGAGTGATTGAGTTTTACTGGCTTCTAAACATGAAATATATGGGCAAAATGGAATTGCAAAGTCAAATATATTCATAGTTTGGTGATCATGGTTAATTTGGAGCTCTAAAATTTAAATAGAGCGTGAGTTCTTAATCAAACCTCATGTAAAAGAGTATTTCCCAGTGATATCTGCTCTTTCTTTTCTTCGGCGAAAAAAAACCTCTAAGAATCATCATCTCAGTCATATGCAGATCTAAAAGCTGAAAATATTTTTATGTCTATATACCTCTTGCAAACAAGAGAGTAACATGTCAAAGGACTAAATCAAATCCATTCATCAAATGTAGGCATCAATAATTTGAAAATTTTCCCATATGCATCTCTTAACCATAATTCAAGGGCAAGCATTGCTCCTAACACATCTGAAAAGCCAGTTTTAAGACGTCTCAAGAAGAGTTATTTTAGAGGATATTTTGATACCTTTTTTCTTCAATGTCTTTTAATCAAGAGCCAGTTAGATAATATTTAAGTGACATCAAGCCACACCATCCCTCAGCTACAGAAAGGGTAACAATGGAGGCAAACCTTTTTTCTTTGTACATTATTTGTTTAAATGTTTATTAGGCTAGACCATCATCTAGTATCAATCCATTTTCAAGCATATTATATTCTCATTTGCAGTCACATAATGAGGATTTGTAAACATATTCATTGAACACTTTCTTCAATAAAATTGAGTACACAATTTCTAAAACAAATTGAGAACCTAAAAAGCTATAGCAACAGGTTAATCTCTAATTGCTTAATATCAAGTTAAGATGCCCATCGGCCTAAAAACTTGAAGATACATGCAAGTTTCATTGACAATTAAAACCAAATCCCAGTGATTAGTGAAACATATTTCATTCGAAATAAGGAGAAGCATGTATTCATAATTAGCATGCTAAGAGGGTGAGACGAGGGGGGGAATGGGAGGAGAGAGACACACCTTAACTGTGACTCCTTTGCAGGTTCATCAATTGTTTCAGAGGATTCAGACTGTGATGGACTTTGATCACTCTCTGCAACACTATTTTGGTTCACGTCCAACCCAAAGGCAGCGTCAAAACTTCCAAAACAAAATCCTAGTTTTTCAACTTCAGGGACATGTAGGTGATTTGGAATAATCACATGCTGGCTATCTGATATGTGTGAGTCCTCTAGTTTCTTCTGCAGCTCAATAGCAGCTTCTTTTGAAGTGAGGACAACAGGAGTCGTCTGAGATTCAGGATGGCCTCCAACAGATACCGTAGAAACCTCTGATAAGGCAGCTGTAGCGGCACTCAGACCAGCATTGGCATGTGTGGACTTTGGTTTCCACTCTTTGCCAGGACCTACTGTTGCAAAATGCACACAACAAAAATCAGGTTGATAGTCCATGTTTCAAACTCAGTAAGAACACCAACGTCCAACCATGACAATCATATTATCTGGAAATTGTCACCTTTATCAATTTGCATCAAATAACACATCAAATTCCAAAACATTATTCTATCAGATGCATGATAATATCATCAATTTTAGGCAGCAAATTTACCTAAATTCAAAATAAGAGAAATACATAGCTAAACTTGAAGAAATGATGTTTGAACACCTACAAAGGGGCAACTTCCAGCTTCAGTTAAGAACCGGTAGATCATAACAATCAGTCAGAAAGTAATCATGCAAGTAACAATATTTGAAATAGCCATAAATACAATAGACTACAGTAGCACATGCAATGAGCATTTACCAGGATTGAAATTGTATGCAGAGAATGTAATCATAAAACATATACCTTTTTGTAGACCAATTACTTGAGAACGATTGTTATAATTTGATGAAGGTCTACTAACACCAGAAACACTGCCAGCAGAAGGTGCAGTCCGCATAGGATCTAAATGGTGATTCTTTTCACCTCCAGAGAAATCATTTGGCATCTTTTGTTTCAAATTGGGAATCCCAACCTCAGACGTAGCTTGTACATAGTTTAAAGAGTAAATCCCATTAGTTGTTTTTCTGTGGTACTAAAGAAAGAAATTAATATTTTGGAAATGAGAAACCTATACAAGTACAAGGGCAATTGACATACAAATTTTAGCAGAAGCTGATTTGCTTATGGTAGGATTATCATCAGTGAATTCAGAAGTAGCATGCTGACTTCCCGCCTCGCGTCGAACAGTGACCACTGAACTTGGCAGCGGGAAATCTGGAGATGGTAATAGTACAGGATCTGAAGAAGATAAATAAGATCCTGAAGCAGGTGCTGAAGGGATGGATGCAGCACTGTTGGTTGACTCCAACATCTGGTTCTGTGGCATATCCTTGGTCCCAGAAGCATTGGGGTTTTTAATTGAATCAGTAGGAGATGAAAGTGGAGGTGGTCCCTCCAGCCTACACATGCTAGCAGTTGTATCACCTCCACCTGCAAATGCATGGTTGTCATGGGTAACAATTGCACTCTCGGAAGTAATACCAGATGGACCATTAGACACAGCAGCTATCGGTCTGCAAAATCAAAAGACAACAACTTTCAGAAATCATTGGGTTTGGGGATCATGCAGAGCAATTTATGCTGTGGGTGCATCATAGAAGTACAGATACGATTATTTACAATAGAAGCAGTGAAGCACAACATAGTGTGAGCATATCAGAAGATTATAACTACCTATCGCACCTTTCAACAGAAGAAGTTTCATTCTTTCTCATATCTTGGGAAGTAACCAAGTGAACCTTGCTAATACCTTTCTCCGTAAGGTGACTGGTAGCATTTTCCTTTACAGCAGCCGAATTTCTTCCACCACCAGCATCTGGCAAGGAGTTATGAGAACACAAGAAATGACAGAATGAGTAGCATGAAACATCAATGCCCAGATTTCACAATTTTTCAGTTAATTATTCCATTTTCATTTTATTTTAACAACACGATTCCAAGTGTGATTCACAAAAATGAGAGTAGCATGAGCACAAACAGCTCAATCTTCCAATTCTAGAAGGCATACATAAGGGTTCATAGCTAACGACATCAAATCTAGGCTCACCATGAGATGTGTATCGTGATGGATAGTTCCCACGACCCACTCTACTTGGACGTGCCTGTGCACCCGGCTTCAACTTTAATTCAGTAGACTCCTTATGCAGATTCTGAAAACATAATAATAGTAATTCAAACTTAGCCACAGCTCAAACTTAAGATATATCTCTGTGTGTGTGTGTGTGTGTGTGTGTGTGGAGAGGGGGGGGGGTAAAGAAGATAATGATGATGAAGAAGAAAAGGCAATTCCAAATGAAGTTACAGGACTATAATACTTTGAAACAATCAGGCCAGAAAAGATTAAATGAATTTACAATTAACATCATAATAAGGGACTCCATTGCCATCATATGAGCATCATTTTTTCAGCAATCAGCATCTTCTTATAAAGCTTTCTTTTTCTCTTTACCCTTTTGGCAGAAGAAGTGGAGCCGAGGCCATCAGAAAAGTCTCACAAGATAAAGCTAAGAGAGTCTTTCCAATTTTAAATTCACACATTGCAGTGCCATCTTGCCAAGAGAGGCATTAACATGACCAGAAAACCAAAGGAAGGTCAAATCACCAATCAAAATGTAGCATAGATGAACACAAAATTTAAATTTGGCACTTATTTTCAAAACACCATCTGCAAAACAATTAAAATACAAAAGAAGCAATAGTTTAGTGTATGTCTGTTAATTGAGAAATAATTCGCCAGAATAAGTAAGGATTGGGGGGTTGAAATTAGATTGCTGGGAGAGAAAAAGAAAATTGAATACTCAGAAGACACCATGTAGATGAATATTGATTGGAGGCTTCACACGGCACAGCAAGCAGAACAATACAAAGGGCTCTTTGAGGTAGCCAGGAATAAACACTATCTTTATTAATTGCTTGCTCTTTAGGGTAGCCAGGAATAAACACTATCTTTATTATTTTCTTCACTGGGACAACCTTATCCACTTGCTGTTCTTACACTAAAGTTCATCATAAAGAAAAAAATTATGGAAGAAAACATGTCCCAGTGCAGTGTTGGAAATACTCCTACTAATAAGAATAACAATTCAAAGTCAAAATGTCTTTAGACCGTAATAGAAAACAAAAGGCATAAATAATACCCAAATATGAAAATATCACATCATAAATTAGGATATTCAAGAGTTGAGGTATTTATTAGGAAAGTATAGAAGACAAGGGATTCAAAAGTGAAAATGGCAGTACCTCTTTCCTCCTATCACGTTTTCTTTTTACTTCATGGAATGTATCTGTAGAAGAACAGACAAGCACTTCTCAGCTTGGCTTGAGGAAAAACTCAAGGAACACATGAGTTGTTAAACACCAAAAGAAATGCTCTTTCCAGAAAAAAAAATTGAAATGAGTTAAAATGACTTATATCAAAACAAAAGGCAAATAAGTCGAACACATATTTGAAATTCAATCATGAAAATTATTTTCTCAGCCAATCCTCTAGCTTGTAATAAATTTGTAAAGACATTCTAATTATAAGCCAGTCCCCCGCTTGTTAGCTGAGGATGACAAAGGTGGCAAAATTATGGAAGGTTTTTTATTTTCTCACCTGATGCTGATAATGCAATAGTTTACATTTGAATAGTTACACCCCTGGATGAGCAAATTGCCATACAACCTCTATATTCCCACCTAGAGAATTTACAACTACAGTCCTATCCAAAATAAGCTAATCCAGACTCCAGAGGCACGGCACACCAAAAGAGTCCCATATATCTAAGAACATTATAAACATAAAAACCTAATTGAACCAGAAGACTCAATTTAAAAATTAAAACAAGAAGAACAAAATAGAAATGTAAAACAAGAAATCTTGGAGCTGGATGCGACTGCAATAACAACATAGATCACCCTTTTCTGCAACATAGAAAGTTTGTTGAGACACAAAAACAGAATAATGCTAGTCCCGACTCACCACAAGTGCGACAACAGTCAAAAACCCATTATGAAATATTCCCTCTTCTTTTTACTTTTTCCACTAGAAAACTCAGCTTACATCATTTCATTTCTGCTTCATGCAAATAAAGACATCAACAAAGCACGAGCACTTGCACACTTACAGGGACACACCGAAAGAGAGAAAGAAAAATCAGATCAATAATCAAATTCTTCATTCTCAGTGACAGCACAGATCAAAAGCAAAATCGAGATCAATTATCCCACAAATACACAGAGAAATCAAGAACAAAATATAAAAACAAAAGACAGAGCCAGAGACAGGGGGAGAGAGAGAGAGAGAGAGAAATCACCAAGAGCTAGCAGCCTCTGCGTAGTTTCGTTGGGATCCATGGAACATTCCTTAAGCATTGCATAAATCTCATCTTCAGAGTGATTCTGGCCGGTAAACTCCTTTATATTCTCGATCGTGTTCCAAACGCCGCTGGGAATCGAAACCCTACTTGCACCTCCCTTAGCCCCACTGCTCATCTTCTTCTGCAACACCTTAACACCGCTGCGCCTCTCTCTCTCTCTCTCCCCCTCGCAGTATATATGTATATATATATAGATGTATACAATATATATTATTTATTACGTATATACACTAATAATATCCGTGAATAAACGAGAACTACGTTTGAATAGCCCGTCGATCCAATCAGTAAATGTAATTACTGTTCAATACTAATATTATATAGGAGAAAATTGATTCTGCGTGCGTGTGTGATTTTTGAATTTGGGGAAAGAGAAGAAAAGAAAGGACTTGGGGGAAAGGGTTTTGTTAAACGTTGAATATTTTATTTAATTAAATTAAAAAGGGATAAATGGTAATGTATGATTGTTAAATTTTGATCCTTTTTTGTGCTCTGATCTGCTGTCCTTCAGTGCTAGTGCTTTGGGACACTTGGCGTCCGGACACTAATATGTTACGTGCGTCTGAGGTGGAACAGTGCAGTGACTATTTACATTATAATTGTCAATTTTTACACGCTCCGAGGCTACGTTTGGGGGAGGGGTTTCTGTTGAGAAAAAGTTTTGGTGAAAATTGTATTGGAATTAATAGTATATTTATTTGTAAAATTTTGATGAGACGAAAATTTTTATTTATTTAAATATATGAATAAAATATAAAAAAATAATTGGATGATGTGATATTGATAATGATTAGTTTTAAAGTATAAATAAATATAAATATATATATGATGTATTTATATATTTGTATAATTTAATTATGAATAAGTGTAATGATTAAAAACTGATTAGTTAGTTATATATATATAAGATGAAAATTTTGAATTGAAAGTTCTATGAATTTTATTAAGTAATATATTTAAAAGTGTTAAGTTTTAATACGGTGTTAGAGGTTTGAGAGGTAGCTTCCAAACATAACCTAAGTATTTTACTTAATAAATTTCCTCCATTTCAAATATATTTTTCTCTACTGAGTACATGTATAAGCACACATGAGTGTTCAAATTTCAATCATTTTATTTATTCAAGATTAAATTAATACATTTGTACATATATATATACATATATGTTCATATCTATAAATATTTATACTTCATAAAATGATTATTATTAGTAGTACATATTATTACATCATTCAATGATTGTTTTATATTATATATATAAACACAAATCCAATCAAAATAAAATTTTCATATATCATTTAAATTCTATACCTAAATAGAATTTCAATATGTTTGGAACCCTACTTTTTATCTTAACACAGTTCATCAAATTTTATCCTACCAAGTATACTGTTTAACAAATATATTATTTAAATTTAAATTTAAATTTCTCTAATTATCTAATAATTAATTTTTCAAATTAGTTTACTCATTTCATGAAAATTAAAATATATAACTCTAAAAGAATTAATTTTAATTAAAGATATCTTTTTTACTAAAACAAATTGCCATGTTCATTTAGTTTTATATACCTCAAAAATATATACTATAATCACGACACATTTTAAGTTTTATCTACATCTCTTTTATTTTTACATATTTTTTAAAAATACCCCAAAAAAACACACGCCTAAAAACATATACAAACATCACCAATATCTTTCTTCACCAAAAAAAAATAATTAAGTATGACAAAATCAAATTTGTCATCGTTTTCTCTCTTCAGTTTTTATTCTTTACTTTTATTTTTATTTATGAAATATACTATTAACAAACATTTTAGACACCATTCTTAACTTATATAATCCTCAAATAGATTGAGATTTATTGTTTTATTTATTTTATTTTAATGGTAAATAAAATAAACATACTTTTCTTTTTTCTTTTTTATACATTTATCTATTTTGTATTGAATATAAAAATTAAATAATAAGTAATCATTTTTGTTTTATTTTGAATATACAAGTGCTCTAGCACATCGATACATGACATCAGTTTACAATCGTAATTGGGCTAACTCATTGGTTGAGAAACATTTGGTTTAATTTGTTTAGGTATATAACATATTACAAGAAATATAATTTTTGTGAGTAATATTTTGTGAAAATTAATATTACTACATTAATCATTCCATCGTAAAAAATACATTATTCGTTGCAATTATTTTAAATATGTTAATGTAACAAATATATTATATTTACTATTTTCATAAAACCAGTTGCTATATCAAATTTTATTAGTTTATGCGAAGCTAACCATAGTTGAATTTTAATCTTTTAAAATAAATGTAAAAATTAAGTTTTTTCAATTTTCTAATAAGTTTGTTTCGGTTACAATGTCCCTCCCTTTTATTCACATTTATATTTCTACTTATTCTTTTTGCATTCCATTCATTTTATTTATTCCAGTCTTTTGTTTTTCAAACTGTTTACTTTCTTTTCAATTTCATAGAAGGCCTTTAGTATAATTTTACTCTTTAAATAATGCCACTGTATTATCAAATTTTATATTTTATTGAATTACTAAAATTATATATTTTCATTAGGCACACATATAATTTGTACTACCTTTGGTAATAAAAAATAAACTTGAACAAATTCTTTGTTGGAGAAATTTTTAAATATATCAATTGGCCAAAATCTTAAACCAAAGGCATAAGTAATTTCTTAATTCTAATCTTTTCATTTATATTACTAAAAAAATACTATGAATGAAAAGGGGAAGTACAGGGAACGATAGTAGAGAATATTCTTTGTTATTACAATATTTGTCTCATTTCAAGTACATCTTAATATGGGATTATTTTAGGAGTGTAATTATGCAACTCACTAGTCACTACCCCTTACCAACTATTTAAATACCTATTTCATTAGTGAAAAAGATACATTATCAATAATTATTGGCTTTGTTCCGTCCCATACTTTTCATTATTCATCCCTGTTTAAAAAATTTATAAATTAAATATTTTACAATATAAATTTTATTTAAATTTAAATTCAAAATTTTATATTCGTCGCCTTTTATATTTAATTAATAATTTTTCAATCATTATACGTATTCATAATTAAATCAACAGCTATTGTATAATTTTGCTGACATTTATTTTTACATACGATAAACTTATATACTATTACACAATCAAATCAAAATTATATTATAAATATATATAATTGAAAAATTTTCTCTCCTTTGTAACTTAATACCGAACATAATTTTTATAACTACCAAAATCACCAAATTTTTCCTAGTCACCCACGAGGAGCCAAACATAGCCTTGATGATTTGTGACGGTAGAAAATTTATATTTGGTATTCGGTGTGTTGTAAGTTTATTTTTATATATTTAATATGTAACAGTAATTGAATGATGTAATAATATATATGTTTACAGATAATAAAAAATGAATGTGAATACGAAAATAATATGGATATGTGTTGATTAATAATTTGATTGTGAATATGTGTAATAATAGAAAAAAATAATTAGTTAACTATCAAACGTTAAATAGTGAAATTTTTGAATTTAAATTTAAATAAAAATTGTATAAAAGATGTTTGATTTATAAATTTTTTTAGCAAGGGTAGATAATACAAAACAAAGAACCAAACAAAGAAATACTTTGGCATTGCAGTAATTGCATATTTATATGTAATTTGTATATATTAAGTTTAAGGACTTGTTTTTTGTTGCTATGGCTATATTTGTTTTCATTTTTTCCCTCAAGAATTTAAAATTTTATTTATATTTCTCTCTTAGTTTTATATACTTAAAAAAAAAAACATTTCTAAAAACACACCAGACACTCAAAACAAACATAACTATAGTTTTTAAAATGTTGTTATTTCATTTTACACACGTGTATACCTGGTGCACCTTGTGTGCACAAAACAAATTATAAGATTTTGGTTATTGTAGCCAACTACACCAAAAAAATATAAAATTAATTTTAATTTTAAATGTATAAAGAATTTCAAAAAATAAAATGAGTGAATTGGATAACAATTGTGTTATAAGATGTTATAGTAATTTAATATTGTGCAAAAATTAAGTTTGCAGCCTTAATTGATAGATAGAGAATACAACTATTTTTAAAATGAAGATATATGAGAATATATATATATATTTATTTATTTATTTTTTGATTTACTTAAATATAAAGATAAAAGTAGTGAATTGCATATAGAATATCAAAAAAATTGTAAATGATTGCATCAAAAGATAACGCGTTTATCGTATTCTTAATATATAGTATAGACATATTTCACTCTTATTTTCCTATTTTTCATTTATTTTATTGTATTTCTTCATTTTTAATTTAATTTTTTTGAAATTTTATTTCTTCGTCCCCATTTTAGTCTATAAATAATCAAAATATTATTCTGAAATAATAATTTTTTTATATACCTATACACTGGCATTCAACGTGCCTTTATCACTAATATTACTTATTAAATTTAGGGCATTTCTTTCGTACTTTGACTTGTACTCATTCAATTAGTTTTTTTTTTTTTCATATTATTTTTTTCCTTTTTTGCTTAGTTTTATTTTATCTCATGTATTGTATCTTTTTATATACTTTAATTTTAAATATTTCTGTTGTATTACTAAACATATTGTAATTTTATAGTTTATTGTAATTAATGAAATTGTGTAATTTATATATAATTTTGTACAACAATATAGTGTGCAGTTTTCATTATGACATATAATATGTACAACGTAATATTATTATGCCTTCATTTTAATAAATGGCATCTTTGTGTTTTGGATCCAAATCTACATTTTTCTAAATCATTTCTTTTGAATATATCATTTGTTAAAATAAAACTTTTTTTTATCTTTTTTATTTTGATAGTATCCTTTCATTCTTGTGTTAAATTTTTATCCTTGGCAAATTTTGGATAAGCATAACCTTTTATATATTTTAACTTAAGAGGGCTCCAAGGCTTTCACGTGTATATTGATACTTATAACCTTCTATTAAAGTTGGGAAGTAAAATTACATTCAATTATTATCACTAAAATTTACACTTTGAAACATATTATTTAATAAAATAAGACTTTTTATCTTGTTTGTCTTCTCTATTTTATATTATTCTTAAATTTGTTTTTTCCCACTACAATTTACATACAGGCAAAGTGTGATCTTTTAGAAGCATATTATTTATATGAAAAAGAACTTCCTAGGCAATGAGCTAACTAAAAAATTGATACACTTGATCTCATGTCACAATTTTAGTGCCATAAAAAATACTATAAAATATTACAATAGCTACATATAATAGCTATTGAGTTCCCTTTTTAAATGTGATAATGCCAAGTATTTTCTTTGATATTTTAATTTTAAACTATATATTATGTATAGCATAGTTTAATCGTTATCACGTATGGTGTCGACAAGATAAATTTTTTAAATCGAATTCGACTAGGTTTGAAGACGCTTTGACTTTAATCAAATTAGAAGTGATTAACTCAATCTCAAACTTGATTAGCTTAATTTTTATGATAAAACGAAAAGTCAAAAATACTAATGCTATGCTTGTTTTTATTTTTTTTACTCTAAAAATATACATTGTAATTATTATATTGTTTAAATTCTATCTCTATTTTTTTTTATTTTTACATTGTTCTTATGAAAATTACACCTAAAAACATATGCTAAAAATGAAAACATACATAGCCTAAAATATCATGATTACTTTCGATGTCTTTTATTTTATATAAAAAGATTTTAATCTTTTGATTTTTTGCCAATAGAACTGAAATCACTATACATTTTGCATCATTCGCAAAATAAAAAGTTAAAAAAAAAAAAAAAAGGATTGTCAACAACTATGTGCAGCAACAAGTCTAATTTCAAAATGATAACATAAGGTATTGTCATTAAATTGAGATTAGTTGTGTTTGAATTACATTCTATAACAATAGTAAAAGTATGGATCAGTCAATGGTCGCATTGAACAAACAAATTGATAAGTCAACACAAGACTTCAATTCCGTTGACAACAAAAAGGGAGAAGGAAATAATTTAAAAAACCCTCTATAAGGAAATTAGTATTTAAAAAAAAAGATTATTTCAATCTATTAGTTTAAAAAGGGGAAATTAATAATCATTAATCAGGTGGAGCAAACAAACGTCCAATTTGCTAATTTGCCTTCTTGTCAAGTGGCAGCCACGTTCCTGTGTCACAATGTCCAAATTCATTAATTAATTAAGAATGGTCTGTCATTTGTGGAAAGAGTTAAAAAAAATAAAAATAAAATAAACATCGTAAATTTAAGAAATATTAACGGGCATAAAAAAGCATAATTCAATAATCATTATGACAAAGAAATGATCGATCAATAAATAAGTTCGATTAACAAAAGTATCGAATATTCCTTCAAAATTTATTTTAAAGATAAATAAAGTTCAGAAATATAAATAAATGGCACACAGAATTTTGATTGTTTTAAAATTATTTTTTTAATGGTTTGTGTGTTATATATTTAATCCACACATTGTCTCACAATTAGGAAAATAGTTGGATATTTTTATTATATTGTTTGGAGGAATATATAATTTAATTGACAGATAGTTAATTCACATCTACCATCTTTCAATAAGAATACATTCAATACAACATGCTTTTTTTTAGAAAAATTAAAATATACTTGAAAAATAGTTTTTGATTTTGATATTAAAGCAACATATGAGTGAAAATTTTAAAATAATTTCCATTCACTATAATATTTTCAAAAAACAGGCCAAAAGAAAATATAAATCTTATCATCACAAAAAGATTTATTATTAAAAATATTATAATATAGGAGTAAACAATATTTTTATATTGTAATGACCAAACAATTGTTTAGATTAATTAATTTTATAATTAATCACATATAAAATAATATACAAAACCAATTACTAAATATTTCACTCAACTAAATACTATCTTTTATTTTATTCTAACTAACAAAATTTACACACTTTTTATATGTGTAAAGTTATTTATAAATTATAATGCTATTGTATTTTAAATAGTAAAAATATCAATTATGTTTTTTTTTAATTTTTTGATGGGTCTTTTAAAATATATAAAAATAAAATTTAAAAAATATAATAATTACAATATTTTTAAAAGGAAAAAATGAAAACAAACATTACTAAAGTGGACAAAATTGAAAAGCCACCCCCGCGCGAGTCGGCGTGTGGGGTCAATCGCCCTGAACCCATCTCTATAACCCAAAAATACGATACCAAAAAGACCGACCCGACCCGAACCGACCCGACCCGACTCGAAGCCTGGAAGGCGCCCGACAAAAAATGGGTTACCATCCAGACGAATGGCGAATAGGACGAGCAATAACTGCCCTTGTCAGAATAGTCACCGACTGACTCTGACTCCAACTGCCACACACTCTAGCCGTCTCCGTTCCTCAATTAATGGCGAACCCAATATTGGAACCCTAACCATTTTGCTCCCTTCCTCCTCCGCTGCCTTCGACCTCACCGGCTCGGTATGAACAGCGGCTCAATTCGTCTTCGATTACTCTCTGTTGTTGGATTTCGCTTGTGATTGCCTTTCAGTTAATTAGGGTTCTTGAAGCAGCAAAACCTGATGGGAGCCGAGCTGGCGATCGGTGTACTGGATTTTACTCTGCTGCTTTCCTGCATCTTGCTTTCAGCCGGGGCTTCGGAATTGGTCCGCCTACTTACCAACTTTAATACTTGACACGTTTTGCTTCCAAGTTATTATGCCGGATATTGGGTTAGTTTTCAGCTTTATGTTTATGTTTTTAGGGCGTCAATCAGTCCCTTGGCGTCTCTCCAGTGGCTTCTCCTTTGAATTTAACTCACGGAAAAGGTTGGTCGCCGTTTCTTTGGGTGGGATCCGATCTTTTTTTTTTGTTTAAATTAGGTTGCTTGAGTGAGTTTAGATTTCTATTAGCTGATTGATGTGCGGGACGAGCGACGTTTTTTAATTGTTCACTTCCTATTGCCTAATTAAGAAGCTAAACACTTGCCTGGAACGCGTATGAACTGAATTAGTTAATAGGATAAAATTGTGGAGTTCAAAATATATGTTTATGCTTGTTGCTTTATACTGGCCTTTGTTGTTGCAGAATTTTTCACATTATTTTCCGTGTGGAGTTCATTTTTAAATTTCCTCTCGATGTGTTTGAATTCTAAATAAGGTGGCTTATAGCTAGGTAATACACATCTTTGAAGCCTAAATCTTGCCCATAGTTGTCTTTTCTTGTGAAGGTGGATTTGTTACGCTGCAAGCTTGTGACCCTTGAGATGCTAGCTAGATGATAAAACCTGTGGGATACATTTCTTTCGGGGTCATTTGGATTGATGGTGTCCTGAACATAATCTTGTTGGAATGCTATGTTTTAAAGCGCCTATAATACTGAAACGTGCCTTTTGTTTCTTTCCCTACATCTCCATGTCTTCTTGGATCTTCAAAGTTTGAAGTTAATTTTGTACAGAAGGGAAACTAGCTTGCTCATTTGTGTTGCACGGGCAGAGCTGACAAAAATAATCCCATTTTTTCAGATTGTTTGGTGCTATGTCTTAATATCATCCTCATTCTTTTCTTTCTTTATATATTGTGATTCAGTACTTTGTTTTAATTTAGTTTTTGCTGATATTAATAAATAAGCTGTTAGCTAGGAAACTATGGTTGCTGAGAAAAAAATATACCCTTAAAATGTACTACTTTTCCTAAAGGTAATTCAAGGTATCTTCATTCTTGTCTCCTTGAGTAATATTGTGTGTTTTTTTTACAGGGTTGTGCCCTTCTGGTTGGAGTAGCAACCCTAGTAATGCAGGTTGTTTTAAATATGTTCCAAGTAATGAATCATGGGATGAGTCCGAGAAGCAATGCACATCATTCAATGGACATCTAGCTGCAGTAACATCATTGGAAGAACTAAATGTGCTTCAAAAATTGTGTAGTGAAAGTTCCAATGGATGCTGGGTTGGTGGGAGAGCGAAGAATGAAACTTGGAGATGGTCTGACAACATAACTCACTGGAATGCATCTATTACTTCTAGTCAATTAAATTGCACCAACCTGCCTTGCAACATCAGTAATTTCACAGATTTTTGCACATTGATAATTAATGGAAGTACATCTCTTGTGGCTCAAAGATGCAATACATTACATGCTTTCTTATGCATGCTTGATATGGGTATGTGGTTCCTCTAGTCTACATCATCAGAAGTATTTTAGTTTTTCCAACTATTCACTTCTAGTGCTATTCCTAAAACTCTTTTGAAAGGTTAACCTATTAATTTTTGCACCACGTTCCCATTTCAGAAAACCATTGTCGTGGTATGCACTGCCATCAAGAATATCTTATCATTCTTGCTGTTGTAAGCGGTCTGATCTTTTGCACTACTCTGGCTATTGTATTGTGGCTTCTTGTATATAAACGCAATAAGAGGCGTAAGAGATCTCGTAAACTGTCCAATCCGGCAGAATTGGCATTAGTTCCTCCATCATGGAAAGTTTTTACACGCGAGGAACTGAAGTTTATTACAAAAAATTTTAGTGAAGGAAACCGTCTTCTTGGCGATGCCAAAACAGGGGGCACATATAGCGGACTTCTACCAGATGGGTCAAGAGTAGCAGTTAAAAGGTTGAAGAGAACTAGCTTTCAGAGGAAAAAAGAGTTCTACTCTGAGATAGGAAGGGTCGCAAGACTACATCATCCGAACTTAGTGGCTATTAAAGGATGTTGTTATGATCATGGTGATCGTTATATTGTGTATGAGTTTATTGTGAATGGACCTTTAGATAGATGGCTACACCATATTCCAAGAGGGGGAAGGACATTGGATTGGGCCATGAGAATGAAAATTGCTACAACTCTTGCTCAAGGAATTGCGTAAGTTACTTTCTTAGTTTTCTTCCTTTTGTATTTGTGACTTTGGAACTCACTGTAATAATTTAAGCTTTCACCTTTCCAGACTTCATTGCAATTGGATTTTCTTGAATTTCGAATATATATATGTGTGTGTGTGTGTACATGTTATTTCTTCACAGTTTCGAAATGTTTCATGAGCATTGATTTCCTCATTAGGGTGCACAAAGCATCTCAAAATCTGTCTCTATCCCCTCGTGTAGTCCTTAAACTAGCTGCTTCGCCACGAATATGTTTTGAATTTGATGGCCTATGTCTGTTATAACTTATTTGATGCCTGAAATGAGCGATTAACCAAATTGTTCCTCAAAATCACTTCAAAATGATTTCTCCTCCTGTTTTTCTCCTACAACTGTTCCTCACCCTCCTTTACCAGTACACACCTAAGAAGAGCACCGCATTTGAGTTTGTCCTTGCACTACATCAGTGAACTTGTGTTTCTGCATCAACTTTATGAGGAATGACATGTTTTCTGTGTAGGATAGCATGAAAGAAATTAATGGATTTGATGTGTGCAATGCAAATTAATTCCAAAATACTTTCAGCACCTAAACTTTTGCAATGATATTGACCCGGGAGAACCATTTTCATTTTCTAGCTATTATTTCGGATATGCCACGGGTATTTGTTTTTGTTTACCTGCGAGTTTTTGCAATGTCTATAACATTCTTTTTCTACTTCCAGGTTCCTCCATGACAAGGTGAAGCCACAGGTGGTGCACCGGGACATTCGGGCAACTAACGTACTTCTCGATGAGGACTTCTCTGCCCATCTTATGGGAGTTGGTCTATCAAAGTTCGTTCCATGGGAGGTGATGCACGAGAGGCGGGTAATGGCCGGTGGCACTCATGGATATCTTGCTCCAGAGTTTGTCTACAGAAACGAGCTCACGACAAAGAGCGATGTATACAGCTTTGGTGTCCTTTTGCTCGAAATTGTTAGCGGACGCAGGCCAGCACAGGCCGTCGACTCTGTTGGGTGGCAGAGTATATTCGAGTGGGCTACACCGCTGGTGCAATCTCATCGCTATCTAGACCTCTTGGATCCCCTAATAAAATCTTCTTCTTCCTCTGTAATCCCAGAAGCAGGAACTATCCAGAAAGTGGTGGATCTCGTGTACTCCTGCACGCAGCATGTGCCGTCGATGCGCCCCCGAATGTCGCATGTTGTCCACCAGCTACAGCAGTTAGCGCAGCCACCGTTGAAATGAGATGCCCCTGTTGTGGTTGGACTCTTGCAGTCATAGGACCTGTCTGTAAAATTTAAGAGCATATGACCTGTAATGTTGCTCCTCTTCTTCTTATGCATCTCTAAGCTGATTTGTATTTCACTACAGCCAAGGATTATTCGATGTTTTAGTGTCATCGTTTCATTAACACTAAGATTAGGTAATCTTTATTAATAGTTATATCATTTATGTTGATGGTAATTATATTGTTTATCTGATTGTTCATGGTTTTATAAAAGTGAGTGTATATATATTGTGCAAAAGTCACAGAAGCGAGATTTATAGTGTAAGATTTAACTAATTTATCATCAGTTATGATAGGATTATTGAAGAAAATATTAGTGTTTCAATCTAATTAATTTATTTATTTCGTTCTCATTTATATATTCTAATAATCAACATTAAATCACTGGCTGATGAATTAACATTTTATGGTTTTCTATTGATATTTTAAACGTTATAGAAAATAATAAATCTGTTAAATGTTCAATGGTATTTGTGATGCAATTCATCGGATGATTTGATCGTAAATATTTCTTTGGTTAATTTGGTTGTCACGCTTCTAGAGTAGATGGCTGTAATTTTTTGTTTTTTAAGCTTTTATAGATTTTTTTCCCTCAATTTGGTAACATAGAGATGGTATTTTGTCTATGCAACTAAATTTAATTCAAAGTAATAGAATTTGGCATTGTATATATTGTATATTTCGTGGTTTTACGCTAAAAAACATTGAAGTAAATTTTATTATCTATTTGTTGTAAATTATAAATTATAAATTCTACCTCTCAAAGTAAATGGATGATGATGATGATGATGATGATGCCCATTGTCAACTTCCGTGTCCTTTTTTTTTTTTTTTCTCACAGGCTTTTAATAATTTTGCTCAACACAGTAACAAGTTATATTCGTGTAACAGTTTAAATTTGACTTAATTTTAAAAAATTCAGGCTCAAGTTTACATTGGAGTCCAACAATAAGATTAGTTTGGCAAAAAAAAAAAATTAAAAAACTTTTAAGTTTTCGGTTTGAAAAATTGGTGTACAAACTTAAAATAGCCTAAAAATGAGAAAGTAATATAAAAAATTTTATTAAATAATAAGTTTTGAAGTACAAATTTTAATTGGCAAAAAATGGTTACAAATTTGCGTTAGCCTTAGTTTATTAAATGCGTATGGTTTTATTAATGCTTTGTTTGTTTTCTAATTTTTTATTATTTATCATCACTTAAAATTTGTCCAAAAGTACAAAATTTATTTAAATTTAAATTTAAATTTCCTTCTCCTTACTTTTTATAATTAATTAATAATTTTTTAATCGATAATACATATTTATAATCAAATTAACATGTATTTTTAAAATTTTTCTTACTCACATTTACATCTGTTTATAAATTATAAATTTACATATTATTACATCATCTAATCATTATTATATATTAAAAGTAATTTTTTTTATTCACCTTTGTCTTATAAACCAAATATAAATTTTACTCTCACCCAAATCACAAAATTTTCATACTCATAAGTCATAACCAAACATAGCCTAAGGGTTTATTGAAAACCCGTAATTGTCGTCGGTTAATTTGATTATACTATAAAATCAAATCCAACTTGGGTTTCAAGCCACTGCTCACAGGCACCGCGAACCCGGCGGAACATCCGGCGAGCAACGGTGCCAGCTCTTGTCAAAGAGTTTCTGATTTTGAAGATTCTGAATTTTGTTTCTTAAAGGTTCAATATTTTCTCTATCTCTGTTTTATTTTCATTTTTGTTCCCATTTACGTTCCCATCATTTGTGGGGCTTCGGATTCTACGGTGCATTTGCATTTTGCCCCTTCACTTTTCTGTTCTGAACTTGAATGCGGCATAATAGGAGAAATGGGACGACCCCCACATTGAAACTGGTGTCGTTTAATGTATTCATGCACTGCGTATATCGTGTTCGCTGAAATGTCCGAGTGGGTTCTGTACTTATTTTCTCTTAGGTAATGTTGATATAGACGCTGCTCTTTTCACCGAAAATGAGGAGGATATATGAAGCGTGGACTGAAATCTTGAAGATTCAGAAGTTTCGAAGAATGGTTTCCTATGCGGGATTTTACTGTTTCTCCGCACTCGTCACCTATGCCTACACGAACAATACGTAAGCGTTTACACCATCGTTCCTTACCGGGAAAAAGAGAATTTGGGAATGAGAAAGCATTGTTTTTTGGCTGCCGCTTGACCGGGATTCATTTCTCAAATCATTGGTGTTTCTAATGTAATAAGAGAGTGTGTGTGTGCGCTTCAATTTTTATTTTTATAAAAATATATTGGGATTATGATCTTTTAAACTAAATGTAGTTTAATTGGGTGGAAATGATTCGATTATAAGTGATGTAGATGTGGATTCCAAAAAAAAAACTGCTGGTTTGGATGATTCTTTGGAATCTTATCTGAACTTTTCTGTTAAATTTACTGATGTGCGAGGCAACAAAGTTGGTTGTTTAATTTTCTCTGTCTTCTGTAAAGTTTGATTAAACTTTTATAGATATATTCCAATATCCCTTATTGTTTTTGACGTGGATGCTGCAGGACGAGGGCTGGATACTCCAGAGCTGATCAATTCTATGCATCTTATCCAGCTGGTACTGAGCTGCTAAGTGACACTGCAAAGGTTGGTGGACTTGGGTTATTGAGCAACAACAAATAATTTTGACGGGTTTACATTCATTAACCTGTTTACAGTTATACTGAAATAACACTGAGTTGCATGGTTTATCATAAAATGCTCAGCCTCACCCTAAGCACAGTACACTATGCCCAGAACCTTTTTGAGCCTTCCGAGTTCTTTTTCATATGAAAAATGGATTTGAACTCATTTTGTTGGTTTCTGATATTTAATTACTTAATGCGGTGCACAAGAATGAGGACGTGTTTGGTCCAGTTATGATTTCTTTAGACTTATTGTTCAATTTGACTGGTGAAATTAATGTTTTTGTTCATCCAGATAGCAGGCAACTGAAATATATATTATTGCTAGCTTTCACTATACTGAAATATGTTATTACTTTAAAATCTTCTACCAGAATATTTAACTTTGCTTCTGTGAAGAGTTTACTGAGTTTTTAGCTTTGCACTAAAGTCCCTAAAGAAATTGTAATTTGGAGAACCTTGCTTATTTGAAGTTGTGCTTACTCTGACTTCAAAGTTTGGCTGACTGGGTTCTCAATATGTTTGTAGTTATATAAAACTGCACTTGGCAATTGTTTTGAAGAAGAGGAGTGGGGACCAATCGAATGGAGCATTATGGCAAAACATTTTGAACGTCAAGGAAATTCAGCATATGCATATCATGCTGTAAGTTAATGATGTCACAACATGCTTGTTCTACTTTGAAAAGTAGACCTTGTGCTTTTGGTGAATATCTGAGCATTGTGGTTAGGATTTACACATGGAAATTAACGTGTTTTATCTTATATTAGTAAAAGAGAATTTAACGGCAGTATGTTATTTCTCCATGCTTGGGTTTGCTGCGATGGCCATGTGTAGTGGGCTATTGATTAAAGTTTAGAATGCAAAACTGAAACTGATAGTGGGTAATGTCCAAATTTACTTAAATTCTTGCTATGAACCATGCATTTGTGCTATATGGAATACTTTTTATGGCGTGAATTTTACTTGATTTATTATTTTAGATGAAGTTACAAGCTTTTCATATGATGATAGCTCTTATTTCTAATGGCCATCATGAAGGTGTGCTATGAAATTATGAACTTTTTACTTCAATTTTTTTTCCATCACTGTTATCCCTATAAAGAGTCGTGATTGGTGGATCCTTGTCTGTCTCTACCTCTTTTCCTCTCTCTTTTCTGTGGAGTTTTTGTTCTTTCCATTGGTTATTGCAAAAATATACGTCTCGACTTCACTTTAAACACACAATTCATATCCATCTTTCAATGGGATTTGTCCAATTCATCATGTCCTGTTCTGACATAATAAGTTCCTTTCGAAGATGCCCACCGCCAATTGTTCAGAAGTGTTAGTGCACCTTTATTTTTTCTCTTTCTTAAAACATTTACCTGTATGACGCGTGCAAGCCCACTTTTGCCCTTGCTGCTTCATATTAACCAGTTTGAGCTCTCCATTTTATGCGTAAGCCCTTCCACCAACTTGTTTGTATGGTGTTTGTTATGCTGATTGGCATTAAAACAATTAGTCATATCAAGCTTAACATATGTTTTGAATCCTTAGATAATTGTTGAATCGTCTTGTTGCAGTCCCTGCTAGGGTGACAAAATAGAATAAGAGTTACAAACGCACTTCAATATCTACGTGTTTTTGAAATAATTTTCTTGATGATCTTTGTCCTTCTTTGTCATTTATCTTTTTCGATGCTGCAGCAATACACGGCACACCTGGCCTCCCTCGGACAATTGGATGGAAGTGGCTAGAGGGATCATGGGTGCTTATGTTTGAAGAACTCAAGACTCTCTGAATAACGTCCGATGTTAGATCAATCTGTAGAGCACATGATAGAAGAAATCCTGCACGGGCAATTCATCTGTTTTCCATGCGTTAGATGTCAACTGTTTTAGTTGGCGTCAGATTTGTTACTCTTCACCATTACAGTAGAGTTTATACAAATTTTTACCCGCTTGAATGCTTAAATTTTATGCTGTAATTTATCTTCACTTGTTAAATAGGATTTTAAGGACAATAGTTTCCATTGTGGAATAAGGATTCACTGAGCTTTATTCTAGACTTATATTTATCCTTCTAGGGTAAAATTATGGTTTCTCAATGAAATATTCAAATTTATCCTTTCGAATGAGTTTGATTAATTTTAAGTAAAAAATTCTCTAGGAAGCTATATATCTACACAATATTATTAAATTTTTGAATTCATTTAAGTTATACACGACAAAAACTGACACATTTATTTCATCTTAATTAAATTGTATGAAATTAAACAATTATTTTTTATTTTAAATTCATTGGCTCTTTCCTATCAACTGATTTCTTTTCTTTTAATTCTATCTTTATTTGTGTATTCTTTTCAATTTTTTCCATTCAATTTCTCTCTACTTTTCTTTATTGATTTAAATTTTTTACATTACTAATTTCAAATAATATTATTTCTCTTATTTAAAATACAATAGTTTTATAATTTATAAATAATTTTATGAATATTTAGAGTGTGCTAACTTTGCTAGCATGAGATAAATATTTAAATCCAAGTACTTAATTACATTATCATCAAAAGTGCAGGGTACGTGTTTGTAAACGAAAAACAAAATGAGCCTGGACCATGCTTCGTTTCAATCTTTTTAATAAAAATAAAAAACCCACATTTTAATTATTATATTTTTAATTGTTTTCTTTCTATTTTTTTTGAGAGTATACATCTAAAAACACAGATTTAAATTTAGAACAAACACGCAATATCTGGCCTATAATATAAACACTCAAATAACTTTTAGGGAAGGAGTCTCAAATAATATTGTCTCAAAAAGATTAAATGTTAAAAAAAAGGATTGACTTTTTTTTTTTTTGGGCAGGTAATAATTAAGAAAACTGAGTCCTAAGCTCCGAACTTGAAGTGGTCAGTTAGCATGATTCCCTGTTAACAACTTTCCTCAGTGACTCAAAACCACTGGTTTTTTCTTCTGCCACCCCGCAATCCGACAGTAAGTCCCATGATATCATTTTTATTCCATTGACAGTAATAAAAAAGAAAAATTCAGAATTCAAGTGTCTTTCATTAATGCATGCATTATGTTTTTTGTGTATTTGTGGGTGCAGATGGGAAGTGGGTCCCCGAGGATCCTGATAAATGTGCTGTTTTGGGTGATAATAAGCTTGATCCTTCGATTCAGAGGAGGGTTTGGGATCAGATTTGGGATCGACAAAGGGGAGTGTCTGTCCCACCATGTTCGTTACGAGGGTGAGACTGTTCACGTTTCTTTTGTTGTCATCAAAGCTGACTCTGCTTGGCATTTTGGCGAAGAGGGTGTCGATCTTGTGGTGAGCAATTTTTCTTTCTTGTTTTTTTTTTCCTTTTTGGATGGTTGTATTTAACAGGGATTTCTTGATTCTATTGTGATTTTATTTTCAGTTAATTTGTGTGCTTTTGGCATTTTGTTCTGTGTTCATTTATGGGATGCCAGCTTCTGAGATGAGTACACAAACACACACACACACATGTTTTTGTTGTTCTTAATATTATGTGATGGAGGGGTGTCATGATTTTGATGTTACGGTGAAATGGGGCTTTTATGGGTGGGTTTACTGGCTATCTAGGTAACCTATTCTAGCATGAGGGGCTGATTTCTTATCGATTTTAATTTTGAGGATCTTGATGTGTTGTGCTCTTTGTGTGTATGTTCTTTTTCGCAGATGTGCTGACATGTGCTTCTTGATGAGGATATGAAAAAATTGAACTATGATGTAGCCTTTATATGGTCTATGTTGATTGTTTGCCCAATGATTCTGAGATTAACTAGTTCGAAAGGTAAAACATGGCAAGTTTTATCCTATTTGGTTCTGCTTGAACACGGATATATGCTGTAAGATATATGACTGTGATGATAGTTTTGTTTCTTCATATTTGTGGCTATGTTGTGGCGTTTTAAACTTGATCAAGTAAGGACAAGCTTTGGGTTCCATTGTACAATGAGTTTTGCTTCCGCTAAGAGTCTAGGAAATGGAGGTACACTGCAGAAATCGCTTGAGAATAATTTCTTTGTGATCTCAATCTTACATACTGTGCTAATAAATGATCATTCAAAACTCAATTGGGGCGGGGGGGGGGGGTGGTGAGGAGTAGGAAAAAGATTGCTTGGAAAATGAATGCACTATGGGAGCTAATAATTATTGTCAATTGCTGTAGCATTAACGATAGTAAAAAGAGTGATAACTACAATAACAGTACGGTTATAATGGTCCTTAATAGAAACAGTAGTAATGCTTCTTCAGATTTTCCAAACAGGTTTATGCTTGCATTTTAGAATTGGACCAACTATATTAGACATGATTGTTGTGGAGATATACAGCTTATGTTCACCTGTTCAGATGGTTGGCTTTATGTTTTCATGTGTTTTGCAGCCAGTTTTTGTCACCTTACATACTTTTAATAAACCACGTAATTCTAAGCCAAATGTGCCAAATTTAGACTTCTTTTTTCCTATGATGCATTTAGTGCTCTTCAAGTTATAATTAAGATTTAATTTTCAGATAAAGGGGCCTGGCGGCGAACATATTCATGATTTCCATAACAAGATAAGTGACAAATATGAGTTCATGGCTCAACGAAAAGGCATTTATCGGTTTTGCTTCACCAACAAGTCTCCTTATCATGAGACCATCGATTTTGATGTGCATGTTGGTCGTTATATGTACTATGAGCAACATGCAAAGGATGGTATGCATATTTTTTTCTTTTTTCTTTTATTTCTGCTCTCAGTTTCCATTAGTCTCATGAAAATGAGATTTCTTTGTCTGCAGAACATTTCAACCCTTTGCTGGAACAGATTTCAAAGTTAGAAGAAGCTCTCTACAACATCCAGTTTGAACAACACTGGTTGGAGGCACAGACGGACCGCCAGGCACTTGGTAACTTATGATATTACATAAATACAACTGTGTCCTTTTCCTGTTCGCTTATGTTATTTGTCTGAGGGTAAAATATGGAACAAAAAGGGGACAGTTTTCTGGAAAATTTAGGAACTTGCCTTCTAGACTTGAGAATTGAACAACTTATCATCAGTGGGTGTGAATTGCATTTATATATATTTTTGTAATGATAGTGATGAAGTTGCATTTGAATCAAGCAGATATAATCTAGGTCAAGGAAGCCTAAATTTGTGCGTTTTGTAAGGAAAAGTTGGGCCCAAGAGAAACCACATACAACATACAAGTGCATGCATGCAATGAATGGAATGTCATCCCTCATACTTAACCCCTTGAATCAAAAGTCATTGCCATACTAGAAATTATGCTGTATTGAAAGATAGGGTAGTCCAATAGGGTTAGTGAGAAGTGTATACATTAGGGTTTGAATAATTTGAAATCTATTTTGTTCATATAATCCTGCGTAGACAAGGATTATGGCCTCAAGGTCCTTATTTGGTGCAGGTCATTCAGGGTAGATCATGCAAAAGATAATTTATTAGGTAACATGTAAATTGTTATCGATTATCAGCCTCATCTGGTCTTCTCATAATTGGCTATGCATAAATCATGCTTTAAGACACTTCTCTGTTTTTATCGGATCTCTGGTTTAACAAAATCTCTTATGTGTTATGCAAGTGAGATCTTTTCACCAGACATTTTCCTTTTGGACAACTATGTATCTATGTTGAGCAAAAAAACCAAGGAAAAAAAGGAAAAAACTATGTATCTATGTCGGTAATTTAGCAAAATAGATTTGTCAATTGACAAATGTCTCATAAACCGTCTGCCAAAGTATTTTGTTCAGTTTACCTTTAAAAAGAAGAACTCTTCTTCTTCAAGATCTCAGTCCAGAAAAAACAGTAACCTTATGGCAGTAGAGGACGCAATTTCACTATAGATCATTAAATTACCAAGAACAGATCTTCACTATACACTCGTAAATGTTAATATGATGATTTGTTTGGTATTGCTGCAGTTAATGAAGCTATGGGAAAGAGAGCAGTCTACAAGGCAATTTTTGAATCACTAGCACTTATTGGAGCTAGTTTCCTTCAGGTTTACCTCCTTCAACGGCTTTTTGAGCGAAAGCTTGGAACGTCCAGAGTCTAGAGTTTGCTCACTCATTTCATTCTTATTCATTGCTAACTTGGAAATATATATTTCCCTTGACCCATCATACTACATGAGTGCATGTATGGCTGATGCTCACATAGGGAATTCAACCACAAGTTTCTCTATTTATCTTGGTGTTGTTTCTTGTCCGTTTTATGGGATTTTTGATCTGGAATTCTTCCTTAATCTATTCAAGTTGAATTTTGTCTTGCCATGTCCTGAGTATGTTTCTCAAAAATCAAATAAAGGTTGATGATTTTGATGCACATTCCGTGGACTATTATTTCTGGCACCTTGGCCTGCCTATTACTTGATTCCAAGCAGATTTTATGTATTATGAAACAGAGGTCGTCTATGTGAATCTGATGTTAGAATAAACAGACTATGGTGGTGTTTCATTAAAGCTTATTTTTAAGTTTATAAATTCTTATAACTTATAAAATGTTTTAGAAGCTTGTAATTTACAAATTTTATTTTTCAAATAGTCTAATAAGGTGCTTGGATCAAAATAATAAGGCTATCTTACAACTCTTGTCCAAATCTATAACTATGAATGATTGCCATTCTTTAGTATGATAACGATAAAAATAAATTAATTTGTATTATATAATATACTTAAGGACGTTTTTGTCAATTTTATGAGTAATTTATAAAATTTTTTAAGATAAATTGACAACACTTGATTTTAAGAAATTCACAAGCTCTAAATATCTTCTTCTTCTTCTTCTTCTTCTTCTTCTTCTTTTTCCATTTTCTTTCTAAGACTTATAAGCTTCCAAAATCTCCCTATAAGATTAAACAAACAAGCTAATGCGTGGCAAATGAAAATGTTGAGTCGGGTTGGATTTGAGTAGGATTCAATTGATTGTGGTGCAAAATGGGTTAGATTGCATATTAGTTGATTAAGTACAATTAAGTTCAAGGTTGTGTGTGTGTGTGTGTATTGTTTAGTTTAATGACGGTTTAAGTTGGGCAATTCGGGTCAGGTTGCGCCAATTCGAGATTAAAAGGTTGTTAATTTTTCTCGCTAAATATAGTATGAATTTACAATAATACTCTTGATTAATAAATGTACTCTCTTACCCTTAATTAAAAGGAACAAACACACTAAGATATAATTTTCGATGTACCATTACTTGTTTTTTTTATCACATATCTATACTTATTTATTTATAATCTATATTAGATATTAAGTTAACCAGGCTTTTAGATTGCATGATATAAAATTAAAAAATTTTCCTCATTTTTCACTTTTTTAATTTCTTTTATCATTTTCTTATACTCTTTTTTTAACTACTCATTTTAATTTATATTCTATCTCAAATTTTCTCTCATTTCAAATTCTTTCAATGTTTCTTTATTTTTTGTTGTAAATATTTTTTACACTTTTAATTTCTAATTTTTTTATTTTACTTAAAATATAATAATTTTATAATTTATAAATAAATTTGCATACACATGGATTGTGCTACTTTTACTAGTATATTATTAAGTTAATAAGGTATTTTGATTGCACAAGATGAAATTTACATAATTACCCTTACTTTGATGTTTTTCAATTTTCTATCATTTTTCTTCCTTCTTTTCCTTTTAACTTATTATCTGTCTTTATATTTTCTTAAAATAGTTATCTCCTTTTAAACTCTTTTGATCTTTCTTATTTTAAATATTTTTTATTTCTATCGTTTAAAATGCATAACATTATAATTTATGAATTAATTTTCACGCGTGCAACTTTTTACTAGCCTATTTATAATTATCATAAAAGTTCAAATGTTTCTTTTTAAATTTTTTATTCTCCTTAAACATCCTTTTTAATATAATTAACCTTAATGACAATTATAAGATCTACCATATTTACTATTGTGTTAAATTTATTTAATATATCACCACAAAACATCTTGTAATATTCACCTCAAAGAGAAAAGGAATAAGAAGCACTTAGGTGCTATACTTAATTAATTTACAATCATTCGTGCTACACAAGATTTAGCCTAAAAAGGAAATAAGTTTACTTTAAGATGAAGAAAACTCAGTCTAGTCATAGATCATCACATTTAGTTTAAAATATAAATGATTTTTTTTTTTGGAATTATTTTTCCAAGTATTACTTACCGAAAAATGTTTGTATCGTGCCGCCATTGAAAAATAGTTGTCGCATATCAACAAAATTTTTTCCCTTTTTTTTTAAAGTTTATTTTTGCTTGTAACTTGGCGTGCTTGTTTGTTTTCATTTTTCGGTATATATTTAAATGTACTTTCTTGATAATTAGTAAAGGCAAAAGATTCATTAAATGAAAATTTATAATTGTAATAATTGAATTGTATGTCTTCTTATTTTTAAAAGGAAAAACAAACAGACCATTCGCAAATGCTGTGGACATGCTCTTTTCTTTGATAACTCTTATTCCCTTACATGGAAACCATTACAAAATATCATTTTTGAGGAAAATATATAGTCTACTCTTTTGTGGCCATAATTTTATTTCAAAATCTTAAAAGTAAGAATGTAGGCCTCAATTTCAAAACACAGATCGCGTTCTAAGGAGTCTGCAGGTAACAATCTTTACGTCTCTCCTGCCACTTGATATGAAACCAAGTTATCCCATAGTAGTAATGATGGTCTTGTTCCTCAGTTCACTTGAAAGAATTTTCTTGACAGAGATGATCCAAGCTCAATCTTTACTGAATTTCTCTTTCTGCCCCTTGGGGAATTTTTCTTTTTCCTCAAGCTACAAACAAATACTCATACACTTCTAAATTTTTGGACCCAAGATCTCAGACATGGGCTAAGCAAACAAAGTGCAAATCATTAGACAGTCCCCCTAAAGAACCCCCTTGGGGAGTTTGAGAATGGCTTTCTCAGGGTAGATATTGCAAGTTGTGTCTTTCACCAACCTATTTTTCAACCCACAATCAAGTCATTTTGACCAGTCCATGATCAGTGGTGAGAATGCAGGTAGGATTCAGCAAGGGTCCAATAGGCACATAAGGACTAAGTTTGCTTAGATTCTGAAACATACATTTATTCAGATAATACAGTGCGTGCTCATTAGGAATGCATATCTTCTATATTCTAAGTTACACTAATTTTATTGGATAATGAAAAAAGGAGAAAAAAGAAAAAAAAAAAAGAAAAAGAAAATCAAGAACAAGCTCATCTAAACTGGAAGACGGTACAGACAAGTCTAGTTCGCTCCAATGTCTCCATCTCCTCCTCAATGCTGGTAGCAACCCACGGATACTTGGCACAGCTGCAACATATGTTGTATGAAATAAGCCTGTAATGAAAATATCTATTAGTTGAATTGGACCTCTAAAATAGAGCTATTATTCGACATCACAGTTAAAATCATGCAGAAGTATCATTTACATTCGTTGGCATCAGAGGTGGACTGTTAAATGAAATCGAAGACGCCAACCTGCTACCAAGTAAGGGGACCATAATATGAATTAAACAGTGCATATCAATGAGCTTGAACTGAAGAAGCCAGGCTCAGAGATGTCGTGTTCGAGAACAAAGATAAATTAGATCTACTACACTAATTCGTCATATGATTATAATATGAAAAGAACTTCACTGGATGCCTGCAGTTTGCCGTTGTTGGTGTGTAAGTGTGCGTTTTTTCCTTTTTTTTTTCATAGTTTTGATTCAGAAGAGATAAAATACCACAAAAACTTAAGTGAGTGCAGAATTAATAGACAAATTTTCTGTTCTTAAAATCCGGGTGCAGTTAACTGTACTAAGCATTTCCTACACTTCTAATGGTGGAGGATGGACCAATATGCAGATTTGTGCCCTGGAACTTACCAAGATTGGAAAAGATTACACAAGCTCCACAACAAGGGCTGAAGCACCTCCCCCTCCATTGCAAATACCACCAACACCATACTTCCCATTTTTCTGCCTCAATACCTGAGAAACAACCAAATTTGAGCATGTGATGTACACAGCACATCATCCTGTTCTAACTTCTTATCTAGAAATGTGAGAATGGCACTCCAGTGGAAAGGAAAACATACCCCCAAAAGAGAGACAAGGACACGAGCTCCACTGCAACCAAGAGGATGCCCCAGTGATACAGCTCCACCATGTACATTAACTTTCTCCTGTAAAATATCAGTTAGAGCCTTTGGAACAAAAGAAACTATTTACCACAAAGCAAAAAGGTAATGGCATCGTTTGTTTTTGTTTTTGAGTGTGTTTTTAGATATATTTTTTTTGGGAATTGTCCAAAAGTAAGAAAAAGAAAGACAAATTTAAAAAAGGGTAATAATTGTAATGTGTCTTAGGTATGAAAAATGAAAACAAACATTGCCAATAAAATTCCACAAGGACTGTTTCATGCAAACACAAACAGAGTAAATATCTGCATTTCAATTTTAATCATTAGGAGAAGCATCATGCCCCCTCACACAGGGCCGAGAAAGTGTAAAGTTGAGAACTCACTGGACTAAGACTCAATAGCTTCTGATTTGCAAGAGCCACTACCTGCGAGAAATCATTTTGAATAAGATGACAAGCCTTTAGTCAGCTGACTAATGCTGGCTACTTAATGAAGTGTAACATAATACCGAAAAGGCTTCATTGATTTCGTAATAGTCAATTTGAGATGCTTCTAAACCAGCATGTGAAATTGCTTTGGGAATTGCAAGAGCTGGAGATGTTGTAAACAATTCAGGTGCCTGTGCCCAATTTAAGCATGAACTTATAAACTTGGCCATCACAGCTTGAAATGAGGAGACTCAGAAAAAGGACACTGAAATTCACAGGTTCACATACACATACCTGAGCAGCATCAGCATAACCTGTGATCTTTGCAATGACTTGAAGCCCCAGCTTCAGAGCAGTTTCTCCACTAACTAAAACGAAAGCGGCAGCACCATCGCTGCAAATGTGAACAAATTCACTAGTCAACAAACTTGCAAGAATACCTTTACCATCCAATATATTCATAAATCAACTGAAAGCTTCAAGAATCAAGTAAGCTTCACTATGAGTCCAAAACTGTTTCAACTGTAGAAACACAAGGATGGATCACTTAAAGACTAAACTTATTTGTGTGTGTGTGTGTGTGAGAGAGAGAGAGAGACTAAAATATGGGGTAAATATAAAGGCTATGCTCGTTTTAATATGGGCTAAATGTAAAGGCTATGTTTGTTCTGCAATTTTGGTAACCAAAAACACACACTCAATTATCATACTTTTTAAATTTTATTCCTCCCTCTCTCTTATTTTTACAAAATTATCGAGACAAAAACGCCTAAAAACACACACCAAAATTTTAAAACATAGTCAAATTCTTTAGAACACACAGGAGAGTTAGCAATTCCTTTGCTCTTTTCCCTTTTGCTCAAATCTGTAGGAAATTTTGAGGACCTTTCGTATTACAACCGCCAGACTTATCAATGGAACAAAATGAACTTTAGCCAACAAAATCTCAAATCAAAGTGAGAAAATGGAAATAGGTGCAGTTTAATGTGAGCAACTCTTTGCTTTATAACTGAAGAACTAAAGGTTTATGGCTATTCCACCAAGTTGTATGCCATTATTTCTATTCACTTATATTATATAATTTCAATATAAATTAAGATTCATCGGAAAGGATGGGGAAATGCCAGCAGACCTTATGCTAGACGCATTGCCAGCTGTGACAGTGCCACCAGTTTCCTTGAAACTTGGTCTTAACTTCCTCAGCTTTGCAGCATCAAACTAACCGGGGGAAAAAGTATTTAGTACTGAGAAATAGTCATTGTCATGAAACATACAGGTATATACACTTAGCATGTTCATGCACATGCAGATAATCTCATGATTGTGTTCTCTATCTTTCTGAATTTAAATGTATCACTGTAGCCAAATAAATAGATATAGTTTCTCTTTTGGAGGCGGAACAGTGACCAAGATCTAAGACAGAGGCTGTGGTCCTGTCAACAGGAGGGAAATGACAGAACATTTCTTCCATGTACTTTGCAATATGTTACCCGGGCCTGATGAGATGTGCTTTTCATTGACAATAACATCTAAAAATAATAATAATAATGGCTATTCATCCAAAAGTCTAAGCTATTGAGGAGGTTAAACATTTAATATTTAATTACTCTAACCAATAACATGCTTTTAACCACTACATATACCAGGGAAGGATTGAGGAATTCACCTTCCCTAGGCCTTCATCCTTATCAACAATTGTTGATGGTTTTCCTCTTCCCCCAGACACTTCAACCTGCACAAACATGATTACAGGCATAATTCGACAGCAAAAGACATGAGCTACTTCTTCTAAGCCAAGTCACATTTGTCTTACTGGAACAATCTCCCATGCAAAGGCTCCAGAATCTTGAGCAGCAATGCCACGCTCAAAGCTTTGGACTGCATAATTGTCCTAGATAGATTGAACAGTATAAGCATCAGATCCTCCCAATGCCACAGTTTTAATAGATAAGACAATAAGAAGAACAGAAAGCAAGGCACTGAATTCAATAGAATGAAAGAATGGTGTCACTATGTAAAGGCACAAAGGAAACAGAAGCTCTTATTGATAAGAAGAAATTCAGATGATATGGCCCCTTAGAATGAAGGCCTTTACAGTAAACACAAAGTAAAATTTTAAGAGAAATCCTACGAAGATTGAACAAATTTTTGTGGACAATAGATACATGTTAGGAACCATGGAGTGTAAACAAACCTGCTCCTCTCTTGTAATACCATGGCGTTCAGCACATAATTCAGCACAAACCCCCATGCCAAAGTCATTATAAACATCCCATAGTCCATCTTTCAGCATTCCATCAACAAGAGAATCATGTCCAAGTCGAGATCCTTTCCTAGAATATGCAAAGGCCAAATCAATAGGCAATGAAATCAATAATATCAAAATATCAGCATGCTAACTACTCTAAAGTTGCTTTCATGATAGAAATGATAAGTATGATTTGATAAGTCGAGGGTGACATATAGATGGATCTAATCATTTTTTTCTGCCGCAGCTGCAATAAGCTTGAAGTTTGACTGCTGCTTGAGAATACCAAAGTTTTTTAAAAGCAACTCCGCCTTTTGGGGGAAAAAGAAGCTTTGTCTTTGGAAAGTCATAAACTTAGTAACTATCTTATTATTTTGAAAAATAATGGGAGTAAGAAGTATGTACTTGAGGAAATAAAAATCTCTTTACTTAAAACAGTATAAGCATGACCAGCATAGGAAAAGTATCATTCCTTTGCAGCTTGGAAATGTCTAATAAAGTCTAGTAGAAACAAAGGCACAAACTACCTTAATAGTAATCAGTTAACCTTGCTATATTCATCAATGTCTGTTTCATTTTAGCTAATGCTCTCATACAAAGGAATAATATTCATGAAGAAATTTCTTTTACTCAAGTCAGATGGAAAATTATCAAAGCATGTCCACTTTGTACTAGGAGACCCACCTTGCCTCTGCCAGGTACTTAGGGACATTAGACATGCTTTCCATGCCTCCAGCCACTACAACATCATTGATGCCCAATTGAATGCTTTGTGCAGCAAGCATAGTTGCTGAAATTGGAACAACATAACGTTAGACATCATGAATACTAAAAACACTTTTCTGTTAGGTCAAAATGCACTAAGGCAATATTCAAGATCATGAAAAAAAGAATGCCTTCATATTAGGTTAAAGTGAATTTTTCGGGAGGGGGTAGGGGAAGGTTTTCCAATGGTACAAGCCCAACCTTTCATTCCAGAGGCACAAACTTTGTTCACAGTTGTGCAGATGACAGTATTCGGGATCCCTGCACCTAGTGCAGCCTGCCTAGCAGGAGCCTGTCCTAGGTTTGCAGTAAGAACATTTCCAAAGAAAACCTCTTGCACTAGTGATGGGTCAACATTAGCTCTCTTTAGAGCACCTAGAAGTTGGCAGGTTGAAGGAACAAATTACAAACTATAAATGCTAACAGTTAAAAGAAAGAGCTTTCCAATTGAAGTATGGAGTACCAAGTTTGCAGTCTTACTCTCAATAGCAACAGATCCCAGCTTGGTTGCTGATATTGATGAAAGAGTACCAAGAAAACCACCCATAGGTGTTCGGGCAATACCAACAATGCAAACATCTACATTAAAGCGAAATTAGTTAGGGCAAGACACTAAACCTATCAAGATTGTACTATCAACAAAAGTTTGCATTTTGTAACATGAATGTGCCACAGCACATTAAACACTGTAGACAAGCAAAATATACAAATTCATAGGGTTTTTGAACTACAAGAGAATAAACAACAGCGAGACAAGGTTTTTTGTTGTTCAAACAACATTAAGAAATTTAAATGACACATGAAAGAAGATTATTTTAAGATTATTAAAAGGATACCTATAAGACCAAGTCATCCATGTGATAATCATAAAAAAGCTGGAAATGCAGCAGATACAAGTAGCAAAATGGATACAAACACAAATACTCAATCGAAAAAATGCCCTATATGTTGATCTTATTTGTTTCTACAAACAGAAAAAATGATGTTAATCATCTTGAACTTGCCATGAATACATCCCGGAAGACAAAAAGTTATCTACGAGCTGAACAAATATATTGTTTCCAGGAAAAAATTATACTTGCAGCCTCAGACAAAAACTTGGTATCATACCCAAGAAATATTTTTAATTATGTACTCAAGCAACGGCATCACATACTTAAGCATAGACATAAAACCATCGCAAAGGAATCCCCACAAGTAATTAAGGGAAATTCAAGCATAACTGAAGACTAAACCAAAGAAGGGGAAGAAAAAAGAAAAGATATCACCTCTTGGCTTAATTGAATCCCCTGCTGCCGCTGCTGGAGCCATGATCAAGCTTTGCGTAAATTAAGGCCTGCTTTATCAAATTCCATCAGGTTGGAGGCACAAAATGATCAATAATAGGCAATTGAACTGGAAACAGCACATTATGCATGATCTTTAGCTTCCACAGAAAATTCTCACTTATTATATTGATTCACGGAAAACGTATGTCGTTAGTTCACATCAATTTACAATCACGCTCCTAAAACTCACTTAAACCATACAAAATACCAACAAAAAGCATCTGTAATTAACACAACTAATCTCACCGCAACAAAGTAAACTCCCCTTTCGCCCCTTCGCAACAAGCACTTAAAATTTCACTCCCCCCCTTTTCCGCACTAAAGAAACACACATTCAGATCTCCAGCACATGATAAAGTAACAGCTTAAACAAATGCATCGCCGATCCAAAAGATTGGATCTGAGCAGATCACAGAAACAGCCAAAAAAGGGCAAACAAGCAAGAAGTCCATTCAAGCGGATTTGCATGAAAATTAAACAAAATACGGAGGACAAAACGTGGAATCCAGCCATGGAAAAATGCCCACAAACATGCTCATAGACGGCGGAATGGCAAAGTACCTGTAGAAATTGTGGAGAAGTGAGGAATGACATCCCCCGAGAGTCAGCTGTCGTGCATATATAGGCAGGTGGGTGGGCAGTTGAGGGGTGAACGTGCACACAGTGTAAAATACATTTGTGATAAAAATAAATTAAGGCATGTGGAATCATGAGTTGATTAATTACTCTGTTATTATCAATCAAAACCCGTGACAAAGATTGGTTATGATTGATGTGATTTTTAATCATGTAATTTAATGTATTTTTTTTAATTATATAATTTTACGTATTTATTTAACTGCCTCTCTATTTATTTACCTCTCCATTACTTTCAAATTTTCACGTCGTATTTTATTTCCAACACAATTTACATTCAAATAAAATTTGAATTCATAATTCTATTCAAAAATTGTAATATAATAATTAAATTAAAATCTTTTGTTGTTATTTGAATTAGTTAGAATCCATTTTTTTGCCAACTTTAACTTTGTAATAATTTGTACTAATATGTGAGTGGACTATCTATTAATACTACGAGAATGAATTAAATCTCATGACATTTATTATATTAAAATTTCTAAATTTAAACGCACAATCAAATAAAATAACAATTTTTTAAAATCAATTTACCTCTTTTACTTTTAAATTATTGTTAAATTTTTACACTATATTTCGTTACTATCATAATTTACATCCAAATAAAAGTTTGAATGCATAATTCTATTCAACAATTGTAATATATTAATTAAATGAAAATCTTTTGTTGTTATTCGAATTAGTTGGTATTAAAATTACTTAATATAGTTGCTAAAATCAATTAACTATTATGTATTCTTTTCATCTTTTTAAATGGTTATTTATACTATAATCTCGTTCAATAAAGTAAATAGGACTCATAAAATTGATTTAGACTCAACCAATAAGTAATAGCCAGTTCAAAATTAAAGTAGTATAGATAAAAGTGAATTATTACTACAGCTATTATTATTATTATTATTATTATTATTATTATTATTATATGTTAAAAAATATCAAACAAGAATTGGTAATTTTCATGGGCAATGAGACTTCCAACAGTTGACTGCACCACTTTCAATCAAGTATTTTGTGACAGCCATATTTCAATTTTCAATATTGTCAATGTCAAAAACTTCCCACTAACACCAATGTGAAATAAAAGAAAAAAAAAAACAAAAATGAGAATAGCCACCTTTTGTGAGGAGCCTTTATTTGACTTCAAAAAGTCTAAATAAGGTGGCTACTACCAAACTTACATTTAATGTTGTGTGGGCTTATTTAAATAGACATTACAAAGATAAATGATTTATTAATTAAACGTGCAAGAAATCATTAAAATTTTATTACAAGCAAAACTTAAAAAATTTGAAGGAAAACAAAAATAATGGTTTGGAACCGAACTTCCAAAATTTAGTCAAACTTTGTTTCTGTTTTTCTTAATCCGATTTTTTATTCATTATGTCAAACAATATAATAAATTTAAAAAAGGGTAGTTTTGTTAAAAATATATTTTTAATTTTAATTAATGCTTTTATTCAACTTGTCTTTTTGTTACTTGCTTGTACAATAGCTTGTAAATAATGTAAATTTAGAAGAAAAAAAATTGTGATTAAGAAAGAATATAGGTACTTTAGTAATAGCACTAATTACAAGGAGAATCTTTGTTATTAATCCTACTTATTTGTAAATATCAGTGTGTGTCATTGTGGATTCTTGGCACATTTTAAGATTTATTAAATCAAATCCTATTTGATTATAAAAATCCAGGTGAGAGATGTCACATGCAGATCTTTAGGACTTGCTGTTAAATAACTATGTAGCAATCCTCCTTTGACCATATTCATGGAACCCATTTATTGCTTGAAATCTTATATTAGGTATGCAAAGCATTTCAGTTTGATTATTTTTTTATTTTTTAAAAATCTTTTAATAATATAAGAATTTTGCACCATTATAGTAAGTGCAAAATATTCATCGAAGCATTTTTTTTATATATATAGTTGTTGAACTAGTCATCCTTGCCATGCATATTGTTGCAATTTCACCTTGCCCTTTTATTACTAGATGGCATCAACCCAATTAGTACTAGTGGTGCCAAATAGTACATTAAACACGAGAACAAATTTATTTATAAATTATAGATTATTTATTTTAAATAATAAAAAATTTACAATTACAAGTATAGAGGATATTTAAAATAAAAAGAGAGAAACTTAAAAAATTAAAACAGGAAAAACAAACAAAAACAATAAACTAAAAGGAAAGAGAAAAAAGAACAAAAAATTTTAAAAAAATTCAAGATTTGTGCGATATTATAATGTGCAGCCAAGAAGTCTTATAATCAAAATAAAACAATATAGATAGAGACCAAAAGCATAAAGAATATTTAAAGAAAGAAAGAAAAAGATAAAAAGAAATATGAAACTAGCCAAAATTAAGAAAAAATAAATAAATGAAAATGGCATGTTAGTGAAAAACAAAATAATTAAAAAAAATTAAAAATAAAATTACAACATGTAATTTAAAAGTTTTACTTCCATAGTACTATAAGTATAAATATATAATATACAAAAGAAGCAATATGATATTAATAATTATATTTGAGTGCGCTTTATCTTTTTAAATTAAACGTAATTGTGTGAACCTGCCAATGAAGAGAAATATCATAACTTCACAATGTACAACAAAATTAACTATAAACTTTTAATAATATTGCAGGTGTGTATGCATATAATGCAACACAACCGATTTTTTTCTTCAAAAAAAAATACTTCGAAACATGGATTGAAAAATGGAGCATTAACTCAAGCAATGAAGTTGCCTGTAACTGGAACACATGCATAAACAACATCCACATTTCTGTAATACTATTAAGGATATTTTTTTTTTCCTCTTGGAACGAAGAGAACATTTATTTGTCCCTTATATGATTATACAATTATCTATAGCATTAATATGGCTATCTACTTCTTATCCAATGTAAGAAGATCATTGATCCTTCTAGGGGGTGACAATGACAAAGAATCTGTGGTTGGTACTAAAATCATAACATTTTCTCAAATTTATCAAGCTTTTTCACCCTTTGCATGGATCTCATAAATAGAGCGAGGAAAACACCTGCATCGTGCAGAAAAATATAACCAGTACTCACCACGGTATCATCAAAATTATATATTGATGTATGGACTATGGAGGGACGAGGAAAATTTTATTTATTTATTTTTTTGGCAGAAAAATGAGGGGCGTAAACACAGAATGCTCACCGGCTGCAACGAAGGAACCGTTAGCAATGGCTTGATTGCCTTGGCTGCTGAAGGAGACGCCGAGGTTCAGGAGGGTTCCGCCTGAAACTGTGTATATCGTTGCCATCTGTAGTATGGTTGCTTTTCGGGCAGCCCTCTCCGACTGAGAAATGCCAGTTTCAGTTTTTATGTTTGTCAATTTCATTCAGAGGTTAAGGCAATAATAATGAAGGGAAAAAAACATCAACGTGTGGGAAAGTGAAGTGTGTTTGATTTGAGAAGTAACAGTCAGTTTCTCTGAGGTATTGCAGAAACTAGACAAAATCATTTGCAGAAAAATCACCTCAAGGACTCGGACTCGGAGCTTTAGGTCTCCGGATTCAAGCTGCTTGACGATGTCTTCTATCTGCTGGATACGATAAGGCATGGAAATTGTGGAAGATCTCGCCTGAGAAAGAAATTAGAACCCTTTAGCATCGTGTGGGGCAAAAATTTCCAAATTGAAGAAACGATGTGCAGACGCCCAAATTCAAAAACAAGCATAGCGAAATTTATAAATTTTTATCATGATGGACAGAATTTTCAGAACAAATAATCGATTGAAACATGAGATAGGTGTGTAGGATAGTACATCGTCAGCTTGTTTTCTTAGTTCTTGAACAAGTTGTGTTCCAGTGCGCTGTTGCTGTCTTAAGTCTAACAGCTCCTGAAAAAAAATTGTTTTCAAGTTAAAGACATTTAAGCATTTTACGTAGATAAGTACAGCAGAGAAAACAAAATGCAGAACCTGAGCATATGGTGCAGAGATCTTTGGGAATGAAAAATATGGATCAAGCGTATAGCCAATGCCTGCGAGACAGTACACTGTAAATCAGATGGAATTTCCAAAAATCATGAACAGAAACAATAATACAGGAATCAAGTATTTAATTTTCAGTTGACATTTAATCATCCTTCACTCTCTTTGAGATGGTCAGTCACTCAATTAGCCACTCAATCACTGTTAGGCTCCCTCTTCTTTTTCTTAGCTTCTATTTGGGGCTCATAAACCACATAGGATCAATCAGATCAAGTCACTTCTTGAAAATGATATCTTTTTTCACAGTGCGCAGACGCGCACGTATGTATAGAGAGAGAGGGATCACCTTCAAGTGTTGAAAATGCCCTGAGAACAAATGTAAAAGTGGCTGGAAACCGGAATGGCTGATCTGTTGCTATTGCAAATAAATCCTGCAAACAATTATTAGTGCATTAAATCAAAGCATATGCCTATAAAATTGTTCTTCCCATTCGGTAACCAAAGTTTTTCCTATTCACTGTTTGCATGAGAAGGGTTTGTTTCTTTCATACCTCTCCTATTGCAGACAAAGTTTGCTGCTGATCGGGTCTTTGATCTAACAGATTATCCAGGAAAAACTGAACTGATCTCCTCACCTAAAATCGTTTGTTTAAAGGAAAAAAGTGAAAAAAAATCTTGTAAGTGGTAAATTATTATACATCTGCCATGGGGCTCAAAGTTTCCATTCCAGGTGATTATTTTGGCAGTGAAATTGTTCGTCAAAGAGCATACCGAAGACACATCCCCTGTGGGTTGAAGAGCTCCAAGATCTATGAGACTTTGCATAACCTGCATGGACATCTTTATATCAGCTCGGCTTCAAGAACTCCCATTACATTGAAAAAAAGAGCTTGATGATTGATTGTTCCAGATACATGTGTCAGCAGCATGATTAATGAATTTATCAAGTGCAGTGCACAGGAGGCCACATAACTGTTTCAGTTCACTGGCTGGCTATAAAACTTGCACTCCAAAACAGTCATGCCAGTGAGGCTAATATGCAGTTACACTGCAGATTGTTAAGGGAATAAGGAGCAATTTGAAAAGGGCAAATCTTCATAATCTAACAAGTTCTCAATCAGGGTGGCAGCCTATTAATGGAATGCAGGCATCCCGTCAGCACTCATAGAAGGGTCTAATCCTTTGCGATCAGCAAACCTAATGGATATTGCATTGTTTTGTCCTCAAAATTAGGGGGCACTTTACCTCACAAAGAAGCATTTGCATCACATATAGTAAATCCATTTTTACTCTCAGCAGCAAAGCAAGAATCCCTTTTAGAGTTGTTTCAAGCCACAGGGGACCTTAACCTTCTGTTTCGTAGGGGAAAGCTAATACATCTTCTCCAACTAATACAAAAATCATGTGAATTGTTGTTTGCAGGGAAAATTACAATACATCCTTTCAGTAGGGACTTCCAAATGGAAACATGTCAGCTTTCTTGAGATAGCAGTGCAGCAGAAAACTCAAACCTATTAAAGGCATAAATTTATATTTACATGAAAATTGTGGCTCTGTTTAACCTGAGGGACCTAAGATCATTTATTTCTTTTGATCAAGTTTCCGAGCATACAGTTATTTTTCATGCCCTCTAACCTAGTTTCACAATGAAAATGCAGAGTTACTGAATTAATGTAAAGTCAAATATCATTGAACCTTTTTTGCATCCTTCTCATAAACAGCATAGAAAAGCTCCAATAACCTCTCTCTTGTAAAGCTCTTAATCTCTCCCATCATTCCGAAGTCGTAGTATATGAGCGCTTCATCCACATCAACAGCAAGATTTCCGGGATGAGGATCAGCATGAAAAAAGCCAGTCTTTAATATCTGCAATAGCAAAAATTACAGGCACTAATATAGAGAATAAAAAAATAAAATATGAACAAAATAGAAAAAGGAAAGGATTACTCAAATCATATTAAATCAATGGCAAGAAGCTAACCTGAATTAAGTAGGCTTCAATAGCATGTGAAGAAATATTAGCTCGACTATAGCCCCGTTTGTCTATTGCATCCAATTGGTTTATCTTAATGCCTAATGAAGTGGTGAAAATTCAAAGCATATAAGAACCACAAGATTGACAAGGAATCAGAATTAAAACATAATAATGGCAGTGACGTTAGTCTCACAACAGTATCAGGTACTGAGAAATTTAATATAGAAAGAAAATAAATATGAATAATACCAGGAGCATACTCCAATGTCAACACCTTTGTTGTTGTATAATCCCAGTAAACCATCTAGAATCAACAGAAAAAAACCATAATTAACAAAAATTCAAAACAGTAAACATTAAAAAGTATATTAGCAGGAAAAATATATGAAAAGTCCAAGTTTCCAAAGAATAAAGGGAACCCAATGAAGCAACAAATTGGCAAAAATATTTTTAGTTTAAATCTGAGAATGAAAAGTGAAAACAAAGCCAAAGATTCTGTCCCTCTAAATCCACATGAAAGTATTCGAAATTGGACCGCAATAGAAAAGTAACATTTTGAGAATTGAAAAGCTTCACAGTACCGTTTCTTTATAAGTTGAGCCTCCAAAATATTCTCATTTTTTTAATGTCATTGAATACATAAGTTAATAATACAGAGAAGAAAGCAGTCCAGGCAGGGAAGGGCTAGAAGTTCTTCAGGGGAAACCTACAGGTACTCTGACCCACTTTATATTTCGAAAATCCCGACGAAATCTATCAGCATTTTTCCCTTCATTTATGTAGTCGATTTCTTCATACAAGACCCTGAAATTTCCATGAGATGTAACAAGTTAGTTATTGAATATAATGAAATCAGAATCACAGGCAAAGGACAAATGACGGCTTATCATGTACAATAATATATCAAAATGGAAGATGTGGAATTTCTCCAAACTTAAGAACACGAGAGGACATTTCAAAGTAAGGAAGACTGTTGGATCACACAAACCATATACATTATTCAACCTGGTACAAATGCATCTCTAAGTGCAATAAGCATTAAACAACAAGTTAAAGAATAACTTTCCGCGCTTATATTAAGCATTTTCCAGGTAATTCAACTGAAGCAATCAATTCAACCATGAAAGGTATGGTTATTTATTCTTTCAAGATCACAGTTACTGCACTTCATCTGGAATCATGATTGTCCGCATTTTTATCAGCAAAAAACTTCAGATTCTTTTTTATAGCTTACTTGGCACATTCCTCATATATTCCAATCCAATCCCTTGCTGGACCACCAAGAGTCTCACTCCTTTGAAAGTATTCAGCAATCAACTTCAAATTTTCTGAATAATAGAATGTTATGTTAGAATAAGCAAGAAGTAATATACTTACAAAAAATGTCAACACAGTATCTAACACTCACTAAGATCAATGTCAAAAAGTTTTTCTAGTCCTGGTCTTTGAACTTTTACAACTACTTTTTCTCCGTTATGCAAGATAGCCCGGTGTACCTGATAAGATTTCAAATGGCATTCAGCAAATCTGGAGCATTTGATAACAAATTACATGCACATAAAAAAAGTAAATTCGTCAACTTTATATAATTGACAAATGAAAACACCTATTTCTTGAAGTGGATATTTCATTTTTTTGTTGGTTATTTACTTTCAGATGAACTAACCAAAATTTGAATTAAAAAAAAACAATGCAAGCAAGATGATGCAGTGGGCCACAAAGGCAAACAACTTCTATTTCGCAAACTATGTACGTTAGAAAATATTCATCCTTGAATTTGCCTTGGCATATGTGTGTCATTGAAGCAAGATACGTGTTTTACATTCAAAGAAAATATAAAATAAAACAAAACAAACGGTTTCATGTTAAATGTCAGAATTGATGTCACTTGTAACTGTAAGCCATGTGTAGCATAGTCATCAGAATACTTTGCCTCCATTTCTTTTCTGTGAAATAGAATACACAAGATAAAAGTGTATAGACGCTTCCTATGTACATGAATTAACAAGATTTATGTATTATTGATGTTATTCCATTTCAGGAAAAAGAGGGCAAACATAAAGCAAACACCTGACCAAGACTAGCAGCTGCAATTGGTAAGTCTTCAAACTCCTTGAACAACATATTGACAGGGGCGCCCAATTCCCTTTCAATGAAACACTTTGCTTTACTTGGTGAAAATGCAGGTACTCTATCCTGAATCATAAGCCAATTTTTGTTCAAAGCAATTTGAGACTCAAGATTCAACAACTCACTGTGAAAAATGGAAACTTCTGAAGCTGAATAATGTCAAAAAATTAGGAGGTTAAGGACACTGTTTCCAGGCGAAGAAAACAGATATCTTAAGATACCTGTAACTTGGCTAGCTCGTCCACAAATTCCCTGGGAAACAGATCAGATCTTGTCGAGGATAACTGACCGAGTTTGATAAAAGTGGGACCAAGTTGCAGCACCGACTCACGTAACCATGATGCAGTCTTTCGTCTTCTCTTTCCCTGAAAAAAAGGTAGAGCTTATTATAAATGCTCATTCAAAGATCCTATCAGATTAACCAGGAAATAAAAATTCTCCAATGCATTTCCACTTTGCCCACCTGCTTATCCTCTGAGAATCCTCCAAAGTATGCCCACTTTGCATTGTCCAAAAGAACACGCACGCGAAGTGAAATAACGAAGGACCATACATCAACAGTTCTTTGAATTGAGTTGTAATTTTCATTTGCCCAACTAAAACCTTCATCTGAAGGTAAAACTTTAACCTCTTCAATAGGGGGAGGCTCTTTAGTCCTTGAAGCTTTTGGAAGGGGTGGAGCAGGATCTCTCTTAACTATGCCTGCTCCATTAACAACACGTGCACCATTAACATTCTTGGGGGTTCCATTGACAGTGTCCTGTTTAGTTTTGGATGGAGAGATTTGCTTCTTGACCTCAGATGTAGGTACCATTTTCACAGCTCGGCCATTTTTACCTACTTTTGCAGGCAATTCAGTCTGTTGCATTTTTACCTTAAACCTAGAAAATTTCCTAGTTTTAACCAGATTGCATTCATAAATGTCGTTTGATGCTGATCCTGAAAAACTACGATGAACTCCTGATTTTCCATGATATGCTAAGTCTCCAATGCAGCAACAGCAACTATATGAAGCCAGCATACCCGTCATTCAAGGAAAAACCTGCAGAAGAGCCAATCAACGGCAACCACATTGTAAAATATCTTGAAAGGAAAGCCATAAAAAGCAGGCAAGGCTGCAAGAACAAATGGTATCAGCGTCATTGGTCTGCATCTAACCATCACCCCAAGAACTTACAGACCTTAAAAACTTTACTTGATTATACTTACAAAACCACAAAAACGCAATGTCGAATAAGAACTTGGACAAGACAAAACGTGCAAACATATTCCTCACTTAGAGACACTCTCAAATTGATGGTACCAAAGAAACAACAAACAGCAACTATTAGTCCATCCACTAAGATATTCCTTAAAAGTCAAAAACGAAGTGATATTGCCAAAACCAATAAACCATTCAAAACAAAAGAATTGCACTGCAAGACAATCAAGCCCAATCAAGCATATACACATACAAAACTATCTCCATCAATCAAAACCCTTATAAATACACCAATTGTCCACCACCTATCAATGCAAGTCTCTGTTTCACCATGCGACTGCTTCAGTGGTCTAAATCCTATACATAAGGATAAATCATCACAAAATTTCTGACCACACAGCCAGAAATGAAACAATTCCAGCAAAACCCCAAACAGCATGCATATATGTAGCGTCGGGAATTCATAGTTGGATCAACAAAGGATGCAGAAGGAATCAAAGCTACTCAAACCCACAAGATAAACCAAGTTACGGAAACCAACCTGTGAGAGGGAAATCAAGACAGGAAGAATAACCAAAACCAGGAGCTCTGGAATCCCTCTTGAGAATTCTCTTGAAACGCAACAGAATTATAGCAGCAAGGACTGAACAAAGTGGAAAAGAGGGTAACCCACTTTCTTCAACCTTGTACTATGTTCAGTGAACAAAACCATCAGTCAGATATCTATAGAAGAAGCCAGGAAACAGACAGCCCACAAATTTTTTTTTTTTTTTAAATATATTTATATATATATATACATACATTGAAAATGGCTGTCTTGAATCAACGTTGTTACACTCTGGTTGGTCCGAATTCCTTCTGACGTGTTGTGTTCTTCTCCTCTGACGAATATAATAAGTCGTTGTACTAAAAATCGGAACTGTCTCAGCACAAAATTTTCACACGGAAGGAGGAGAATTTCGAAATGATTTTTTCCCAGCTGTTCTTTTATTTCTTGCTAGAATAAACTAACTTAATCGAAAATGTTTTTGTAACTTGTTCAGCTTAGACTTCAATTTGAATTTAGATTTTTTTTTCAGAAAAAAAAATCACTTTTTGACTCCAGGTGTGAGTATGTGTTCAATTTCCACAAAATTAAATTTTAGTACATTCAAATAGTTATTGAATTTAAATTAATGATGGTTCATATAAGAAATTTGACAAAAAAAAATACTATTTAAAATAAATTTTCCCTTTAAATTGTGTTTGTATACAAATTTTGAAAATAGAAATTTTGACATAAAAATTTAATGGTGGTGTAAAAGTAGAATAGAAATGAAATAAAAAATGTTATTCTAATATTTAGGGTATTTAGAAGAATTACTTCGAATAATGAAAAATTGCATCCAAACATAGATATAGTTCCGATTTATGAATTATCAACTAATATATCAATTAGATATTATTGGAACAATCTGGAAGGGGAATTTTAATTTGATAAGAAGTAGGAAATTTTAAATATTTTTTATGTATTATCATTTTTTATATTTGAAGTTATTTTTAAGGGAATAAAAATTCCATAAGATTTATAATATGAGAGAGCATATATTGATATATAGTTTCTTCAAAATTATACGAATATAATAGGAAATTATTAAAATTTTTATAATATGATTAATATATAATTTATCATAATTGATAAAAAATTAGGTACACATGTAGAATAAATATTTTTTTACTAAATAATAAATTATACAAAAACATATATATGTAGCGTATTCTAATATATTTATATATTAAAATGCACTGTGCAATATAACTAGTTATAATTATTTGTATTCGAGGATTTTTAAATATGAATATGTACAGCCATTTATATGAAAGATATAACGCTGCTTTGGTTCAAAGCTGTCTCATAAGTCAGGTTGAGTCACATAAATGTGCGCTTTGTTTTCTATCTCTTGAATAGTATAAAAATAAAATAATAAAATAAATTTAATAAATATAATAATAGAATATGCTTTTTAAATTTACATAATTTGGAAACTAACGTAGTAATAGTTAATAGATTTATTTTTAGGGAAGTTGTTTCTTCTATGATTTCTTGGTGTTAAAATTTACACGATACAAATGTACTGTCTAATAAAATTTTTATTTACATTGAAATTATTCCCTTTCTTAAATACATATTAAAATATTTAAAATTTAATTATTATAAGAATCAAATTAATATATATATATATATATGCTCATACTTATATTTATATATATTAAACGTTAAAAATTTATTATTATTATTATTGTTTTTATTATTATTATATCATCATATCATTCAATTATTATTGTATGCATATGCGTATACAAATTTAAACAAATCAAAATTTTCAACTCATCAAAATTTTACATTCAAACATAATTTTCATACCAAACAAAATCTTTGGATATATTTGGTTTCATTTTTATAAAGGTACAAACATTACAATTAATATATTTTTATTTTCTCTATTTTTCTTTTATTTTTACATAACTTTCAAAAAAGAAAATATACTTAAAAATACACATTAAAATTTGTAAATCTATTTAAAAAATCACATCAAATTGTGAAACGTGAATGTAATATTCATTCCGTAATTCATTATTTTCAAAAGATAATGTATGAAATTCTTTTCATGAATGAGGTGACAGAAACTGTTGAAATGAAAATCAATAATATGGGAAGTAAAAACCATGAGTTAGATAATAAGGTCAAAAAAAAAATAAAAATGCAACAAACAGTCAGCCCACATTTTTTCTACGGTTGAAAGTATTCTTCATTTAAAAACATTTAAAAAAAAAAAAATTGGAAATGGCTTTCTTGGAACAACTTTGTCACACTCTGGTTGGTTGGAATCCCTTCTGACGTGTTTGGTTCCTCTCCTCTAATGCATCCAACAGTTCTCAGATGGAGAATTTTGAAGTGAAATTTCTGCAGCCGTTCTTTCATTTGTTGCAAGAATAGAATAACTTAATCGAAAATATTTTGTTAACTTGTTCAAATTAAACTTCAATTTAAATTTTAAAAAATTTTCCCTTTTCATAAATAGAATGTATTATATTGTCAGATTTATAAAAGTATCAAATTATCAACGACTATCAATTGGATTTTCTTGGAACATCAACAAGTAACGTGTTTGAATTGAATCCTAAGATAATTGGATTTTATCTAATTAAATGATAAATATTTCTAATAATTAGATCTAATTGGACAGACAAATAAAAATTAAATATTTTGATGTATTGTTATTTTTTATAATTGAATTTATTTGTAAGGGAAGAATAATTTCATAAGATTTATTTTCAGGATATTTGTTTCTTCTATGATCTATTTTGTGTTTTAAATGTTACAAACTATGTTTGTTTCAAATTTTTAATTGATTTTATTGAAATTAAAATTTACACAATACATACATATTATCTAATAAAATTTTTATTTAAATTTAAACTCAAATTATTCTTTCGTTTTTAAAATATATATTAAAATATTCAAAATGCAATTGTTATCAAACCAATACATGTACACATACACACTCATATTTATATATGTTATAATGTAAAAATTAATTCTTTTCTCTACATACTATTACATTATTTAATTATTATTTTATATATATATATATATATTTATGCAAACTAGAATAAACCAAAATTTGCATTCTATCAAATTTTACATTCAAATATAATTTCCATACCCAACAAAATCTTTGACTATGTTTGGTTTCAATTTTATAAAAAAAAATGCACATGCATTAATTAATATATCTCAATTTTTTCTCTTTTATTATTTTACAATTTAAAAAAAAAACTAAAAATACACTCTAAAATTTATGAACAAACACAGCCTCTTATCATCTTCATCTCAACAAAAACACAAACCAAATATAACCATAATAATATAAATTTAAAAGTCGAAATATGAAATGTGGGTGTAATATTTATTATGTAATTCATTATTCTCACAAGATAATGTATGATATTCTTTTCACGAATCATCTGGCAGAACCAATTGAAACGAAAATCAGAGATATAAATGTTAGTATCTATTTAGGACTGGCCATACTAGATTTGGGGCAGCCTACCCTACAGTCTCGATGATTTTCATAGATTGTTATTGGGTGATGTGTTGTAGGGTGATCATCAAATTTTACATTAAAATATAATTATTTTAATTAATAAATTTATAATCTTATTTTTAATTAAAAAACTACATACATTCGTATATAATTACTAATGAACTGTTACTTATTTTCAACGTGTAAAGTTTTTTCAATAGTGTGCTGGAAAATTAAACAACTATATTAATTTTGTCAAATTTCAAGATCTTATTTTTTTCTTCTTACAACCTGTTATTATTTATTTATTTTTCTCTAAAATTTTCTTCTTTTTATCTCCTTCCATTTTCATATTTGAAATATTCTCTGTACTTTTAATGTTGATAAGTTTTTTATTATTTAAAATATATTAGTTTTTATAATTTATAAATAAACCAACTTGCACCCATCACTTGTATCAGTAGAAATGAAGCTTTGATCGTACGGCTGAGGCTGCTGCTGAAAATTTAGGGCGGCTTCTTGCATTAAGCAGTTTTGTCGATGACGGTTCTTGTAAAAGAGGAATGGGTTAAGGTCTGTTCTTTTTGTTTCCTTTCATTTTTCTGATATTCATGGTTTTGAATTATTTTGACACCAAAAGTTTTTACTCAATTTATTGGACATTTTAAAAGATATTTAAGAGTTTATAAATTTTTATATTTAAATTTTTTTAGTAAATAGATTATAATATTCCAAATTAATTTTTTTTTAATTTAGAGGCTCTCTAAAATAATAAATATTATTAAGTTTTAATCATCTTATATGCTATTTTATTTTTTATATTAAAAATGATAAAAACATCTTTAAATTATATTCTATTAATGATATTTGGTTTATATTTATCATTAATGCAACAAAAATATGTTATAAAATAAAATTATAAATTTCAACAAAATTTTACAAAATAATTTTATTGTTTCTATTATTATACTTTATTAGCTTATTTTTTAATTAAGATTCATAAACTCATAAGTACAAAACAATACTTACCTTATAAGAGGGTGTTTGGTTAAATTTATTTTAAATAATTTATAAAATTATTTAACTTATAAGATGTTTTAAAGTTTATATATTTTATTTTTAAAATAAGCTAATAAAATATTTAAATAAAGACATCTTATAAAATTTTATATAAATTTACAATTATGGTCCATTATAATTTTTTGATATAATAATAATAAATTAAATTAAATATTATTAAATGATGTAATTTAAGATATTTAAGAATTTTTAAGTTTATATAAAGAAATAATTTATAAAATATTTAAAAATAAATTGAAAAAAATCAACTTATTTTTAAAGAGAATTTATAAATTTTACATATTTTATTTTAAAAACTTGAAAACTCTTTTATTGAAAAAATTATTAAATATTTTTAAAAAACTTATATCTTACTTTTTAAGTTATGTAATTTTATAAATAATAAAAAATAAAGTCAGAACTGATTGTTCGGATTATATTTCATTCAAAACACGCAAGAGGCTCACATCGCGTGCCGTTGCCGTTCGTCTGTTCGACGAAAGGTCTATGCGTTTGTTGGTGAGTTCGACACGACGGGTCCCTCCGGATAGCCGCCGAAGGCAGCGTTGTCATTGGTGCGATCCGTCTTCGTGTTGGGTGGGAAGGTATGCAATTGCAACCCACGAGGAGTTTAGCAAATGCACTTCTCTTGGCAGAGTTACAAACACGTGGACTCTGCTCGCGCCGTGCCCTCTCACCGAAGCTGTCACTCAGTGACAGAGACGAGAGGTCAGTGTACGTCTTTGGAGGGCGTGCCACTGCAGGAAGGCTCAACGATCTATGGGCTTCTGCTGGGAAAAACTTGGGTTGTGCATTGGTTCTCTGCTGCGGAGCTGAATGATGTGCGCTGCTTTGATCCAAAAGAAAGGAAATTGAGTTCGAGTTTAGACGAAAGCCAGTGCAGGAGATTTTGTCAGCCCTAAATTATCAATCAGTTATTTTTACGAAATATAAATAAGACATCAAATAAAAAAAATAACAAATAATTAGAAACAGAATAAGATATGGGAATATTAGATATATTTAAAATAAATAAATTCACACGTAGTTAAATTTCATCCGCATGAAAAAATTTGATGTTAAATATTTGTTGCTCCATATATATTTGTAACTTATGTAGCAATTCTATATAAAAATACAAAACTACTAGGTTATGTTCGGGAGTTAACTTTCAATTCTAAAATATTTTCTCAAATATTAAAATACCAAACATACTGTTTAACAGAATTTTAATTCAAATTTTAATTTTAATTTTACTTTCTTATATATATAATTGACTAATTATTTTTTAATTATTACACCTATTAAGAATCAAATTAACACTTATATATAATTACGTATATACTCACATTTATTTTTACTTATATCTTAAAAGTTAATCATTATTTCTATATGCTATTACATTCGATCAATATTATATATTTCATACATATATTCAAATAAATTATACTATTCATTTTATTAAAACTTCATTTGAAACACACTAATCATTTCAATATAACTCCTACCAAATATCATCTTCAACAAAAACCCATCTCCCAAACCTAGCCCTAAACACTATCTTTTTAAACTTATATTATTTTTATTTTATTTAAGATTTCATGTAAATTTTAATTTATTACATTTTTTGTATTTAAAAATAAAAAATATAATTAACTAAAGCATTCGGTAAGATATCCTGCCCCGCCAGTAATTTGAAAATTACTTTAGTTGTCTAATGGAGTTCAACTTGAATTAATCAAATTGAAAGAAAATTGAGCTCACTAGAATGACTTGTTCAACGCATTTATTACTACTACGAATTAAAATCTAATCACGTAGAAATTTATGTGAAAATTTGATATGTCACACTTTGACATGAACAATCAAGCTACTAAACCCTAATCATGTCCAAGAGAACAACTCGAACATAGTCCAAATGAGTGAAGCAAATACAAGCCAGAGGTAATCGATCCCTTTAAATTTCAATACCCTTCACACGCTCAGTTGAATCACACTTGAGGGAAGGAAAAAATAGACAAAAACTATCAGTAACTAGCTGAATCCCTCCCAATTCTTGAGATCTTCATTGCCAAATCTTTGGTTTCAAGCATAAATCATTCTTTCTTCCAAGATATATGTGTTTAGGCATCAGATTCTAAGATAGCTGAACGATCTTGGGTCGCTTTTTGGGTTTCTGTTTCCTTGATTTCTTACGCGAAGAATTATCCCTTTCAGTATTCTTGGATCCGAACTCAACAGTTTGTACATCAGCCTGTTGATCTTGTTCATTTATCTTATCTTCTCCGTTGTCATCATCCTTGTCACTGCCGTCTTCATTTTCTGACTCACTGCTGCATCCTGATAAACGAGTTGTTGACTGATATCCGGCAATTGCGGATTCTGCAGCAGCAACAGCTTCTGGTGTATGAAGATCAGTAACACCCAGCATCAGATCCTGTGATCAGAGTCAGACATCGTTAAGCTAGTCATTAAAAAAAAAAACATTCTGAAAGGCAGTAAAAAGGGTGGGAATAACCATTTGGATGACTTCTGATTCTCTCCCACTCAGCACTTCAATATCATAATTATTGGGATTGTCCTGCATTTAGCATAGAGCACAGTAAGAATTTGAAGTTCAAGAAACTAATAAATAGGATAGAAAACATACCTTGGATCAGCACTTATTTCTTACCTTGGAGTCATGCAGCAACTTTTTGTTTGATTCTGATATAACACCTAAAAAGTCCTTTACCTTTCCTAAAACTGCAAGCAACAAGAGGTTTCCATCATAAGGCATGAACATTGAGCAAAACGATCAAGCATACAAATAATTCTGAGTCCCAAAGGAAGACACTTCGCTTGGCACATTAAGCATGATATCATACTAAAGGGGTCGAGACTTAACCATATTAGTAACATATCAACACAAACATTAGAGTAACAAGGTAATGTTATATATCAATAATTTTTAATATATTACCATTAATAACTATATAGTAGAAATGCGTGAACATATAAAATATATTTGATAAGTATCAACACCATTGTGAAATTAAATTAAGGGAGCACAAAAAAGAAAGAAAACTTGAAGAAACTCCAATAGATGTCTTGGAGTGTCTCTTGAAATTGCCTAATGCTCACCAAGAAAGAGTCATCCAAACATTTCTGGTTGTTCAGGCGTGATGACCAAATTCAAAACAAACTTAGCCTCTATCTCACAAGCAAATGAAATGCCATTCCGATTAATTACACTAATTTTCGGGGAAAACAAGTAAAATTTATCTCTATCTATCTATACATATGTATATAGGATGATATCACATTATATGTAAACCACTTCCCCCATTAAAAAAAAAAAAACCAATCACGTCTTTATCTTTACATAATTTTCACAACTGGTTATAGATTAAAACCAAACAAGCAACACCATATCCAACACTATCTCTAAAACCAAAAACGGGGAAAAAACAGCGGTTTGATCGTGAAAAGTGTGACTTTGGTAGACAAATACAGAATATCAATTCTGAAATCCTGCAATGAATAGGAAGTGTAATAAATCAGGGTTTGTCAGTCTTCATAACCGTTAAAAAATATTAGGCACAAAAATGATTATGGAGGAAAAAAAAGAAAGAAAAACAAATGCCACATTCAAATGCTTCCATCTCTTAAAAATATTACATAACTGAGTGAGAAAGATAACAGCTTTCAATAAACTCTCCAAAAACACATGTTCAGTTCTTTCATAAGTATACTTGAACTAACAACTGTACATAATCGAGACCCTACAAAATAATGCCCATTATGTAATTTGATATTTGATCCATATTCAAATTGCAGCAAAACAATATATCTAAAAGCTTCGCCCCTGAATCTAAAAATTTTTGCTTGGAGTTCCCTGGGCGTACCTTGACTCCTGGGAACAGGAAACATCGAGGGCTTCTGGAGCGGGGCTTCGGACTGAGAAAAGCCGCCGTCTTTCTTGCAAACAAAGAGCTTTGATTCTGTAAATATTAGCAAATCGTAGAATCTTCTTTACAAACACATTCACAGGAAATCGAAAAAGCCAAAAAGCAGTTTAAAAAGGACACCTAAACATGAGGTAGAGGAGATGGTGGTGGAGTCGCCCTCCAACTGCAAGAGGTCTTTGCTGCTGCTCTCCGCCATTCTCTCTGCGTGAGCGCGCGTTTGAGGAAGACAAGAGCCCCGCCGCGGATGTTTGTTTGGGCTTTCCCTTAATGGAATGTGATTTTGTCATATTGGGCTTTGAGGCTAAACCTAGTGTTTGAAGCCCAAGAGTTAAAGAGATTAAAAGCCCAATATTGGGTTTCCCTAAAAATTTGGAGAATAAAGAAATTTTGAATTCAAACTTAATTATATTTAACAATTGGGTTTAAGAATTCAAACGAGTTTAAATTCGATAATTAATGAAATTCAACTTGATTTAAGAAAGTTCTCAAATATCATGTTTGAATTCGATTAAACTCGAAATATTTTTTTTATCTTGTTTTAATTTTGAATTAAGTTGTTTAGTTGGTTAACACAGTTAGTTTAAGGAAACTTTTAATGGCTAACCCCAAATACATTATGAAGCAAATAATAAGTTCTTTAGTTCTTTTCCAACTGTTTGTTTCTTCCTTTTCTTTTGGCATATCTTTATTTGTATTTTCTTTCTAATTTTCTCACTCAAACTTTTGGATATTTATTTTTATTTTAAATACTTTCTATAATTTTAATAAATATTTTTATTATTTAAAATGTAACAACTTTGTAATTCATAAATTCTATACACCTATAGTGTGCTAAGTTTGCTAGTTATTATAAATTTTAATATGCTATTAGAAACACTTTCAAACAAGTTTTTTAACTAATTCTTTATATTAAATTTTGGGCAAAATGAACTTACAAATACTTGCAAATAACACTTTTTAATAATACAACAGAAAACTTTTAAGTCTTTATACTCCCATCATTAAAAACTAAAATGCAGCCCCAAACAATATATATATTTTAATTTTATTGTACGACTAACTATAGGGGAATTAATATTCTAATCACCAAACGAGGCCTTAAATTTATGACACGTGTTTGAAAAAGGTCGGGGCAATTGCGTCATTAGACTGGACACAAGTCCTATAAATTTGGTTTTCTAGGGTTTCGCTTGAACATCTCCCAGATTACTGCACTCTGCTCGCCGTCTCAACGCTCGGCTTTGCTGCGTTTCTAAGATCTGCAATTTCTTCCTGTTAGTATCATACTTTCCTCATCTTGCATTTACGTGTATATGTGTGCGTGCTTGGGCGGGCGCTTGGAATTTCTATCGAATAATGTTCTATTCTGTGTTTGGAGCAATGTTTTCTCATTAATTGTTTTGGGGTACCGTGTGGCCCCTTGTAGATTGAGGAAAAAGATGTGGATGATTCTTGGTTTTTTGTTAATACTTCGATGGGTTACCACTTATGATATGGTTAGTCAAGTAATGAAAAATCGATTTTTTTTTCCCTTTTGTTTTGGAGTCTTCTATGTTTTTTTATTGTTTTTGTTTTAAGGCTCCACGGCACCATTTTAAGTTTGTACTATGGTGTGATAATTTCCACTTCGGATGTTTATTGAAGTCGATGGTTTGTCTTGGGGTATCCTAAATTAGGCTCTAATCTTTTTTTCTTTTCTAATGAACATGAAAATATTTTACTGTGTTGTAACAACGACCCGGAACCCACTGATAATCGTCGTGCGATGTTGACCAGTTATGAACAAGTATGGAATATCACAAAATGTTGGGATTAATGACAAAATGTTGGGATTAATACCAGTTAATGACAACCTCATCTTCCTGTTGAGGCTGCATTTTCTGAAATTCTAATGCTACGAGGGTGGAAATGTTTTGATCCCAGATTCCTTGTATCATCTGCTCTCTCTGTATATTATTTGTCCTTTTGAACCTTTTTGGTTGGTATTTTGCACAAACTATCCTGATTTTTTTATGGACAATGCTGTGTTGCAGAATGGATTCTCAAATCAAGCATGCCATTGTGGTGAAGGTTATAGGCCGAACAGGCTCAAGGGGTCAAGTCACTCAGGTGAGAGTCAAATTCATGGACGACCAGAATCGGTTTATCATGAGGAATGTCAAGGGACCTGTTAGAGAAGGTGACATTCTCACCCTTCTCGAGTCTGAGAGGGAGGCGAGGAGGTTGCGGTGAATTTACTACTTGTTTCTTTATACCAGTCTTCAGGTTTTTGTTAACTTATGGCATCATTTGTTGTTCACTCATGAAACTTTGGTCTAGTTTTGATTCGATGCTTTGATTACTATGGGCTAAAATATTAAAGCTGTTGGGCATTTTGTTGATGTTGACAATGTTATGGTTTGCATTCTTCTTCTGGCTTGTCATGGAATCATTGTTACTTAATCCTATGCGGTTGTCTTGTTGCAATTTTGTTTGGACAATTGGTTCTGTTGAACTGCTTTTAACTGTCAATGGTATGTGCCCATATTTGTGAGAAGTATAAGGCCCTTGTTTGCCACTTATAAAATCGAAGGGAAGCAAATTTGCATCATCTACACGAGGCCAAGATAACGAGGTTCCAATTTGTGTTCTGAGTAGTGCTTATTTTTTCAGTGACATTCGAATGTTGTTAGCTTGTTTTTCTGATGGAGGAAATTATTAAGTTGAATGTTGTTTACTTGTTTGTGGATGGAGGAAATTATTATGTTAGCGGAAATAACATTAAGAGATAAGCAGTGTAGCCACATTGGGTACTTAAATTTTGCAACCTCTAAGAAGTATGGAGTAGTGATTTTTAATAAATAAATTGTAATTATGACATGTCAAAATGTGAGATGTGTAAGTTGCGTCGAATGACCATGCCATTATGAGCACGTGCATATCTGTAGTATGTATATAATGGCATGTGTATGTCTATGCAAAATGTGGTTCTTATGATAATCATCTTTTGTGTTACAATGTTAAATTTCTCAAGTGCCTTTGTTTTTATTTTATTGTTCTTTATTTGTTTTAATCTCTTTATCTCCTTAATAATTATTTTATTTCTTTTTTATTTTTATAAATTTTTTAATGTATTAATGTGAAATGTTAAAGGTTTCGCAATATAAATTACTTAAAACGGTTATTCTTCTACCATTTTTCATTTCTCTTCTTTTTATTTTTCTCTTTAATAACTATCTTTTTTTGTATATATATATATATAATTTTTTCTGTAATTTTAAAAATTGATTGTTGTTAGTTTCAATTAATACTTAATAAAGTTAAATATATTTTTTAAAATTTAACATGCATATATCATGTTTATTTTTTTAAAGGTTATTTTGAATGATAAAAAAGTTTAAATAGATTAATTAATTTTTAACAATCATATATATTAAGGGAGTAAGGTTGATTATTTAAGATGGTTTGATTTAGTTTTTTTAGTATAATTTTATTGTAGATATTGTTTAATTAATGACATTTTTGAATGATACGTGTGTGTGTGTGTGTAATTTTTAACTCTTTGATTATTTAATAAGATTATTTATTTTATAATTTTAAATTCTCAGTTAATCAAAATTTTAATTAATCATAGTAAATATTTAATCTACACTTAAGTGTTTCTTGAACTTGCGGTACAAAGGCCTTTCGGTCTCTACTATTAGCATCATGGATGTCCAATGTTGAATGTCATGCCTTTGTTTGTTTTTAATTTGTACAATGGGCTAATTCTGTCACCCCTTATTATATCCAAATTAGTAAAGAAGGTATTTTTGATTTATTCTTGACCCTTATAATTTTCATAAAGAATATTGGAAATACGAAATTAAGAAAAATCCAAAGAATTTAAAGAAGAGAAAATTTAAGAGAAGATAAAATAAAAGGGTAGAGAGAGAGAGAGAGAGGAAAATAGAAAATGAGCCGGGTATAAATACTTCAAAGATGCTTTAATAGTCTCAACATTTACACTTTCAATGTTGATGAATCCAAATTTTTTTGACAAATCAGTAGCCAACAAAATACTAATGAGTTGTGTATAAATACTTGGAAGATGCTTTAATAGTCTCAACACCTACACTATCAATGTTGATGAATCCAATCTTTTTTGACAAATCAGTAGCCAACAAAGTACCAAAGAAGAAAAGGTAATGCCAATTTATTTTTACTCGCATAACGACACATTCCTTATCTTCCGGATAAAAAAATATTTTACAAATAAATTATTAGAATGGAGTACATATATTTTTATGTTGATTGGTATAATTTAATTATTTGACTAAAGTAAAAATATGCCTGAAAGTTTTAGATTTTAAGTTGTGAGGTCTTACCCAATTTGTGGCCCATGAATGACGTGGAAATGTTATTCTAAAAAATTAATATAGTAAGGATATTTTGGTAAATCACTACAGAGACTAAAAGCTATTATTAAAATGTTTTAGTGTGTGTGTGTGTGTGTATATATATAGATATATATATATATGATGGCTTGTAACATAATCAAGGTCCTTTAAGTTATAATTTTAATTGGCTTAATTTATACTATATATTAAGAGTGTAGGCCTTGTATGGTTACTTAAATAACCTTATATATGTAGCTTTCTGGCAAAATCATTTCTAGTATTATATATGAAAATTAAGTAGGTATATATGTGTATCTATTCTCAACTTAATAATACTAAAATTATCTTGTTAATTATTTTTTGGTTTTTTTTTCTCTTTTTCTAATTATAACAATTTTTTGCTTAAGTATAAAATAATTATTTTAATAAACCAATATATACTATAAATAACATAAATTAAATAATTACTAATTTCATATTACATAAATTTAAGCATACATAAAGTGTGCCAAAATTACTATTACATAATATATATGTGTAAAGGGGAGAAGTTCATTGTAGATCCCTTTGATATATATGCATACTAAATTTAATGCCAATGAGATTTTGAATCATGTAATTGAGGCACAAAATATTTATTTAAATCTTACCTTTATTTCATACTTTTAATTTTGAATTTTTATATCACTTTTTACTATTGTGACATATTAGATAATAAAATTCACTGCATTTATTTTTAAAAAATTACTAATTATAATTGCAAGACTAAATGAGGACCAAAAAAAAGAGAGAGGAAAAAGGAGTGACCCTTTACGTTTGGCTGCATATCATCCAAAAACTTTCACATCAAAATAATATTTATTATTTCTCTTTTTTCTTATCTTTTACATTGCTTCTAAATTTACAGAGTAATTTTGTTTCCACCAATATACATATATCTAGATGTAGTGTGTGACTAGATGAGATATCATTCTTAAAAAATAGTTTTGAGAGATTGGAGGGAAATGGGTTTGAGAAGTGAATAGTAAAGGATTGTATTGTGTGTGATTCAATGAGATTTGTGAGTAAAATATGTAATAATGATGTATTGTAGAGGACTAAATATTGGTATGTGATGTGGTGTGGTGTTCATATGAAATAATATATATTTTGGTGAGATAATGTGGTATCGTCCTCTTCACCTCTATCTTTAGTATTATATTGATATTGTTCTTTTGTAATTATTATTATAATATCTACTATTATTGTTATTATTATTCAACAAAATAAATACTATACATAAAGCAAATAATGCTGTACTAAAAAATGTAATTTAGCTTGAGAATAATTTTACTTATTTGTGAACAATTCCTTCTAAATTTGTGTTGCGTGAATTAAAATATTCAATAATTCATCGTAAAATTAAAGAGCTTGCAACATTAATTAACATCGAATATCTTTTTTGGGTCCTAAAAAATTATGGATAAAAATTAGGCCTCATGAGACTTTGTTGTGAACATGCACTGCAAAGTTGGCATTGCATTTCTACTTCTAAGATATAAGAACTTTAACATGATTTTAATAAGGTTGAGCTGAAATTAGATGCAATTCTATTTTAAGAAGTAAAACCTTTAGCATAACTTAAAATAAGGTAGAGCCAAAAATTTGATGTAAATCATGTGACAACCTAAACTCAATGGGCTTTATATATTTTAGTAAAGTGAGTGTCTAGGCTGCCTAGGAAATAAACAAGATATTCAATAACTTATTTGTTTTATTTTAGTTTTATTGTGATTGCATAATTAGGAGTGACATGATGGTGGGCAGTGTGACAAAGAAGTGATAGAGGAATTTGGGAAGGTGTTTTATCTTTTTTTTTTTTTTTTGGAATAAAACTTTAAAGAGCCACTTCATTATCACTTAAATATTTACATATGAATTATTTATATTAATTTTATTTCAAAATATATTTATTTTTAAAACTTATAAATATGTTACAAAATTATATTTGTGAACTATATGTGTGCATACATAACCTACATATATAGTTTTTTACACAATGAATAAATTTCACATTTTTTGTGCAAGAATTATCACCTGGATTTCACATATGTAACCACATATCAAATTTTTAAATTCAATTATTGTATGCAAATAATAACTGATGGTGGGAAAAGGAGTAAAATATATTATTCAAATTTGTGACCTCCCAAATGTTTTAATTGGATAAGAAAATCTTTTTTATTAATAGTATTTTATTTTTCAACATTATTTATCTTGCCTTCTTTTGTAATATATATATATGTGTGTGTGTGTGTGTGTGTGTCCAATTTGAATAATATATTTTACTCTTTTTCCCACACACACACACACAGTCTTTTTGCACAACCAGTAACTTACACATTTTTTGCAATGTGAATTATGAATAGATTTTAAACCAACAACTTTGGAATATCTATTTAGATCAATTTCATTTGAATTTTGATTTTGAAGAAATTAAATCAATGTTGGGAAGTTTTATTTAAATTTCAACTAATTCTAAAACCACTAATTTAAATCAAACATTTATTGTGTATTTACCATAAAGCCTTTTACATATCATAAAACTTATCTTGATAAAAAGTGAGATTGAGCAAAATAAAGAATATTGTATTGCTCTTTTAGAAATTTTACAGTCTGCAATTTGATTTGAATTTTCATACTTCCAAATATTTAGCTAATTTTTAATACTTTAATTCTATTGTTAATTTTAATCATAAAAATTTATAAATGCATTAAAAATGAACATGTATGATCTGTTAATGCTTTTAACATTCAATATTATATATTTGCAACAACAAACTAATGTTTAATAAGATATTGTTATCTTACCATAACTTAATCCATCTTTGTTATAAACATTTATTCAATTTCCTAAGAAGATTAATTAAAATAGGTAGAAGTATATAATTTTGAGGATTAAATACGTGTTAGAGATCACTGTTCGTTCAATTCATGCTTTGCTTCACTTCTGTGTTGACTAACTAAACATTGGGAAGATTGAGTCTTCATTGTATGTTAAATATAGATATTAAATAAAAATAGTTAAATGTATCTAAAGAATTTTAGGAGTCTAAATTCATTAAAATTACTTGTAAGTAAATAATGAATATAAAATATATTTATTTAAACTATTGATTAAGGATAAATAGGAAGTTCAACAATAGCAATAAACCATTTGAGGAAGTCAGATTTTATATAGACTAATAAGGGGTAAGTGTGTTGCATGTGATTTTTGAATTTTATTTACATTATTTAAAAGTATAAAATTTTGATTTATCAAAATAATTACTTGTAATATAAAATATATACACTTCAGATTAGTTATTGGTTATATTATTAAATTTATTCAAAATATTAAACTCAAACTTATTTTAAATAATCCTAAACAAAATATTTGAGTACATTAACATGCAAGACTCTCAATAAAAAAGAGTATTACAGACTAACAAAGAGAACCTCTACGCCTACATAAAAGTAAATACATAGACTTGACAAGTTCTAACACATTCAAAATCACAATATTAATAAGAACAAAGTTTTAGCACCATAGTTTATCGAGCAAAAAATATGAACATTACTCAAATGAAATACTAGTGAAAATTCAAGATGCTCTTACAAATTTTAGGGATTGAATTGTTTCATCTACTAATCTATTAAGATTGTTACGTATTCAAAATCTATCATGTCCAATCGCTATCACTTCAACCACTTTCATCTATCTTAAATTGAAAACTTGTACAAGTACTTAAGTATTTACATTACGACAAAAGTTAAAGCAAAAAGAGAGTTATACAGGTTTGATGGAAAAGTGGTTATTATATACTTGTCAACATAAAATAGGTACTAATCAATAATTCAATTATCACAAAATATTTACATGTTATTTATTTTAATAGAGGCATTATCCACGTATCTCTCAAAATTTAAAATTACTTACCCCAACGAACCAAGTAGCAAGATCTTTAGGAAGACTCCTAACAACCCTGTTGTGTGTGTGTGAGAGAGAGAGAGAGAGAGGAATGGTTCTAAGTTAAGTTTCGTTTAACAAGGAGGAGGAAGACCAACCCGTCCAAAACCAAAGCAAAAGGGGTAAAGATTGTGGTTGAAAATGCATTAGCGCACGCAGGAAGTATGCAACAGCTTGTCTCTTTGTTCTAAGCAACCTTGGCAACAATGTGTGAGCTAATTGCAACAATCTGTAGCAGAGCTGCAGTAAGACATGGCTTCAACCTTTTCATGTAAGAAAAGCCAGGGATGAAGTAAGAAGATGAAATGGAGGGGCATGGCTATGTATGACAGAGGACGGATACAATGGTGGACAGTGTAATCAAGAAGACGAGGTAGAAGCTGTGGAGGCTTTGTTTTACTCAAGTGGTGGAAGGATGCACTGCGGACCGTGTGATCAAGGAGAGAGTGGAAGTTGTGAAGGCTTTTTATATTACTCGAATTTTTTCGTTATTATATCTTTTAAGAATCTCTTAATCGTCACTTAAAATTTTATTATTTAAAACTGGTAAATTGTACTGTATTTATTTTATTTGAAATTTTAATTTAAAATATATTTTTGCCGCAAAATTATATTTGTGAGTTATATGACCTACATATATAATTTTTTACATAGTCGGTAAATTTCACATATTTTGTATGAGAATTATGATATGGATTCCAAGCCAACCTTTAAATATTGAGTTAATCATTTTTTTTAATTCGATTATTGTATGCAAATAATAATTGATGGTAAGAAAAAGATTAAAATATATTCTTCAAATTTGAGACCTCGCAAACACTATAAGAGGATAAGAAGGATTTTTTTAATTTTTTTTTATCAATAGTTTTTTATTTTTCGATATTTTTTTATCTTGCCTTCTTTTTGCACAACCAGTAAACTGTAGATTTTTTGCATTTGAATTATGAGATGTATTTAAACCAACAACTTTGGAATATCTATTAAGATCAGTGCCATCCGGATTTTTCTTTTGAAGAAATTAGATCATTGTTGGAGAGTTTTATTTAAATTTCAACTGATTCTGCAATCCCTAATTTAAATCGAACATTTATTGTATATTTAGTATAATAGATCCTTTCATATATAAGAAAACTTATCTTGATACAAAGTGAGATTTAGTAAAATAAAAAATATTGTACTGACTTTTTTAGGAATTTAAAGTCAACAATTTGTTTTTGAATTTTTTTTTTTATTTTCGAAATATCTAGTTAATTTTTAATACTGTAATTCTGCTGTTAACTTTAATCATAAAAATTTATAAATGTCTTAAAAATTTTTATGTATGATTTTATTAATTTTAAAATTCAATATTTAAGATTTTTTTAATACTTTTAAAATTATATCCAGTTAAATTTATTAATGTATTAAAAATAAATATGTATGATTTTTAATACTTTTAAAATTCTACATTATATATTTAAATGATTTTGTTATAGAGGTGTAATTTTGAATTTTATCTCCTAGTATTTGTAAGGAGTAAAATGGCAAATTGTTAAGTTTTTTTTTGAAACTAAACTCATGATTAACTTTTATTTTTACTCCTTCCATACATTCTTAAAAAGTTTAAAGGAAAAAACAAACATACATAGGCATAAAATTTTTTTACTCTTCTTATCTAAAAAACTATGAAATACAAAATATTTAATATAAAATATGAAATATACAATAATTTGAGCATAAGAAAGATTTTGTATTATTGTATTAAACTCATCTATCAATTTATTTTAGACATAAAATCAAAATTTTCATAATTTGTTTTATATAATGAAATTCTTTACATGGTTATTTTTATATAGAAAAACAATACCTTGTCTTACTTTAAGTTAGCAACTCTGTGATATCTTGTAATTTTACCTTCATTTTTTTGAAATTAGATTAATTTTAGAAAGTTTTATTTTAATTTCATTCAATTCTATAGCTTTTTTTTTTTTTAAAATTGAATACCCACTAAGTATTTACTATAAATTCTTTGATATAGCTGAAAAACTCATCTAGGTAAAAGTGAATTTTAGTAAAATAAAAGATAATTATTTCTTTAAAATTTTAAATTCTAAAAGTTGACTCTCAATTTCTTGTGCATTCAAAATATTTAATTAAAATTTTAATACTTTAACTCTTTAATTATTTTTAATCATACTAATGTGTTACACACATTTACGCATCCCACACATATATATTGATGTACATCTATATATATGCGCATGTATATGTCAAATTCTCTATTATTCTTAAATTATTATCAATTTATTATATAAACCTGCTAATTAAATTATATGATTATTTTAAAGAATTTAAAATTTATCTATTATTTTAATATATTTAAAATAGTGATGAAATTTGTTCATAAAAATGCATTTGACTTTAATTATAAAGCTTTTAGTTATGAATAGATGCTAACTTTATAATTAATAGAAAGAACTAAATAGGATTTTGTCGGTTTGATACTATTTTCACTTATAGATTGAATACAAAATGAATATCTTAAAACCAAAATTTGACATCTTTGTTATTTATGCTTATGCAACACTAGTCTTTTAATTTCCATATATACATATGTATGTGTATAAATTCTTTTTTTTTTTTCATATTTTGAGTGTTACAAGATGAATTATGTGTAATTATATAGTATAGAATTTTTTTTATAATTTAATTTTAAAAATTACATTTTAAGAGAATATTCTCCAACAATATTGAACACGCAAATGTAAGCAATATATAATATATTTTTAACTAATAAAATATATTATATATGTTTTAATTTTATATTTTTATAATAATAGGCTAGTGTTTTTATAATCATAGTTCATTTTCCAAAATTTCATATATCATTCTTACTTATTAATCTTATTGTTATCCCAAAACCTAAACCTGTATCATACTTGTTTATCCTCTTCTTTTATGTATAGGTTATGCTCACGATAAGATGTGATAAATTATTTTATTAATTTTAATTATATATTTATTTTGATAGATAAAAGTTTGTGATATATAATAAATATATGTTAAAATAATTAAAATTAAAATTATATATAATAAATATAATAAAATAATTTTAAAAAATTTTGTTTTTATTATTGAAAGTAAACATGTGTTATATAAAATAAGAAGTTTATGACTCATGAGCAGCATAGAGTGGTAGCTTTCATTGGTCGACAAAAGTTTCTTGAGAAATTTCATCTAAAGCCAGTCGACAAACCCAAATTTGTGAGAAAACAGGGCCAGTTTCTTGAGAAATTTCGTCTAAAACCAAAATTTATGAGAAAACAGGGCCGCATCCAATCACTGTACACCTAGGGTGCTGTCCAAGCACAGCCATAGTTCTTCAATCTGATTTGTTGAAACCCATTGGATAAAGCACATTTGATGAAACCCACAAGCGTTTTTTCTAGTTCGGCTATTCCCAAATCATTGACTTCATTACAGTGAGCCTTTGCCGGTCGATTGAGTCTCATTTGATTGTTGCTAGAAAGGAAGGACCAAGAAAATGTGAGGGATTATTGGAGGGTCTTCGGACATTTCGACTCTTGCCGGCGATCAAACTGTGTTTGTTTCCGTTATCCTTGCTGTTACTCACCGTCACAAGAATTCTTGTCTTAATTAACGTTCTTAGAACATTTACGGAGTTTATTAGTGCTTACCGTCATTTTTTCTGCCCTTCTTTTAATGCTGATGATTTTCTCTTTCTGATGTGGCGATTCTAGAAAATTCCGTTCCTCTTGTTTTTCTAGCTGAAGTCTTTTTACAATTGCGTTGGATGGTGAGGTGTTTATTGTCTTCTTGAGTTTGTTTTGCATAGCCTTTTTCAATAAATGGAACATGCTCTTTTGTTCCCATTTAGTAATGCAGCACTTTGAGTTGTGAAATGAACAGCGTTTTGGTTATGTTGTTCAAGAAATTAGTGCACTTTATATTTTAACTTATGAAGGGTATTTTGTTTATATGGTTAATTGTATTGGTTGGAACTAAAAAAGGTGTGACACGGGCTCGGGAGCTTGTACTTTGCAGCGGATATTTTGTTGAATTTGATGGCAGTGAAGCCGCTGCAAAACATTTGGATTAGAAGGCAGCAGTGCCCTTGCGGAGATTGGAAGTGTTACATTAAATACGAGGGAGATGATCAAAGCATGGTAGCATCTCAAGCTGTAAGGAGTAAACTGTCTTCGTCATCACAAGAAGTTTTTACTCCATATGTTGGCCAGATATTTAAAAGTGATGATGAAGCGTTTGAATATTATAGCAACTTTGCACGGAAAAATGGGTTTTCCATTAGGAAAGCACGCTCAACAGAAAGCCAAAATTTAGGTGTTTATAGAAGGGATTTTGTTTGCTATCGCTCTGGGTTTAACCAGCCGAGGAAGAAGGCCAATGTGGAGCACCCCAGGGATAGGAAATCAGTACGATGTGGATGTGATGCAAAGTTGTACTTGACTAAAGAGATTGTTGATGGTGTGACCCAGTGGTATATTTCTCAGTTTAGTAATGTTCACAACCACGAGCTGCTGGAAGATGATCAAGTTCGGCTACTTCCTGCATTTAGGAAAATTGAAGAGTTTGATCAAGAACGTATCCTTCTTCTTTCTAAAGCTGGGTTCCCTGTAAATCGGATTGTAAAAGTGCTTGAATTGGAAAAAGGGGTACAACCAGGGCAGCTACCCTTCATAGAAAAAGATGTTAGAAATTTTGTTAGATCATGTAAGAAAACTGTTCAAGAAAATGATAATATGCTAAATATTAAGCGAGACAATGATCTGCTGGAACTTCTAGAGGCATGCAAGGTGACAGCAGAAAAGGACGAAGGATTTGTCTATGATTGCACAACAGACGACAACGGAAAAGTTGAAAACATTGCGTGGACGTATGGATACTCCATTCAGGCATTTTCACTCTTTGGGGATGTTGTTACCATTGACACCTCATACCGTTCTATCAACTATGGTCTGATCCTTGGGATGTGGTTTGGTATTGACAATCATGGACGACCTATTTTCTTTGGGTGTACTCTTCTTCAAGATGAGACACCCCAGACATTTTCCTGGGCATTACAGGTGCACATGTGCTACTTTTTGATCATAATGGATATAGATTCAACAGTCAACTTGAACCTGTGATTTTTGCTGTTCTTCTTCAGGCATTTGTTCGGTTTATGAGAGGAAGGCAGCCACAGATTGTTGTTACCGACATGGATTCAGGTCTAAGAGATGCCCTTGCTGTTGAGATGCCCAACACTAAGCAAATTATTTGTATATGGCATGTCCTCTCCAAATTGTCCAGTTGGTTTTCTCTCCAGCTAGGAATGCAATATTCAGACTTTAAATCTGAATTTGAAATGTTGTGCCATCTTGAAAATGTGGAAGATTTTGAGCACCAGTGTAATCATCTTGTTACCCAGTTTGGAATTGGTTCAGACAAGCACATTTCTCTTCTTTTTTCTTTTCAAACATCTTGGCCATTTTGCTATGTCCGAAATTTCTTCTTGGCCTGTACTATGACACCTGAGTATCACAAATCAGTAGAGGCATCCTTGAAGAATATTCTAAGCACGCAATCTTCGTTGCAGAGCCTTTTCAAACAGGTTTCTTTCTTGTTTCTAACATATTAGGTCTTTTGATCCTCCTTTTCTCAGATGTTGACGTTGTTTATTGAACTCTAGTAGGTTGGTATTGCTGCTCACTTTGGGAATGAGAAAAGGGGAGAACTGCTGTATTTACCCATGAAAACATGCCTCCCTTTGGAGGAACATGCACGGACTGTTCTCACACCTTTTGCATTTAGTGCCTTGCAGCATGAAATTGTGCTGTCCATGCAGTATGCAATCACAGAATTGGCAAATGGCTCATATCTTGTGAGGCACTATAAGAAAATGGAAAGAGAGTATCATTTAATTTGGATTCCTGATGATGAGCAGGTCCATTGTTCTTGTAAAAAATTTGAACATTCTGGCATATTATGTGGACATTCCCTGCGCGTGCTTGTCGTAAAGAACTACTTTCAAATCCCAGAAAAGTATTTTCTGCTCCGATGGCGACTGGAGAATTCCTCAATTCCTTTGGTCAATCATATTGTTGCAAACAGCAACAATGAGTGTTCTCAAGCCTTCCATTCTCTTACTGCAACTTTATTTTCAGAATCATTCATCTCCAAGGAACGGTTTGATTTTGTCCATGGAGAACTCACAAAACTTCTAGAGCATGTTCAAAATATGCCTGTTAATGATCAAGGTATATCACCTAATGACAGCATTAAATCTTAGTTCATGATTTAGAGGCTATGGTTCAGTGTAATGATTGACAGACATGTGTGCTTGTGGAGCGGAGATTGGTGATGAAAGGTCCAATGGAAGAGTTAGCTTTTGGATAATTAGATCCTGATAATGCAAGCCTGAGAGGAGCAAAGGATCTCACTAATGTATTGAGTACAATGTCTTGATTTACTTTTGAGGGTTACCAACAGATGAATTGAGATATGACATACATTATTTTTGTTTTTGCATAATTTAACAGGCTCTGAAATGTGTTATGGTTAAGAACATCTGATAATTCTATCATTTAGTCATGCTTCCTCCTGATTTTAGTTTGGCTTGTACGGGTGCTTTAGGTGTTCTATATATTCAGCTTGATATCAAGATTTACAACCAATTAAAAAAGTTGATGCTAGAATTTATTTGATGCAGTGTCATTTGGTTTGGAATATGAAATTTGATGCATCAGCTGCGCATTACAGTTGTCATACAAATTTTAGCTATTGGTCTATGGTTTCTGTTGAGAATAGGCTTACAAGTCCCTATCTAATATGCATAAAATGGACAATGATATATGGTTCTTCTTTCTAAGGGTGTTATACTATAGTTTGTAATATTTGAATCTAACATTATTAATTTCTAGTCATGCTTATGGCATGAAAATTGGTTGTTTGTATTCTCTTGGTGAGTGAGTGCCCTAATATTCTTGTCCACGTTTGCAATTACTACCCAATGGCCAAAGCTCTTCCATTCATTTGGAACTGTTTTGTAACTGGCACTAGATACGTGGATCAGTTTTTGGTGTATGTTCTGTATTTACTTGAGGACACAAGTAAAACACAGTGCTTAAACTGTTATAGGAGTTGTTCCAAGTCAATCATATGGTAAACAAATAGTGGATACTTAGAAGCTTCTTTCCCCTCGTCTATGGTGCTTTTCAACCATGCTATGGTTTTTTTTTTTTTGTTTAAATTTATCTGCTTGATAAGAATTTCTCCTATTCATCTGATCTATCATTGTCCACAAGAGTGTTTTTCAGAATTATGTAGTACGACACTAAAATTGTGTAACTTGGCAAAATAATGAACTTAGTGAATCATTCCCCCCTCTCTTTGGAGCAAGCTGAATGGTTTGTGATATTTTATTATGAATTCATATTGCTTGCATCTAGGATTCTACTAATTGAAGACTGAGTTTGAAGAGTGATGAGTTCCAGTGGTTGACACCATCCTTCTATTAACATATTGGTTATTGAAGAAAGGGAGACTGTGGTAAGAACCCGTATGATTTTTATGTGGATGATTAAACTAGTGGGGACGGGGGGGCAAAGCTATGATATGAGGGAATCATTGTAAACAACTTTGATAAAATAACAATTCTTGTGTCGCTTGTATTTGTAATCTTTGAAGTAGTAATCTAGCTTTCTTTTTTATGGTGCCAGCAAATTAATGTGACGCTTCTCAGCCTCAGATGAGAAAATAACATTTCACCTTGAATGTTTAGTATTCTGTTCAGCCTGTAAGCATGTGTTAGTTTTCCTATTTGTTGTTTATTCATGTGTGTCAACACCTGCATGTCGATTTACAGGTCAGCAGGACCCATAACCGAATTCCTGAAGCATTACTGAGGAAGATGTCTTTTGTTTATATAAATTAAAATTTTGCTCCTGTCAGATAGTCCCCATGTAGTATTATCTGAGATGGGCTAACACTTCTTTTTTCTAGTGTCAGCCACAAAATGCAGAACACACTACTCCACCTTATTCTTTAGAAAAAAGAAACTAAGGCCGAGACAATGCTGTCATATGTCCATATTAGGCACAGTCAATGTGTGTACATAATTATATGAGTGAAAATAATATCTTTAACTATAAATTTTACATTGTTTATATGACAGAGAAAGAAAGAAGTTTGACAAAAGAAAAAAATAAACTAAATTAAAGTTGGGAGAGGTAATTGAACAAAGAAAATATAATCAATTAAAATTGATGCAACAGAACGAAATAACTGAACATTAAGGGAGAAAAGAAAATATAAAAAGAATCAATGATATTTTAGTGATTATAAATTTAAAAACGAAAAAAAATAGTAAAAATAGAGCTCTCAGCCTTAATAAAGAGTAGTATTAAATGATCAAACTGCTAAACAAGAGTTTAAACAGAAGTGCATCAAAAAAGCAAATTATTTGCATGGAGGGGTTAAGACATTTGTCAACTACAAGACAATGTGTTTAACAAGAACTTAGTCGCACTGCTAGCCCACGATATCATCAATGAGTTTTGAGAAGCATTTTATGTTTCAAAAATTGGTCACTGTGATAAAAAAAAATTTATTTTTGACATTGTTTCTACTCTTTTCTTGAGGCAAAATCAATTCATACATTGTCTTCCATCAAAACCTTCTGATCATTAGTAGTTTCTCACTCTATCAATTTTATGGTATGGAAATGAGAATTGCATTTGATTTTAGTTGGAACATAAAATTCATTTTCCATTTTGGCCTAATTTATCATAATAGCTGTGTGGAAAGCTGCCCCTGGTTCTAGCTACACATCCATCAAAGCCATGAAGTTTTCATGCTTGCTTTGCTCTGTCTTCATCTTCTTGAGGGGTTATTCTTCTATTTCCTTGATTAAATTTCCAGTGTGGCATAGAATTTGTTCTTGGAATTTTTTTTGTAACTCTGAGAAATGCTTGGAATAGTTCCTTTATGTGATGTCTGAAAATTTGTTGTTGAATTCTTCTGTTATAGGTGATGGATATATATATATATACACACATATACATTATTATATATATTTTAAATCTAGCATTATGATGTAATTTAAGTTTTGCTTGTATTGTCCTTATTAATGACATGATCTATGATATCTAGATTTTCCCTTTAATCTTCTTTTATGAACAGTATCTCATTCGTTCATTCCAAAAAATGATTTAGGACAAGTGATTTCTTTAGTTTTCGTTTCTTTCCTATATATTTTCTTCCAAAATTGAGCATCGCCACTTGCAACATGCAATTATTACAAGTTAAAACTTTCTCAGATGTTGGAGATTTTCACCTCCTTTTAGAGAGATATATATATATACATATATATTTATTTATATTATATCTGTCTGTTTTGGCTTTTTGGCACAATGCACCTGAAACACCATTTCTACATGCTGTTGGGGCACATGTAATGGTTCAGTGATATTCTTTGCATGATATTGGCTGAGGAACTATTCCTCTCAGTAGTTACACTGGCTTCAATTTCAGTAATTGTTTTGTTGAAGTTTGTAAAATGGAACTGGTAACTACCATGTCTTCTAGCTAGATTAACCTTTTTTGCTTCGTATTATGCAAATTATATATGTTAAGATGAACTTTAAATTTGTGAAAAAAGCAGGATTTTCTATAACAAGCATGGTCATGCCACTGTGCCATGGAATCAAATAACTTATTGTTGAATGCACAAACTCTCTTTGTCAGTGCATCAGCACATCTATGTTTCCCACTAAAGACTTATCAATTTAGTCAGAATGTGTACTGATCTCCATGACTTATAAACTCTGTACCTTGTTTATTTGTTGATAAATTTCTATAACTTTTGGAAATGATATGAGATTTTTATATTTTGTACTAGTTTTACAGTACAGATATTTGGTTGTGAAATTCACAACAACGAATATTTACAGACGGGCCTGGAAAAATTGTGAGAGAACAATGATAAGAAGGAAAATAATAGAAGTTCATTTTTTGGTTAGATCTTGATATGACACATTAAAAGATAATTTTCCTACTCAGAATCCAGAAACTGCTATGAGCATGTCTGGAGTTGACAGAGATTGTACTCGCTTGCAATATGAGTACATGTCCCAAATTGATTGCATCGAAGAAATCTTTATCAACATTCTGTCTAGGATTCCTGTAAAAACCTTGGGAGTATGCTAATGTGTTTCCAAACATTCGTTAAGATTGGTATTGGAGCCTCATTTTTCAGCCTTACAGCTAAGCTGTGTCAAGAAAAAGTCCGGAATACATTATATGTCCTTATCCCGAATATTCTGATATAGTTACTCATCTGTCTTTAATGGAGGAAAGTGGAAATATAGGTCAAGATATCCCTCTTCCTGAGTCCTGACTTTGAGAACATTTGCTCACCTGAGATGAATCTGTTTATTGAATGGTCTGATATGCAGCATAGATGAAGATGAGGAGGATCTGGAGGAGGTTAACATTCGCATTTGTAATCCTCTGACTCGGGATGCTGTACTAATTCCTGGAGGGACTCCATCAGCATTAATGCCATCGGTTGGGATTGCTTTTGACTGCAAAAGTATTGAAGTGTCTATGTGAAAGTGTCTGCTTCTGGTTCAAAATCACGGAGAAGGATTTCTGAGGGTGTAGAACATCCTGAACATAATCCTTTTAACCCGTTCTGTGCATCTTATGCTAGGATAGGATAGATGGATTTATGTATTGGTTTTTATGGTCACAACGAGAACCTGGAATTCCTGTTCTTTTTTATTCAGTTGATATGAATGACAATTTACTGATGTTCAATTGCCCACCAAGCTGCACTAGTGGAGCTTCTTGATTAAGTAAGCTTGTCAGTGGCGCACATGGATTGTATAGATATTCATGTGCCTGGAAAACATGAATATCCAAAACCGTACATGCAGGTTTATAAGTTGGAAAAAATCTTGAGAGCTAGGGCTGATATGTATCTTATGCATGTCCACAGTTTCAACTCTGTAGCTGCTCCTAATAATGAAATATTCTTCATCATTAGACTTTCCGATAAATCCTTCTGCTACCTCATCTTCGATTTGGCGAAGGGACTATGATGACACTTGATCTACCTGATTTTTTGATGAATGTTCTCCTGTTGCATTTCCATTTCCTGAATGCCTCCTCGAATGTGAGTGTTTTTTTTTTATCAGTTTTTAGCATTTTATATGCATTTGAAAACCCTGATTTTATTCTATATGGTACCTTAAGTATTTCTTTATCTTAAACTTCTTATAGTAAAGAGTTGACGTCCGCACAATGAGTTCTAAAGTTGAAGTGGATCTTTCTGATGAGCTGGTCTGCCTGAAGAGGTAGTGGAACATAATGGAGAGACTGATTTCTGGACTTCAGTGGACAAGTTCCTGTTTCTACAGGTTTGCAGCTCTCGCTCTTCTTTTACAACATTTTACACTTTTTGGTCCCTCTATCAACTGTATTTTATGTCTGTTATGGTAATGTGAGTCTAGTTAATGTTAAAGGACCAGGTCGTGTGAGTTTGTCAACTGTGGACTGGTCTACTGAAAGGTGAACTAATGAATTACTGGTTTACGGATGGTTCTGTTGATTAAGTACATCTTGTACTTGTGAGATGCATGAATGTTGTGCGTGCACAATTTAAAGACCAAAAAAAACAAAAGAACTCAGTAAGATTTGTGTACTCAACTAAGTTGTGAGTCGTCCTGGGTGATGCTTCCCCTATGTGGTCCTATTAGATGCTGTGAACATCGTTTCTTTATTAATTGCTGTCCAGTTTGTTGTAAAATCTTCTATTTATGCATCATATCTAGCTTGAAAATGTCCACTGTGAGATTGATGTGTTCAGTGAAGTGCCTTTACCCGAGAATAATAACTCATCCGATAGTTGGACGTGCTTTGGTATTTCATGGCAATGCCTTGTCTAATTAAGTTCGACTTCAAAAACTCTGTCCTCCGTTGATTACCTTGGCATGGTTCTTCAGTTTCCTTCGTTTTTCACCATTTAATTTTTGCTTCTAATATATTTTGACACCCATAATTTACGTTTACGTGCTGTAAATAGATCTAGTTAAACTCCGAGTATGGCCTTAAACATACTTGTGCCCGCCCCAACACAAGTCTTACGATGTTTGTGTCTGTCTGTCTGTCTGTCGTGCTTATTTAAGTTAAAGTTTTGTGTCCTCAAGATGTTATCTACACTGTTGAGTGTAAGGATAATTGGTTTGTCTGCCAAGCTTTACATGCATTAGTTTAATGTTAGGAGTGTCAATTAGGTTTGATTCTCGAGATTGTAGGTGGTGCCGAGGCATGGATCTTCCAAATAAGTTGCCAACTCTAACATGGCTCCTCTATTTTTCGAATTCATCGTGTCGGACTTAAATTTGACTTGGAAATTGTAGAATTTCATCTTAAATTCATTGACTTGTGGCTTGTGTTTTTGAGTCATGTCACAAATTATAGTTTGGAGGTCATAAAAACGTCCCCTCAAGTGTTGTCTATAAATAAGTAGTCAATTTGAATCTAGTCTATTTATATTTTGGATTTATTGTGTCCGCCTCAATTTTGATCCAAATCTACCAAATTTATTGATTTTGAAAAATTAAAATATACATTTGTGTTGGTCTATTTTTACCTTTGATCCACTGGCCTTCGTTTCTATCATTTTCAGTATACATTTTTCACACATATACTGTCATATATTCAAACCTGCCATATAATAAACCCGGCTTACTATTTAATATTCACAAATGCAATCTCTTTATTATTAATTATTCTACACCAATTCAATCATATTTTTGCCATTAGAAAATTTCTATTTTATATTATGTAAATACCCGCCATTCCACTTTTTAAATACTAATTAGTTATGCAATTTTATATATTTCCTATATTTTTTTTATTTTTTATTTAAATAACGTATATCTATATATATATATATATATATAAATTATAAGTCAGGTTAATCAATATTTTAAATCGATTAAATTAGTGAATAATATGCTGTTCGATTTTATTATATTATTAAAAATGTTGCTCCAACCCTGTTTCTAAGAGACCTGGCATGTTCATGTCGTGGACTCACCCATTTTTATTACAATACAAAATTCGTTTCCCTTTCCCATCCACCATAGATCTGCCTTGACTTAATTTCTTCCTTGTGGAAGATATCTTCATCACACTTCATTCCTTTGGAGGAGTGTTTAGTGTGAACAACTCTCTCTAACTATTAGGAATAAATGCAATCACCAAGGCTATGTTTGGGAGAGGCGTTTTTATTGGATACGGTGTTTGATAAGAGTTGCGTTGATATGAGTAATATGTTTAGAATGAATATTTTCATGAGGTAAATAGTATAATTTATTTGAATATATGTATAAAATATATAATAATAATAAATTCTGTGATAGTTTATAGAGATGATTATATTATAAAATATAAATAAAAATGAATGTGAGTATACATATGATATATATATATATAGGTATGGTATTGATTTGGTTATGAATATATGTAATGATTGAAAAATAATTAGTTAGTTGTATACGTGAGACATAGAAAATTTGAATTTAAATTTAGATGAAAATATTGTTGAATGATTTGTTTGGTAGTGTGATTGTTTGGTAGTGTGAAGTTTGAGAGGATATTTTGAAGTTGAAAGTTAGATTCCAAACATAACTTTATTGTAAAAAATCAAAAAAAAATGGTGATCGTTGCTGCAGAATATTTTTGTTGAAATTGCTGATAAAAGTCATTAAAGCTTCAAATATTCTATCTCCAACATTTCCCACTCCCTTTTATTCCTATATAAATATTTATCATGTATTTATACATCTGTCATGTGTATATACGATATTATTATGTTAATAAAGATTTTTGTAATTTTTTCATTAGTTCTATTTTTTCTTCCTTCCTTTTATTCTTTTACATTCCGCCTCTCAGATTTTCACTCTTTTGAAAATTTTTCAACCTTTCTTCATTTTATTATTTCAAATATTTTTTTCTGCACAATATAAAATTATAAAATTACCCATATTATAAATTCTTTTACTTTGCTCTATCATTATTTCTTCCTTTTCTTTTAATTCATTATTTTTATTTGCATTTTCTCACAAAATTTCTTTCTGCCGACAATTTGATATTCGTTATTTTCTTTTTATACATATATATTTATTATATTATTAATTGTAAATAAATTATTTAAAAATATTAGAAATTTATAATTTATAAATAAATTTGTGTGTGTGTGATGGGATAGAAAAATTTTGGGGGAGGACTCCATAACTGCAAGAAGAAGATTCAAACAATATTCAAAGGTAGAAATTCTCTAGAAATTACTTTCGACCGCGTCTAAGATTTCTCAGCATGGGACCAAGTCAATTCAATAAATCGCTATATTCAAAAGTGGCGACTCTTTCCATAAAACAAAAATCCAAAACGGCGACTCCTGTAGTTCGTCAATGAATGGTTCCAGAATAGGTAGAATAATTTAGAGTCTGGGACTTATCTAGTTTAAAGGTAAATTATTTTTAATTAATTGTTTTTTAAATTTAAATTGGGTTTGTTCTTGTTCCAACACTAGATTTAGAAAACATATTTACAAGATATAAATGAGATTTTGTAATTGAAAATATTAAAAATAAAATTTTAATTATTTCTTTGGATTGGCCATAGGAACCGGGCAAGTTATTTAATTCAAGCTCGATTAAGTTTGACAAAATTTTAGAGTTTAATCGAGCTTGAATTTAAATTTAAGTAATTTTTTAAAACTCAATTTCAATGTTTAATTTTAATTTTAATTTAATTTTAAGATTTACAAAATGAAGAGTAATTATTGAATACGGATTGTTATTGGAGAGAGAGAGAGAGAGAGAGATCTTTTTAAGAATTTATTATTTATTATATTATCATCTTAGTGCTCTTTATAAACAAAAAATGCCTGTAATATTTTAAAATTACTTACCAAAGTTAGATTATAGTGTAAACCCCCCAAACCCCACCAAAAAAAAAAAAAAAAAACCAAAAAAAAGAAGCTAGCTACTTGCTATTCTAATTTTTCCCCAGCAATAATGCGATATTTGATATTAGTTTTTATCAAACATCCAATTATTTCGCACGTGTCTTAATTAATCTATGTAGAGAGTGAGGTCGTATAACAATTTAGAGTGACAAGGCATCGAGTGTCAATTTCGCACAAATATACATATGTGGTTTGCATTTTATTACTATTTATATTAATTAAAAATATGCATTAAATATTGATTTTTATATTCGTATGATAACGTCTTTATCGTTCATTTCATGTCACAATCAAGGTTAAAATTATGGACATACTGAGTGCACGTGTCCGATGTCTAAAAATCTCAATTATTTTATTTGATAATCAAATATTAATATGTGTATCATACGTCGGTCCTGTCCCATGTGGATGACGACCTCTAACGTGTTGAAAAGTCTTACTGGTCCCATCCATTAATTCTGCTTCCACGAAGGCCATACCTCTCTTCATTTCGCCACGCTGTTAATAACTATTTAATAATTCCATACACACTTCTTTTATTATTGGCTATCTTTAACCTTAATTATTCATAGATTATACCTTGAAAAATTATTTTTCTTACTACAATCCAAATTTTCAACGAGATAGATAAAAAAAATATTTGAAATAAAATAAAGAATTATAGATTTTTTTTTTTTTGTTTCAACATAAGGTTATTTGGCAGTGTAATTCCTTCAAAATTCATTTATATAAATTACTGAATGCATTGTCCAATTGAGCCGATGTTGTGTAATTTTGAACAAATATTGAAGTACCAATAATCAATATTCTTATTGTTCAGTTCCCTCTTAACCAAAATAATACACACACTTTCATTATTATTCTTCTGAGATTTTATCCCCTTTTCTTTTTTCACTTTTATATAGTTAAAAATATGTTTTAAAACAGGGGTTAAAAAACCAAATTGAACATTAATGCTATGCTTGTTTTAAAAATTGAGTGCTGTGTTTTTAAGTATTTTTGTTTCGTGAATTAAATAAAGTAAAAGAAAAAACGAGATAAAATTTAAAAAACGAAACGATTGAATTTGTGTTTTTGTTATTCCAAATTGTAAAACAAACATACCCTAAAGTTTTGATGCTTCAAGATTCATAGGACAATTGAATCACATAAAACATTACTTATTCTTAAAAAATTTATAGATAGAGGTTTAGCCCAATATAAAATAGAGACCAATTCTATAATTTCAAACCCACTTTTTCAATCCTTTTTTTTTTTTTTTTTGAATAATCAATCCTTATTGCACAAGAAAAATTGAAATAAAAGCCATGAAAAATAATAGAAGGTGCACTTGAGCCAGCCGTTGATTTAGTAAATCTCTAGACTAAAGGTACAAAACAAGTCTTCTAAGTCAAACCCTTTTCCAACTTGTTCACAACCCTTATGTAAATATATATATATCACTCATATGCACACACCAATTATCCCCATTGAACTTCCCCAAAGTCACCATTAAACTCTCGCATCATCTCTCCATTTTTTGTCTTCACTTCCCCTCAGGAATCATGGCTTACTACAGTGGCTACACCAGCAACATCAACAGCATGGATCATTCAGAAAAATTCTCCTATCTGAAGAAGGCTCTACGAATTCTCCTCTCGGTGTCTATTCTTTCCTTCCTTGTCTTAAAGTCCCAATCTAATTCACTTGTTCACTTTTCCTATGACTGCTTCTTGTCCGAATTTTCCGTCAAACTGACTGAGAGGAACTACGTATTCCTTCTCTGCAATGGGATTCTTGCCTTGATCATTAGAACATCTGGGCTGATCAGCAGGATCACACCGGTACTCGACTCGAGCTCGTCATCGAGGGATGATGGCCATCATGATGCTGAACAGGTTGATGATGATCATGGGCCTGGATTTGATCAAGAAAATGAACCAAAGGATGTGGGGGACGCTCAGGATGGAGGAGGTGAAGGTGTGGAGGATAGTGGGATTGCTCTTCTTGATGCAGAAGAAGTTGAAGGATCATGGGAAGAGGAAGAAGGAGAAGAAGGAGAAGAAGGAGAAGAAGGAGAGATTGATGAATTGCACAAGAAGTGTGAAGATTTTATCAAAAAAATGAAGCAACAAATCCAGCTTTCTGATGATCAAAGACAGTCAACTTTTTAGTGTTTTTACTTTTTAATTAGCTCGAATATTGATCTAATCCTCTTTAATATATTATTAGTGAGTGATTGTACTCTGGTGAGTGCTTAATATATGCTCCTTAATATGTTGTTAGTGAGCCACTTACCCAGATTACTCAATTATAGCTGTCAAATACTTATTGACTAAAGTACCCTTTTTTCCTTTATTTTTCATTTCTCTATTTATAATTTAAAAGTATACAATCCATTTTTTGTCTTCTTCTTCCAATTGTTCTTTTGTTTCTTCTAAACGTTGTCACGGGTTTTGAATTTTTAAATAGTCTCATTTTGCTCATTAAAAATATATAAATTTATTGTTCATCATAACAAATAAAATTATATAACTTTTAAATAATATTGCACTTAACCATAATTCTTAATGAATTCGCAGCAATAGTTTTGGCATTTTCTTTCAACCTTTCTTTAATACATTTTCTTGGAGATTATTTTTGGTTTGTCTTTTCTTCTTTGTTTATAATCAAGTGCTTATCCTTTGTTTATTTCTCATTGGATTTGGTGATGTTTATGTAGGTATATATTGGGGCATTAACCGAATGTCGAATTAAACTTAATCTTTGGTCTATTAAATTTACTTATCAAATATTGAACCAAATTTTTGTTTGGTTCAGTACATTATGGAAATAATTTTATTTAATTTGATTCAATATTTCAAATACTGAATTTTATTTTAAAAAATCAACAAATAAAATGAAAAGTAGGAATTAAAAAAAATAAGAAAGGGCTATATTAATAGAAAACAAAAATAAAAAATGAAAACATCAATAAAAATGACAATATTTATAAAATTGGCAATATTAGTAGAAAAATAAAAATAAAATTCAATATTTTGTTTGGCAGGTATTTTGAACTAAGTATTGAAACTGAATTGACAAAATTTTTTTTTAAAAAATTATCATATTTAAATTTCAATTTCAATTCGATTTGATCATTTTATTAAATTGTGGACACTTCAACGTTTATAATTATGAATTTTTAGCCCATCATCTATTAATAAGTAGAGGAATATGTTGCAACAAAATAATATTTGGAACATGCATCCGTTAGGACATATGACACAATGGCAAGTTAATAGAAAAATAAAAATGAAAGTGAAATGCAGAATAAATATAACAAATAAATACTTCTCATCCGATATATCCAAAGCGACCTTCTAACTAGGATATAAGACAAATAATAAATTGTAACAAACAATATGAAAGTGAAATGCAGAATAAATATAACAAAAATGAGGAGACATTTTCAAGGATTTTAGTCCCATTCACTAGTTCTATTCCTAACATAATTTGTCTTATTAATATTTTTCAAAAGCAAACTATAATTAGTGCAAAGCGGGGACTGCTTTTAAATGGATTTGAAAGTATTTGCATGTTTTTTTTCTTTTTTTTTTTTTTTTCTTTTGGGAAATACCAAGTGATGGGGTCCGATGAATGTGATAGAAATAGACTAAAAGTCCAAGAGGGAAACTATTAAGTGTTGAACCCAGAGAAAGTTTTGCCATTTAGCAAAGTCAAGCATAAATTACAAAAGGGAAGTCTTGCAATGAAGTTTCTTGGAATTTATGTGTATTTGGACGTTTCAAGAGAGGACTTGGCAAATGCTACGAAGACTCAACTTCAATTTTGAATATATGTTTTTGACTGCTTTGGCTACATTTAGATGTTGTAGACCAACGTTAGTGAAAATTTTAAAAGTAAGAAAGAAGAGGTAAAATAAGATAGTTTGACAAGGAATTTGTGATAATGGAGTTTTAGACAAAAAGAAAAAAAAAAAAAAAAAGAAGGGTTCTAGAGTGATTTTAAAATTTATTCTATATTTATTAATTTTTATTTGTGCATTTTGATTACAAATTCGTTATACAAAAGGACTAGGGAAATGGCTAAAATAGTCATGGGAAAACAATAATGATGAGCATTTAAGCAATTCCATCCCGAGAAAAATAAAATTGCCTAATAGGGAATCAAACATCTAGAGAAGGCACTTTTGAGATATGTTAAGGAGATCATAAGAAAAAACTTGTGGTAATGACATTAGGGACGTAAATTCTAATAGGAAGAAAAACGACGCACACATTTTAGAATAATGAAAAATAAAATTAAAAAAAAAACCATAAAAATAAATACACTATTTTGATAGACAATAGAAAATTTAACAAAATACTATTTTAGTATTTGTAGAAATATTATTATATTTGTACATATTGAGTATGTGAATGTACTGTTTTAGTGAAGAAATATGCTTGAATTAATTTAACAATTTAATAGTTATACTTTATTATTTCTCTCTCGTATTTGAATTAACCAAACATTGTTTTATATTTTACAGTTTGATATGTATATGTTACAATGCTTTAAGGTCGCGTTTGGGGCTTAGAGTCAAGTAGCGTTTGGTTGGTTCAATTTAAGACAGCATTTGATTTGAAATTTCTAAGGTATGTATACAATTTTTGTTATATAATATACAGACATATTTGTTGATTATGTGTGTATGCTTTTTGGTATATACAGAAATATTGTTATATTTATACATGTTGAATATGTGAATGTGCTACTGTAGTGAAAAAAAATTCTTGAATTAATTTAATAATTTAGTTGGTCGTCGCAATTGAGTTTTTTTTTGTATTTTTCGTTGTTTGATATATATATTTGAATTAATCAGAATTTTATTAGGTTACTTCACTATTTGATATGTACGATGTTTAATATGTTTGGTAAATGATCAAAAAATTGTTTTTATTTTATTATTTCATATGTGTGTGTGTGTATTTTTCACAAAAATTATATTTGCTTCGTGCTTTATTTTAACAATTTTAAAATATTTTTTAATCTAATATATAAAAAATATATAGAGATTATTTTAAATATCTATTTACGTATTACATATTATTTTATAATATTCAAATCATCTTGAAAATTAGATTTATCTTCAAAAAATATTATTAATAAATTTATTTGAATAAGCATTATATGTATAATGAATATATTTAGTTTATTTTAAAAATATATATAAATTTTATATATCATTTTATAACAATTAAATTATCCGTTGAATAGTTTAAGTTAATCAGAAGTATAAATTCAATAATTTATTAGGATGACTTATTTTTTGATATGTATATATAAATTAATCAAAATTTGTTTTTTTATTCTACTATTTCATACATATGTGTTTGTATTTTCATAAAAAATTATACATGCCTCGTACTTTATTTTAATAATTTAACAATATTTTTTAATCTAATAATATAAAAAATATGTAGAGGTTTTTTTAAATATCTATTTATGTATTATATATTATTTTATAACAATCAAATCATCTTAAAAATTAGATTTACCTTAAAAAAATATTATTAATAAATTTATTTGAGTAATCATGATGGATATAATGAATACATAGAGTTTATTTTAAAAATATATATATATTTGATATATTATTTTATAACAATTCAATTATTCATTGAATAGTTTGATTTAATTAGAAGTATAAATTTAATAATTTAGTAGACTGCTGTATTCTTTGATATGTATGTATAAATTAATCCAAAATTTGTTTTTTATTTTACTATTTCATATGTATGTGTATGTAATTTTCACAAAAATTATATGTGCCTCATACTTTATATTAATAATTTAAAAATATTTTTTAATCTAATATATAAAAAATGTGTAGAGGTTGTTTTAACATCTATTTATGTATTACATATTATTTTATAACAATTAAATTATTTTGAAAATTAGATTTGCCTTCAAAAAATATTATCAATAAATTTATTTGAGTAAGCACATTGGGTAAATGAATACATTGAGTTTATTTTCAAAATATATATAAGTTTTATATATCATTTTATAACAATTAAATTATCTATTGAATAGTTTGAGTTAATCAAAAGTATAAACTTAATAATTTAATATGTTGCTTTATTCTTTGATATGTATGTATAAATTAATCAGAAATTTATTTTTTATATTACTATTTCATATGTATGTGTGTGTACTTTTCACAAAAAATGTATATGCCTCGTTATTTATTTTAATAATTTCCAAATATTTTTTAATATGATATATAAAAAATATGTAGAGGTTATTTTAAATATCTATTTACGTATTATATATTATTTTATAACAATCAAATCATATTGAAAATTAGATTTACCTTAAAAAATATTATTAATAAATTTATTTGAGTAATCACGATGGATATAATGAATACATAGAATTTACTTTAAAAGTATATATATGTTTGTGTGTGTGTGTGTTTTATATATTGTTTTATAATAATTAAATTATTCATTGAATAGTTTGAGTTAATTAGAATTATAATTGATTGATTGAGACTTTAAATACATAATTGGATAATCTCACTTGTGAGTGTATCTAATTGCAGAATTATTTGACTAGGTTGTTTATTATATTGCACAATACGAAATTATTTTTAGTTTTTGCATGATATATGTATATTGGATTCTTTTTTTATGTTGATGGGGAATTTCATTAGAAACTTAATTAGGTACTTTTAAGTATTTAGTTGTTGGTAATATTTTTTTTTTTTTGTGACTTGTTTTTATAAAGATATACTGATTGGCGAAGATTATGTGTAAATCGTGTTTTATTGGAGTAGCATTATTTTGCGAAATGTAAATTTTTCTAAATACAGCCGCCAGCCATGCGCATTAGATATTATCTCTTGTGATACGAACTTAATACAACTTTTCGCAATATTGTACCAATTGAGTGGTGTCAACAGTAGTCAGTTTGAATTTAGAGTTTACATGCTATTTGTGCCAAACCATGGACACGGGCAAGAGACACACACTATAATTAACCTAAACATCAATGACAACTTACATTTTTTTTCCTACATCCTATTGATGGATTCTATTTTCTAGAGTTATATTTGGAGTTCGATGAGACTCTATATCCTTTAGCAGATCATAATTTCTATTCGTGCCTCGTAAATGAGCAGTTGAGTGAAGTATCTCAAGTCGTAGAAGATTTAGCGCAAATGGAGGTTTAGAAAAGTCCTAAAAGGTATTATTTTGATGAGGGACCTTCATATGTGGCTTTGCAATTAGATGATATATTGAATAAGGAGGATGACTTATAAACAAAACAGCATGATCATGTGTTAGGGGCATATGACGATAGTTTCAGATAAGATTGGAGTGTCATAAATGCATTGCCAGATGATGACATCGAGGAGGATGATAATGAGGAGCCTGTACATGTGAGTACAATGGAACTGACAAATGAACGAATCAACCAAGTGTATGTTGGGATATCTACTCAACCTTATATCCGATTAGATTTAGGTTCGGGGTAGCCTACATACTCATCCACTAAATTCTTTCAAATCATTTTTGGTGACTACAATCAAGATTCTCAAGATATTTCTTCTACTATGTGGGGTTAATTTTATAAAGAGGATAATGAAAAACTACTCACGAATATGAACTTTATTGATAAGAATCACATAATTTCTATCGTTAAACAATGCTCATTTAGCATTGCACAATGTGAATATAAAGTGGTAAAGAGCACACTCATTGTATGGAAGGTGAAATATAAGCAAGATGAAGAAGGCTGTAAGTATGGTTTAAGGGCTATTTTGAAATCGAAGTTGGGTCTTTGACAAATTACAAAATATAAAGGTCTATACACTTGCCTCTCAGGTGCGATGTCAATAGACCACAGAAACCTAGACAAGAACACTATTGCTTGATTGCTTTTTGGGTATAGTTTGCTAAAACTTATTGTATGAGATCAAATTTGTCATTCACACAATAAATGACAAGTATGAGTTTGAAATTAACTAAGTTAAGGCTTGGCATGGTTTAATACGGGTTGTTGAAATGGTATATGACATGTGAGAGAGTTCAATTTAGAAGCTACCTGCGTGTATGACAGCCTTACAGAAGTACAACCCTGAAACTATTGTGGAATGACGCTACATTGAGATTGGTTCTTGGAGTCAATACACATTAGGATATGCTTTTTGGCTTTCAAATTGTGCCTGAATGGGTACCAGCATTGTTGCAATGTAATTAGTGTGGATAGAATGCACTAACATTCGAGGTAAAAGCATAAACGTTGATTGTTGTGGCACTAGATGCGAACTATAAAGTATTGCCATTAGCTTTTGCTATTGTGCATGAGGAGAGTATAGAGTCATGATACTGGTTTTGGAGTTGATCAGTCGTTATGTTGTGTGCGATAAGGAGTACACATGTCTTATCTCTGATGATTATGCAGGCTTGCTCCTAACAATGGAAAGGGTTTTTGACTTTCAAGAACTATGTGAGGCACATATTTATTATTTAAGGCATTTTTGTTTGAATTTTAGTAAGGCATGCATAAGCCAAGCTCTAAAAGATTTATGTTAGAAGGCGGGGTCTAATCATAAGTTATCAAAGTTTAATAGGCATATGGAAGAGATAAACAGAATCAATTCTAAGTATGGAATTGATTGATGGAAATCAACTAGGTGAAGTGAATATTATTGCATAATGGAGGATGACGGAGAAGGATTCTGACAACTAAAATTTCAGAGTTTCTTAATGAAATTTTGAAAGGTGAAAGGCGACTTCCAATATCCTCAATTATTCATTTTACATTTGGTCGTGTTGTGGGATTTTTTTTAGATAGACTCACAAAGGCGACAAACTTGAAGGTAGAAGGCCATGGTTAGTCAACATGGCTTGCAAACAAGTATCAAAATACTGAGAGGAAGTCCGTTAGGCATACATCGCAATTGATTAACAAGCGTATACTTTCCGCTTACGTACGAATAGTGTACCACGGTGGGCGCCATGAGACTTTATATTATTTGTCTTATGAAGCACGATAACAATTATGGAAAATGGGTTTTGAGTGGAATTTCATGTTCTCATGCTATTCATGTACGTCATTCATATCGTGTTAACTCGAAGGAAATTGTGAGTGCCTACTAATTAATGCATGGATAATGACATATTATAGCGAATTTCAAGCAATGTGACTCGAGAACTATTGGCACCCTGCACCATTTGAGTTGGGGCATAATTCAGAACTTTGACGGGTTCGACACAGAAGGCGGGGTCGAACAATTTGCATTACAAATGAGAGGGATCATGAAAAAGTACATGCTAGACAGATTCTTAGACATGCAGAGGCAAATAGTTCGTATAGGAGAATTTAGACATTGAATAGCGAAGCCTTGTATTTTAATACATTATTTACTACAGTAAAGACATTTAGTTGAAAAATGTATGAGGTGTGTAATTTTGTTCTGTAATGCAAATGATCAAATAATTATTTAACTCCTATTTAATATAAATGACTTAATATGTTTATATTTATTTTTTCTCTTATGCACTAACATTGGGTTTAATTACTGTTCCACTTATAGGTGAGTGGGACAAAATTTTATTAAAATAGTGTAGACAATAATTTTAGGTATTCTGTATTTTAAGAAACTCAACCTTCAACGAAATTTTTATTGTCTATTTTTTAATTTTAATTTCTAGTAATAAATATATTTGATTGACACATATTTTTTTTCATTTTTTATTTTATTTAATTTATTTGAAATATTCAAAAATATTCAATAATGCTATGTTTGGAACCCATTCTTTAATCTTCTAACATTTTATCTAACTTTACATTTTCAAACATATAATTCAACAAAATTTTCTTTTAAATTCAAATTATCTCTATTCCTCCTCTACATATATAAAATAATTAATTATTATTATCTCTATTTATAATTAAATAATACTTATATATATACATGCATATACTTACGTTTATATATATATATATATATATTTATACCCTTAAAATTTTTTATTATTTTAGTATACTATCTATCACACTATCCAATTATTATTATATATTTTATATACATATTTAAATAAATTAAAAATTTTAAAATATTAAAATCTTACCACCAAACATATTATTTATTTCAATATAACTCCCACCAAAATCTCCTTCCAAACATAACCTAAAAATTTTATAAAAAGAAAAAAAAAGAAAAATAATTATTAAATAAATGAAAATCGAATGGAATTAAAAAGGGATGGAAAAAAATATTAAAAGAACAGAAATATTTTGGAAATTCAACATTGTGGGCCAGACACTAAGCTTTCACAATAATACACAATACTCCATGTATTAAGAGAGACAAAGAGCTTGCGCGCGGGCTATTAAAAACATATTTATCATATTTATATTAGTGTTTACACTTTTATATTTATAAAGTTTCACTATTATTTTTGTCAAATTATATTTATTTTACTATTTTAACTAAAAATTTCAAAATATATTTAAATTGTATCAATTTGACAAGATGAGTTATGTTTATGTCATACATATAGATTAAAAATTTAAATATTCTAACAATTTTTTTACCCGAAATTTCATAGTATTGTATATGTGTACGTGTAAGTAGAATAATGTTGAAGAACAAATCTGATTTTCATCCAAATTTCCAACTTTTAACTTATTAGGAGCTTGAAATTTAAGCAAGGTCCATTCTGACAGTAGTAATTCAAAACTATGATGCTAAATCCACCTAAGTCAATATTTTCAAGTGCAATTCAAAGATGATAAAATTCAAAACGCTGAAAATCGTGAGGAAGCCAAGTCAGGACTTTGAAAGATACGAAGGAAACCAGGAAGAAAAGAACATCCAAAAATGGATCCTCGTCTCTGGCACAAGGTTGCTGCTCTCTCTGGTACATTTCTACCCACCATCAATCTTTTCTTTACCAATGGAATCTCCTTTTGCATTGTGTGTGTATATATATATATATATATTTTTTTTTTTTTTTCTTGCAACTGTTTCAGGCGTAGCGGCTCTTGGGTTGGGAACCTATGGCGCCCATGTTTTCAAGCCCCAGGACCCTTCTTACAAAGATGTAATTTTGTTCGTTTTTTGTTTCAATTTTTTGAATTTTCTAATTCTTTTTTTTTTTTTTTTTGGATTTTCGTATGGAAATGGGATAGCCTGGGAAAGACCTTCCCTTTTTCTTTGATTTTCAAGCTATGATTAATTTCTGTAATTGGGTTTTGTAGGTGTGGCACACAGCATCTCTGTATCATTTGGTTCATACAGCAGCCCTACTTGCTGCCCCTATAACTTCCCGCCCTAATATAGTGAGTCTCCATTAGTTCCAATAGTTTGTGTGTGTGTCTCTGCATCTGTCTATTTTCTTGTACAATTTTTTCATTTTATCTTGTGGATGTTTTTGGGTAGTTTGGAGGCCTTTTGACTACTGGAATCCTGGCGTTTTGTGGGACGTAAGTTTCTCTTTCTGATTCTTTAATTCAACCGCATCATCATTAGCAGCTCAATTTTTGCTTGCTGTACCATGGCATGTTGTAATCGAAATCCGAAGCTGAAGAGAAAAAAATTTGATTAATTATATTTTATGTAATTTACATATAATTGTTAATTAGCACATTCATATGAATATTTGGACTTTTTTGTTCATATTGCAAAAATCTATGTATTCTAGAATAACTTAGGAAAAGAAAAATCTTTTTGCATCACTTGATTCAAAAGAGGATTCGAAGTGCGCCAAGGAAACCTAATGAAAATTGGAATGCTGAGGACTCAAAGAAGCTTAGCCCAAGTTTGTTTGCTCTGCTCGAACAAAATTTCATGAATAGGCATTGAAGCCATTAGCTTGCTATTATCTACAATGGTTTCTTTTTCTTAAACAATTTAAATGAGTTATACTGTATGATTCTCTTAGATCCTCACGATAGTCTTTCTTTTCTGGTAAAAATGCTAGCTCTTTTACTGATTCCATCAAAGATCTCTCTCTTAAAGTACATAACACAAGCATTTATTGATTTATTGCTCCCCAAATTGACTTTGGAACCATTTTTTTCACATAGTACATAGCTTAAGGCCCTCTTAAATGTTTCAGTTGTTACATCTTGAAGAAATTCAAGTCTCAACAGCATTTAATGTCTAAGGATTGCCGTATTATTCTGTCTTTCCTATCTTGGGAAGAAGTTTGCCAATTCTTTCAATTCTTGTTTTCTTTATTTCTCCACTTGCCTTGATTTTTTAATGAACATTTTGATTGCTTGGTAACTGGGGTATTAAAAATGCAAAGGGTGGTGGGTGAACCAAATAAGACTATTGGGTTTTCAACCATCACTGTTCTTTAGTTTTTTCACTATATAGTTTTTGGTTGGATGGGACAGATTACACAATTAGTTTGAAGAGAATAATTTTTTTTATGTTTTTTGACCATGGCCTATCCTTTCTCCACAGAAGCTATTTTAGTTAAACTGAGATTCTTCGTGAACTACATCGTGTAAATCCTTTTACAGCGGTGTTGATACATGAGTTAGTAAAGTTCGAAACGAAAAATTAATATCAATGATTTCAAATAATTTAAAATTATATTTCATCGTGGAATTTTATGTAGGCAGTAAATAAAAAATTTCCTTCATTATAGCAATATAGTACTGTGTTTTTACCATTCTGCCTAAAATAAACTAAATCCAGATTTGGGCCAGAATTATAGCTATCAAATTCTTCCTGACAAAAGGTTTATGGAACTAATATTAGAAAAACAGGGCAGATTCTTTTCATTAAATACATGACAATGGTTTTCCAAATTCTATTAAAATTTTGACTAACATTTTTCTAGTTACTTAATTCATAGTGTGAAGATAGCAATCAGTAGCCTGTTATTACCTATATAACTGTTACCTAAATGATTTTCAGAAGTTTTATATCAAAGAGGTACTATTAGTCCTGCCTCTCATCTTTAATCTTTCATGGGCTTCACAAGTCTAACTTACATGTTTATGCATGTGATTTTCACCGTTGGTTTCATCCTTGTTAGTTTTTTGTGGGGACATTGTAAAAATGATTCAGAAGATTTTATGACTTAGAGGTCATTTTTCTGATGCGCTCATGAAAATCTAATATTTTCTGGTGAACTTTCGTTTTCAGCTGTCTAATGTCAGCCTGATTCTCAATTGACACAGTTAAATCCATTGGCTGTTAGTGAAAACTGATGGTGTGTGCTGACTGCTGAGAGTGGAATTTGACATGATCAATGGGCTTGACACATAACCACCCTCCCTTTTCAAATGCATTTCTGCTCAAAAACTGTGGCTATGTTTGGTTTTGTTTTTTGGTATGTGGTTTTCAGGTGTATTTTTTAAAAAGTTGTGTAAAAGGAAGAGAGCGAAAACGAAAATTTAAAAATGTAATGATTAAAATGTGTGTATCATAGACTCTGTTTCTAATTCATGTTTGGTTATTCTGTTACCGTGGTGCCTGTCTATGGAATCCCATAAAGGGATAATGTACAAAACCATATTTGAGCTTGTATTGGAAACAACCTTTATCATTTTGCATTGCCATTTAGGGTGACATAGTCTTGATCACTGAATGCCGCTGGTTTGCAGATGCTATGTGGTTGCTTACCTCGAAGATAGAACATATTCCCAATTGGCTCCATTTGGAGGATTTGCCTTCATCGGTGCTTGGGCGAGCTTGCTATTCTGAGCATTTCAGTTCCAGAATAAACATGCGGTAACTGTTATATTTGTTAAATATTCTGAAACTTTGTAAGATTGTCCAGAATATGCTGTCAACAATAATCTCTGTAGTCTGTACTATTTCTTGTTCTACAGAAGAGAACTCATTGCCAATTGTATCAAGTGTAACACAGTTTGGTGTTGTTATAATGATCTCATGTCATAATTGCATCTGTTTGTTGATATTTGATGCTTCAAAGAGATGAACAATTAATTCATGGGTTGGGAAACTTTGTTCTTGATGCTACAATGAGAACTAGGAGCTTCATTTTGGACAACCCTTCAGCCTATCTTCAGGGTGTAAACTCATAGTGGCAAGATTTATAACCTGCAAATTGAATCAGTAGAGCAGGATTCAATACTTTGTATGTTAGCAATAAATGGAGATAGAATAAAATGAAATAAAATTGTGTTCTATGTTTCAAGTGAAAATAAAAAGTATTTAATAAGTTGCATTACTCAAGAAGTACTCAATTCTACTACCATAGCTTTTTGTTGACCATTTCATGGCTACAAAAATCCATTAAAATATCTTGGCACCACTCAAGCAGCCCCAAACCATTCTACCAAAACTGCAGTAGTGCACACTCTATGAGTGCAAAAATTAGATAAAAAGTTTATTAATGTAATAGAATTTTAATAGTAATTTATGATAAATAATATAGAAACACCAAACTTAATTTATTTAATATTTAGTATAAGTAAAATGTTTACATCTTGACTTATTGTTTGAATACAAATGCAAAAATTGTGCTATAATTAATATGGTATTTTTATTATATATTATCTGTATGACAACAATAAATAACCTTAATATTTTAATAATTAAAAGTGAATTAGATGCTATTAAAAAAAATTGAAAGTTAATGACTCTCAATTCAAATTTGAAAAGAAATATAATGAGTTGATTGACAGTAGTTAATTAATAGAGATAATGAGAATATAATTGGTAATATATTAAAAGTTTAAAGGGGTAGATCACTTATGAAGGGTATTTTAGAAAAATTACATAAAGACCAAGGTGGATTTAGAAATTATATAATAGTATAGATAAGTGAAGTATGAGTATGTCCCGTTTGGGACTTGGAATTTGGAGAGGAAAAAGAAAAGAGAATATTGTGGAAAGTAAGAGAAAAACCAATTTAACCCTCAAAAATTTCTCTAACTTTGTTTTTATTTTCCCAAAACTTTTTTTCTCAAATACTAATTAAAATTTAATTTTTTTTAATTTCATTCCTTTCTTCTACACATCTTCTTTCCTTGTTATAATCTTTTTTAACCAAACAAGATATGAAATTTTAAATTTTTGAAAATTTAAATTTTCTTTTCTCTTCTTTAACGTTTCCTTTTTTTCTCTTCAAAATTCTAAACCATAGTGTAAGAGCTTACTAGGGTCAACATCAGTGGTAATGGCAGCAGCATTGAAGTAACAGCTTCCACCCTTGTGCTTGAATTTTTGATAGTAATTGTTGAAGGCATAAGAAGCGTGGGCCCTCACTGTGTTGGGCTCAAAACAGGCCTGGCCCACCTGGATCTTGCTGCAATCAGCACCGCCTCTCCCGCAGGCCCAATCCAAGCCCACTTGCAACTCACTGTCTGGGGTTTGCTCATCTGCAATGCACCACTCCTCCATTAATCCATCTGCATTCATTTGAGCTGCCATTTGTCATAATGGACAAAAACACAAATGGATAATTTAATACAGATCGGCAGTTGAAAATGGAAAAAATTCCTTTTTTTGAACAGAAATGGAAAAATAAAAAGAGCAAAAAAATTAACAAATGAGAGGAAACAAAAACATTAAGGCTTCATTTGGGTTGAAAGATTGAATTTGGAGAAAGGATTTGAAGCAAATGACTTCAAATAGAAAAGATTTGAAATTTATTATAATTATAAGAAAAATATAGTTTAAAATAAAAATTAAAGGATTTTAAATGCTTAATTATCCAAACAAGTATGATGAATTTGTTATAATCAATTTGAAATTCATTCTTACAAATCCTTCCGTTCGAATGCATCCTATATTTTTTTTTTAATCCACACGCACCCTCTCTAATGAGTTTAAACCAAACATCTCAAGGTAAAAAATTGGCATTCAAGCAGCCATTGGTCATGTAAGACGTTTTTCTTTGTATGCAAAATTTCTGTGTTTTGAGTTTCTTCAATTTACACACAAGTAATTAAATTTAAAAAGAAAGAAAAAATGATTTACTAAGAGATAAGCATAACTTACCTGATTTATGTGAATAAATCATCACAAGTAAAAGAGCAGCAAGAAGAAACCATATCTTAACAACTGACATATTTGTATAGCTTCTTTTCAAATATTTTTCAAGGACAGTACTGGATAATAAGGTATAAGAGCTTGAATATATATTATACATTCACATATACATACATACATACATACATACATATGCATACATGTATGAATGGACAAAAACAAAACCAGATGGCTCGAAGTACGAAGACAGATCACACTTGTTTTTGAGCACTTTGTTCGAAAGAAAGAATCAGATTCTTGTGTATGCAGTCACATGCATGCATATGATGGGATTTTTAGTCCTAAAGGGGCTTCAATTTCTTTGAACAACCCATCTGAAAAGACCCTTTTCCTCCCTTTACTGATTATTTTGTTATTTTTGAATTTGCCAGTAAGTGGAGAGTGGTGGAAATAATGTGAAGAACCTGCATGCATTGCAGCAGCAAAGACAAAACTTAGCTACTAGGGATGGTTGAAGTTGAATCTCTCTCATCTGTTTATAATATTAGTTATTGAATTCTATATACACAATCAATAAATTTCAAAATATTTGCATACTTTAGATTCCTAAGTTGTTCCCCATAGGAGCCAAGATATAACTGAAAATTCAATCTCAAACATCTCTGAGGGAGGGAATCTATTCTTGTGCTTGAAATTTCAGAGGTGTGGTGCCCTCTTTTATTGCAAGCAAGACTTTTAGTTTTGTTAATTCTTTATTAATTTTCTTCCCCCATGCAGGAGTAGAATTTGAATAACTCCTGTAATATCTGTGAGCTGCAATTCTTTTAACATTTTATTTATGCAGCTGTAGCCACGTAGAGTGTCTCCATTTGCATCACAAGGGGAAAAGGGAAATTTATTTATGTTCAGCAAACATCAACTTCACTACATAAACCATGCCAAGAATGCTGGCCAGGTTGCTAATGCTAATATGATTCACACAAGCTTTGGTGTGCTTTCAAACTCTTATGTGTGCGGAAGCAAGCGCAAGCGCACGCGCGCGCGCACACACATATGCATTTGTTTGAGTGTATGTGTATCAGACGGTCAAGGATACTTGAATATAACTAAGATGGCATTATTAGGGAACTAAGAAGAGGATAGAAAAGAGTTGTGTCGTTCATTCAAAAGAGTTGTTTGAAACGTTCATTCAACGCAGTCAAGCACTAGACACAAACGAAGTACATTCGCTTGTAGCAGTGAGAATCTGGAGAGCCCTACCAGACCTTAATTCTCATGCATCTAACCATACCCAGCAAGTCTAAACATATTGCCACCAGAGTCCCAACAAAATACGACGTGCATTCCCTCATTACAATGGGCTCCTGTTGACATCTTTGTACAGCAAATAGCGGGACTTTGTCTTACCGAGCGCAGCATACCTGAAAAAAAGAAAACTCGGTTGGCTTTGAATTGATTTTTCTCATCCACTCAAGGTCAAGGTGCTTCTACAGCATTTACTTACCACTGAGGTACAAACGGTGCCATCCAAATCGTATCGCCAGCTTGAATAGGATACCTAATGAATGGGAATATAATGTAGAAATTATAAGGACATGGTTTATCTATGGTTGAGGTATATATATAGAATGACTTTACTCAAAAAATATTTCACCTCCTGTGGTCACAAGCACAAATGAAAAACATTGTGAAGAATGAAACACTGGGCGACTTTCGTAATAACACCAGTGATAGAATTAAATTAAGTAAAATGGGCTTGGCATCAGGCATAATGTTTGGTAAACAAAATGCCCAATATCTTTGTTACTGTTCTCATGGATTGGAAAGGATGAAGCTGAGATCTTTTTGACCCAAAATGAAAAAATGTTTAGAAAAATTAAAGAAACACTATTCAGTTAAGAATCCAGCATGATTGAGAAGGCGGAGAAGGATTTTATCAACACAGAATGTTATGCTCTAATAGGTCTGGGCAACTGAATATTTGACATCTGATATGCAGAGGCGAAGTGGAAGGGATCGACACATCAATTTACCTCAAAGGGGGTCACCATAATCTTCATGATATTTCAATAATAGACTAACAAAGAGTACAGAAAGAATTTCTCTTTATGGTGGGCAGCAGCAGATATATTTCTTTTGTAGGTAGCACGGAAATAAAAAGCTGACAGGATTATGCATCATCCTCCACAACGCTAAATTTAATGCTATATGACAGCATCATTGGTTATTAAGTTCATATATTAATGACAGAGATACCAAGAAATGCCATGAGAATATACCAACACATATCGTATTTTATATCATACAACTCAATTACATGTAACCGATAGATGAGCCTGCCAGGGGGTTAGTTATTAGTGTCTGCTGTTCTGTTGTTTGGAACTATTGAACTATAGTTTTCCGATGATAGAATGTCTTTCTAACTCCATTATCAATTGATTACTTACCAGCTATCACCTAAGCGGTAGATGCCTTGTCCCTCCAAAAGCAGCAAACCATGCTGGTTATAGTGAACTTCCTGCAAACATTCCAAAAAGCATATGAGCACAAGCATTTACAGAATCCATTTAAGGACTGAACTGAGTGCTTTTAAATTTCCAATTATGTTCACTGCTAACAATTCAAGGTATGTTGATGCACCACTCATATCATACAATCACACTGAAATATGCTGCATTATTGGATAATAATAAATTAGATGAAACATTGGCAGAGGGCAAACCATTGGACAGGATCGAAATGACAACATAATGCAGTTTATAACTCAATTAACTCCTATTGGTAAATGTATTGCATTTGGACATCAAAAATAAAGAAACAAGTGGGCTAGAAATATTTATCTTTCTATGACAAATATGTATCAAATCCTTTCTAAATTAATAACTTAAATGATTGAACTCAAAGCACATTCCATGTTGTCAACAGTTGACATTGGTTTCACACAACAAGAATTCATGTGCGCATCCTTCTTTCGGCACAAAGACGTCAAAATTATTCAATACCATGTGTTAAATGTTCAATCCAAATAAAGAGCATGCATACCTTTATGTTGAGGAATTCACCAGGTTGAAAATCCATGATCTGCCAAACCAATAATTAGTTGAAAATGATAGTCAAAATTAAAATATCTAATTTTGATAAGTGGTGAATTTCCAATAAACTTGAAATTAACATGTATACAATTAAATAAATGAGTAGATACATCTCAACAATAAAAGAACTGTAGAGGGACCTCAACGCCAAGTGGTCAAGTGTAGTATCCATAATTTGGGAGAAAGTGCAGAGTAGCTTTCAATTTTTAAGAAATTCAAGATTTAATTATTGATGCTTTAAGTCTAAATCTTGAACTATGAAACCAAACATACAGAGAATTGGTTAAAGCCACAACTCACATGAATGTTGAAATCGTAAGGTAAAGAGGTGGGAAGAAGCTTCCTGAGCTCAAAGACCTGAGACGAGTAAGTGCAAAGAATAAAAGTGAAGTATCTGTGGGCTGTAGAGATCAACTGAAGAAACACATTGTTCTATATGGCTACAGAACTTTTTGGATATGAATTAGAGCAACAACCAATTGAGTTAAAAGCAATTAGAGTGACATTTTGTCATGTTACCTCGCCCGGAGTTTCCAAAAGCGGCTGCTTATCTGTCGAACCAATGATCTGCTCGGTTTTATGACTTTCCAAGTATTCATACCTGAGACAAGATAGAACTACAGGAGTTGAAGTTTGCAAAACACCCAAGTTATTTTTTGTTGCACCAATCTAGTAGCCAATTGTTGCAACTAGATGGCTTCGCTATAACACATAACCATAAACACGTCCATGATGAGACCTTAAGTTTGATTCTAAGCCCTCAAAAAATGTACCATAAAAAATGTAAAATGTGAAAAACAACACCTGAAAGAATAAAACACAGGAGAGATATAAAGAAGCCAGAAACCTTCTTTCAAATACAACGATAGTGGCAGAGGCATCAGAGTCCAATGAATGCTGCGAATTTGGAGGAAGATAAGCATATGAATCCACCTGCAAATTTTTACATGGAGGAGTTGCTGAAGTCTTTATGTAGTTTCAGAGAGAATAAGTGGAAAAACACCAGAATACTTGTTTAACTAACACATCAACAACTTTGAGATTTTGGAATATAAAACTTTAATAGTTGCTTGGGCATATGAAATTGAACTAATGACCTTCATGTTACAATATCTCAATTCAATTATTTGACATAATGGGGAATAACAATCAGTTAGCAACACGACTATCTGGTACTTAAAGAGACAGCCTATCGATATGCCCAAAATCAACAAAATTATTACCAACTCTAATGGTACATTGAACAGGCAAAAGGAAAAGGAGAGAGTGATTGCGGCACACTTTCAGTTTAGTGCTTATACCTCTAGCTTGTGTTTAATGCCCAATGTATCACTGAGAGTCACCACACCTTGAAGCACAAACAAGAACCTAATTGTGCAGGCAAAACACAACATAGCAGTTGTTAAGAGTAAAATAAGCCTAAACACCGACAGTAGGCAGAACTCCCACATAGGATTATTAAACCAAATACTTATCCAATTTCTTGAATACAGAAAAATAACTCCTATACCTCTCAACATCCCTTGGTGGGGGCCCTGATTTTGAGTTTTCTGTAAAGATAACAAGCAAGCAAAACTCTCACTTAAAAAATATTGAAGTGAAAATTTGATCAAAAGCTCATGGAATGTGTCATATTAGTTGTCATATTACAGTTTGCAACAAGAAATCAGGAAACTTTCAAAACACACCTTGCATTTTTGCCAAGTACATAGCAAAGTGTGAGCCCATTGATGGTGTAATGAGATAAGCACCCAACGCATTACTCCTGTCAACCCAAGACATTCAAAGATGGACATAGAATAGCCTACGCCACAAATGATTTAACAAAAAAGCTAAGAAGCACAAACCAATCAGGCAAAGGGCCGAAGACATGACTTTCAGGAGTTATCAGAGCATGGTCCCTCTTGTAGACACTGCGAGTGAACCCCGGCAAGTCTGAAAACAACCAACCGACAAAATCAGCTAATAGTTACACGGTACAATCCAATTTTTTATTTTTATTTCTTTTCATTTTCCTTCAAACACCAAGAACATATCGCATATAAGTTAAATACAAAATTCCATAACCGAACAATTAAAAAATCTCCAAGCCATAAATAAAATACAAGACAGAACAGTCTCTTTAGGCGAAAAAAATATTGCTCCAAATAAGCCCGTCCTATTCCCGCCTAAAAAGACCAGCAAATACAATCAATAAATTCAACCAGTCAATAAAACGGCAATTTCCCTCAATCACTTGCATATTCTTTCATTTGGTTCCCTAAAATCGAATCTTTTAAAGCAACAAAAATACAAGGGACCCACCTTGAAGATGAGAAGGTGATAGCGTGGGGTTGGTGACCTTCCAGTAGAGTGGCTGAGTGTCCAAGATTGATGGTGCAGAGCAAAACCCTTCATGGCAAAATGAGATTCTCATAGCACCTGTCGTAGACGAAGGCAAAATCACAATAAGCTTCATAAAAATGATACCAAAAGCTAGCAATATCGAAGAACTATACGTACCGAAGATAAGTAAGGCAAGCAAGAGAGATTGGACCGAAAACACAGAGGAAGAATGCATCTTGGCACAGATTGGCTGTGTCTGAGAGTCGAGTTCTCTCTTTGCCACTTTAGTCAGTGTTCGTCTTCTTGTCGTTATGGGGTGTTGCGGCGAGTCTGTAATCTTTCGTGGGCTTTTAGCTGATGGAAGCTAAGTCAGATCTGTCTCTGAGGGTAATAAAAAACACATCACGTGACTCGGTATAAAACAATGGGAAGAAATTTTAGTGCATCTTTTCTTACTTTTTTAATGTCTAATTTAAATAAATGTTTGAATACATTTACGTGAACTTTTTGTATAAAAATAATGATGCTTTTTTTTTTATTTAAAGGAATCCACAAGTAGAATTTATTGGGTATTTACGTTTTTCTATTTTTTCGTGAAAATATAAATGAAAAAAAATCTCATAGTAGAAATTCGTATTTAAACTCTTTCTTATGCATAATTGCGAGAATAATTGAAAATAATTTTATTTCTACAAGGAATTTGTGCTTAATAAATTCTAAATCTATTTTAATAAATGCTTGAAACTTTCGTTGAAAGCCAAGATATAATGCAAAATTATTTATAAGTATTAGTTGAATATTGCCCTAAAAACTTATGAAGGTATTAATTTTGTTTAAATTATTAAATTTATGTTATATTTTTACTATAAAGTATCACTGTATAGTGAATTGTACATAAGAAACGATTGTGTTGCATATATTAAAAATAATTAAACATGTACATGAAACTAATATCAAAATAAGCCATACTTTTGTCGTAAACAATTGTTTAATATATGTATCTTTTCACTGCATAAATGAATCCTCATATTATTTCACTTTTCATATTTTTGAACCGAAATTACAACAAATATTAGAATACCTTCATTATAAATTAATCTTGAATATTTTCCATCCATATTTATTTAATTATAAATGTGGGCTCCATTTGGTGTGGGGTGTATAATAGTCAATGCATATAATCATATTAATATTTCTTTGGTTATGTTTGGAGTCAAAGTTTCAACTTCAAATTATTGTGTTAAATTTTACATTATCAAATATATCATTCAATAATATTTTTATTTAAATTTAATTTTAAAATTTTTCTTTTTTATATATATAACTAACTAATTATTTTCTAAGTATGATAACTATTTATAATTAAATCAATACTTATATATATATCATATATATACTCATATTTATTTTTATTTATACTCTAAAACATAATTATTATTCCTATAAACTATTACATTATTAAATTATTATTATATTATATATATATATTTTTAAATAAATTATATCATTCATTCTATTGAAACTTTTTTTTTTCCTTATAAACATACTATTTATCCCAATACTATTCTTATCAAATATCATATCCAACAAAAACCATTCTCCCTTTGGAAATATGTATGGTAACCATATCATTCTTGAGTTGTTTGAAAATATAGTATTCACATTGCTTTTAGTACATCACTTCTAAACTAATCTAGTATTGGATTGAAAAATTTAAAAGAATGGACTAAAAATCATTCAACTTGTTTAGATAACCATTTCTCATCTTTTAACATTTTATTTTAAATTATATTTTTTTATAATTGCGATAAATTTAAAATTCTTTAATTTTAAAATCATTTGAAATCCTTTCTTTCAAATCATTTCCTTCTCCAATACTCCAATCCAAACAGGGACAAAAATCATTTCATTGTCTCAAAGGGCTCTCTCACTTACACATAAAGGAGTTATCTTCAAAATTTTCCTTGAAGAAGGATATAAAACATGCTGTTAGAATTGTAAGTCATTTTGTATTTCATTCACTAGTTGAAGAAGGCTTGTTTTGTTTCTTCTCTTCTTGCTGCAAGTTTTGTTCTATGTGAAGGTAACCAACACCACTTAAACAATAGAGAGTGGAGCAAGCAACAAAATACAGTTGATTTGTGCTGCTAGAACTGCTAAAAATGTTCACATATGGTAATGTCTGATGCACAATTCATTCACACACTGCATATTCACACAACTATCCATCAATTTGATCCCAAATGAACACATGATTTGGTGCCATAAAAGAGAGATAAAATGCTTGAAAAGTGTAAAACATTGATACATGTAAATGTGTCATCACCAGACTGCTTTAGGCTTCCTACTAAAAGATTCACATGGGGAAAGGTACAGGATTAAGGCTACCAACATGAACTGCTGTCTGATAAACCAATTCCTTAAATGCTCTGTCATGTGGATCATAAGAAACCAAACCTCCTCTCCTGTACTCCAACAGAACCTCCTCACACTTCAAAACACACACCACTTTAATCATTTTCTTACCACTTGATCTCTCTGGTTCATGGCTAATCATGGACACAGGAGAGCACACTTCAATAGTGTACTCCTTCACCCGAGACTCATCAACTCCATATTCTTTCATGATCCAAATATAAAGGCCCCATTGCCTGGAGGCACAGGCACCGCAGCACAAAGGCATTCGTCTAACACAGCAAGGCCAAGAGAGTTGGAAGCAGAGCCAGGATGCCTGATCACATGAAAGGAATCATCAGCTAGGTTGTAAGACACGATAGTCTTCCCAAGGGAGCCGTTGCGCTGGTCCAATTGGCTCACCCGATGAGGCCTTCCGTTGACAAGAACTCTCGGTGATGACCACTTCTCCTGCCTATATGGCACTAGCCCTTTATGTGTCCATGAATTGCCTCTCAGACCATATATCAAACCTTCTGATTCTTTACTAAACTTGAGTTCCTCCAAATACCTATACATACTATGATAAGATGAGTTCTTGTGAGCTATCTTGATCATCTTGTAGTCATTGGTGATGGGATGCAAACCAAATCCATAGACAACAATCTTACCATTGGAATCAAAGTTCTTAGGGAGCTCCAAGCAGTCACATGTTAAGGGATTGTACTAGAAAATGGAAGCCTCGTAGAAAGCGTTGATCACACAAATTAATGGGATGCTCCTTCTCGAAAGGGTGCTTTATTTTCTTGATTTGTCTTTGATTTGAGGAATCCATATATGGCTCTGCAATTGGTTTTACAAAGAGGAGGAGAAGATAGAAGGAACTTTGGCCTGCTGATAAGTCATTTGACAATGATGTTGAGCAATTAAATTCCTCGGAGATGCATGATAACTACAAGAATCTCCCTCAAGACAAGAAAGACGAAAAATGCATGTAAAACTTAAGTGGCCACTTGAAATTATGGCTGAGGATAATGTGATAGGGGGATCAAAATCCACCCACTTGATCAAACTATGGTGAAAGGGCAGGCTAGAAGAATGACTACAAAAGCAACTTTTATCTGCAAAAGGGTTTGTGCTTGCAATAAGATAACCATTTTATTATATAATATACATATACTTGGAAGTCCATATCCACACAATTGTATTATGAGTAATGACAAAAGTAAAATGATCAATCGATGTATGTTTGGTTGGGTTTTTGGAGAGGTAGAAATGTTCCACATTTGGTGTGAAAATTTTATAAATAGTATAAAAATGATGAGAGTGTATATTTAGTTTGATTGTTTTTGTGTTTTGACTTGTGTAAATGTAGGAAAATTTATATGAATAATTGATAACTGATAAATTATTCTTAATTCATTTTATGTTGTTTTTACTCTGCTCCCCAAATTTTCATTTATTTCATTCACTTCCCTCAAAAATTTTATTCCATTATTTTTTATTTTTTGTTCCTTTTTTTATTCAATTTTTTGCTTCCTTTTATCATTTGACAAATGATATATAATTTATATTTAAAGGATAATATTATTTCAATTATATGCACATGCATTGAGTGGACTTTGATTTTAACTTATTACATTGTTTTATTTTGTTGTTCTTTCTTTAATCTATTCTTTTCCTTTATTTTTTATTTTGTAAGTGATATAACATATTATATATTCATTTATATAATTACGCAAGTGTCATTTTTATTGCTATTATATTATACTAGTAATAATTGATCATTTAATGCGCATGCAATTTTTTTTATTAATTATAACATTTTACTCATAGTAATAAATTATAATAAAAATAACATTAATTTAAAATTTAAAGTATTTGAAAATTTAGAAAAAGAGAAAAAAGACAATGGAAAGATATAAAAATATAGGAAAAATGTAAAATTGTAATAGAAGGGATCAGAGAAGGAAAACAATAAAAATATTTGTACAGAAAAATTATAATAATTTAATATTTTACAATCAAAATCATACTTATAGCCTTAATACGTAGCATATAACATAGAATAGATAAAAAAAAATGATTATATTTGAGAAAAAATAAATTAAAATTAAGAAGTAAATGAAATGAATAAAAATTGAAGAGGTGGATTGAAAATCTATGCTATATTACTAAGAGCTTTGGATTAACTTGTTGCACATTATAAATTTATAATGTCATTCTTAATTAGAAAATTTATACTATTTAATTAAAAAAACCAAATGCACTTAAATGTAATTTTTAACATACGGCTACTGCTTTCTATACTATAGGTCTACAATTATATTATTATTAAAATAAAATTTTTTTGTTGTACTTTGTAAATTATGCAGTCTATCATTCTTTTTTTGGTTTCTTTTAACATATTATTTTTGTTCATTTCTTTCTCTCAAGTTTCTCTTTTTAAATTCTTTTTATCTTTGCTTTTTCTCCTATTTTAAATATTCTTTATACTTTTAATTTAAATCTTTATTATATTATCATAAAAAAAAACTTTTTAATTACATATTATAAAATTACACAACTACCTTTAATTTTTTTGTTACATCATTGTTTCTCTTCTTGTTCAACTTATTATTTTTTGTTTTCCTCTCAAATTTTTTCCCTTTTCAAATTCTTATTATCTTCCTTTTTTTATTTTAAATATTTTTATATTTTTAATTTTAATACTTTTAAATATGATTTAGAAATAAATTTGTATATCTACAGAATGTGTGCTACTTGAGACATAGTATTAAGAATACTTAAATAATTACTCATTGTGCAAAGAAATAATTTTTTTTCTTATTATATAGTTTTAAAATAAATATGTAATGATTAAATGCTATGATTAGTGTTTTTATATGTGTACACGAACACGTTATACGTATATCCACGAATTCGAATAAGTTGAAAATAATTATTTAAATTTAAATACTTATACGTATATAAAATAAAAATAAAAATATTTTTAAATTATCGAATTCGTGCGTGTTCTTGCGAATTCAGAGTTGGGTAAACGTAACCACACATAATCTATTATCCCGGACCAATAATTCGTCTAATCAATATAATATTTAATTAAATAGTAATCAGTCACATTTAAAATAGATAGACTCTCATGTGAACGCTAATCATCATTTAAAGGTTTAACGATGATCAATTATATATCAAATTATAAATAAGCTATTTCTTAATCACTACTTTATAATAACGAAACAAAAAAAAAAATAAATTCTATTACTTTTGAGTTTTTCTTCATTTACTGGGAAGATAAATATATAATAATTAATTTAGCTATTTATGTAATCAGTAATCAAATGAAACAAATGACGGAAGACCGATTTTTGAAATTGTGCGCTAGGGATTTCCTTCTTTCGTTGCGCCTTCTGTCCCTGAGAGACTGAATTCATCCTGAAGTCTCAAAGTTTCTTCGATCCGGTGGCGATTGAAGCTCCGGCGGTATTACCGACGGTAATGATTTTACGTGGCTTATTCTTTACCTATTTTGTTGTACTAGTCAGTCGATCGTCATTTCATGATGACAAACCTCAATTATAGGTTGATTGGATAAGCATCCTCTGTACGTTTTTTTAGTTTCTTCCTTAATTTAATTTAATTTATTTTTGGAAAATTAAAATGCAGTATGGTGTGTAAATACAGTGTCTGTGTTTGAATTTGGAGGATGTGCCACTAGAGTTGAGTTATGAATGATAGATGTCTCTGGTGTATCTTTGAGTTTGATTCTGGTTTCTAGCGTTGATGAAAATTTACATTTGAAATTGGTGGTGAAAGTGAAGCTGTACCTATATGCTTCTGGTTCATAGTGATCGCAGGGAACTTTAGTGTAAGTGTGAACTGCTGTATACTTTTGAACCAACCTGGCCCTGCTTAGAATCCAGCTATATGACATTGAGACCAAGGATCTCTTATGTTCTTTTAACTGAAACCACTTTTTTTTTGAATGTGTTAGAGACAGAGATCAATGGCAGATTTCATGACTTCAACGCATAGAGCAAAGTGGATATTCACTCCTCAAGATCTCGTAAAAACTGCTCTCTACAGAAGCCTTTTTGTCCTAATCTTTTGCTCCTTAGCATCTCCTGCAAGGATCTTGATGACATTTTTAATATTTTTCACTGGCTTTGTTGAGAATGTGCTCACAGTGTTAGGGTTGTGCTGCACTTATTATCCCTCTTTTTATAGCTTGAAAATATTTTCTCCTGTGAGATGTGAACCTCCAATTGTTTGCTTTTTTGCAGAAAGAAAAATATAAGGATGCTAATAAGCGAGCTAAGCAAGCGCTTGAGAGGGTATGTCTTTACAGTTTTGTGGTCTACATGCCCACACACGCCCACATATATGATATGCCCCAGAACTGTGCTTGGAAATTATTCAATAATAATATTGGTTTGGATTTAGAACTGGGGAGTAAGGGTGTTTGAATTGGATCTGAATTCTTCTGTTGGTGATCTGTCGATAGCGAAAGAACGTAGAATTTTTATTTCGTAGACAAGCTACTCTGGATGTGCTGAAGGGACCACCTCTCATTTGGAAGCCGATATCTTCTTTTCCTTTAAAACATCAAGTGTCAAATACTTAATCGTAGAACCATCCAAGCTTTGCTCTGTGTTTTCTATTTAATTAACTACCAATCAAGTCAGCTGTCACTATCAATTCCTAGCTATGTAGGCACTTAAAATCTCTCAAAATTCAACTTTCCATTTTGTGTCCTGTCAAAGTTGTTGATACCAAATTATGAGATTAAGATGCTTTTTATTGTTAATTTTCATGGATAATTCAATTTTATTTTGACTCAGGGTACTAAGATAATATCAATAGACTGGAAGACAAACTGAACAAGCAAGAATTTTGAAGATAACTGCTCTTTACCATTAAGTGAGATAATTACTTTAATGTGAACATGCCTAAAACATTGCCGTACTTCAACAGTCCTGGTTTTATTTAGTTAGAAAAGTGATTCTTTCAATGACTGAATGTTCTAAGTATAGTAGAATTTCAATGACGGTTTAATGCAAATCTAAATGTTCCATGACAAGGGTTTGTAAAGGTTATGATTTTTCTGTGTTAGGATTTTGAGATTACTTTGATACCAAACTGTATAAGATAATGAAACATGGTCTGATGAAGAGATAAAAACAGCTAAAAGATGCCTTTTCTATGGGTAGAGAAATCTGAACAAATTCAAAAAGAGAGAACGCTGCATCTAGCACACCTTGATGTAGAATTTCTTGTTAAAGGAAATGCAGTTTGGTTCTGCTGTTGAGTGATTATGTTTGGAAGCTAAATATTAGATTTTCATTATTACATGTTGATTTGTCAGATCTATGTGTTCATCTTGTGCTACAACTGTTCTTCTGGGTTTATGTTTAAAGTTAAGATTATTCTCTTCTGACTGATATACTTCAGAAGGAATGGAAGATCCAAGATTATAACCCTGCTAGTAAACTGGGAAAGACTTGGTCAAGGTTAAATCTGCATGGTGAGAGAAGGGGAAGGGCTAGATATTTTAATGTCATTACCTGTTTCATTGCTTTGATTTTCCTTTGATGTGCATTTGCTTATTTTACTATCTGAGATGATGTTTGAGGTGTTAGTGCACCAGAAAATTTTATGGTGATATTACTGGATGCACCCATTTTATGACAATATGCAAATTATCATACCTGTGAAATTTGCATATGGGCATAACCTGAAGGGCATCAAGATTTGGCTACAATTTCTTGTATAATGAGATGAAATTATGTTTTCTGAGAATTTTTATTTGAAAATGGATAACAAATTACACTTCTAGCATAAGTCAATGACGTTAAGGGAGTAGAATATGTATCTTGTGTTTTCCTTCTCTTTTAAATGTTATGTGATTTTTTTCTTCCAAGTTAATGGAAAAACACCACATGTATAATAGGCTGCCAGTGTTGCAATAACATTTTCCTATCAAAATTATGAATAATAAAACAACAAAGGAGATAACCGTAAAATAGGTCTCAATAACATCTATGTTGTCTTTATGTGCCCTCACATCATAGGACTGTGTTTCACATAGAAATTACTTTCTTTTCTGCTAAACTGACTAGGATGGGCAACCCAGTTGTTGAATTTCTTTAATTTTGACAACCTTTTTTCCTGAGAAAGATTTGAAGAGAAATGTCTTAGCTTTATTCTCAGGTTCTTTGAACAATTATTATTCGATAGTTGGTTTGCAGTATTTTGTAAAGAAGTTGGCATGAAAGATAGGTAATACAAACAATAGCTTTCCAAGAAAAGACAAGGCTTTAGTAATTTGGAGAACAGAATCAAGCATTTATAAGGAAATTAATTGTTAACAGTTGTCAATCATCTTGTTCGTAAAATTTTTGGTGTAAATATAAAAATTGCCTGGTAAGTATGAATAAAGAAGAAAATGCAGCCAAGAATTTGGCTTTTTAGATGTTCTAGAGGTGGGTTATAGGGGTGATAGTGGTGGGAGGGTGATACTCATCTATGAGATACTTTTGAAAGCACCATAAAAACTTTAGGGATATCTCGATGTAAGTGCAAAACCCAACCATGATCGCTTGTGGGATGAATCAAAGAATGGAAATATGGTCCTTTCATTTTTTGAAAGTGCCCGGAACAAAAATGAATCTACTGGAATTTGATGAAGCAAATGACCTGAAATTGCACTCTCTTATTTTTGTGAACTATTTGATGGCATTGAAATGACCAGACTAAGACAATCTTTGAGGTCTTATTTCCTGGAAATAGGCTGGCATGTTTAGACTTCAGTAATGCTAGCCTCCTCTTTCTGTCTAATTCTCAGTTACGTTCAGCTGAATTTATCCCCAAAGTTACTGTTATTGCAGTATTTCCTGCATCATATGACATTACAAATGATTCTAAAACTGTAATATGTTGTGAAAGTATGGAGCAACTCGGATGGAAGTAGATATTGATGGATCTTTCACTTATGCTGAACCACAAAATGATGTGAAAGATAATGGTATGCTCCTTGTTTTATATAAATTTAAAAGTACATCGATAAATCTAGTTGTTTAATGCAAGAAAAAAAAATCACTTTGTTATTCCTTGCACTCTCTTATACTGTCGTTTCAGCTGACAAACATTCACGCCCAAAACCACTCAAGACAGAAGAAGAGCAACTTTTGCGGGCTTTCTATGAGTTCAAAATCCAGGATGTTTGTGATGCCTTCAAGTTTCCACGTAAGATTCAGGTAGTAATATCTTGAACAATGTCAATAGTATGCTGTGTATAACTATTCAAACTCATATTTTACTTGTATGCAGGCAACTGCTCTTATTTACTTTAAAAGGTTTTATTTGCAATGGTCCGTGATGGAACATCATCCAAAGAATATCATGTATGGCTACTTCTTTATTTCCGCCTTTCTTCTGGGTTAGACAAAAACTGTTTTTTGAAGTGAATAAAAGAGTATTGCAAGGAAAATGAAGACACAAAAAAAGTTGGTTCTGTGCCGTATTTTTCCATCTTCAGGATTGATACTTACCATTACATGCTTTGTTGCATATTTCATTAGTTCTGCTCTTATGAAATTGGATAAAAATGGTTGACCTAGGAATTTTGATTATATATCACAATCAAATAACTCATTGCCCTTGCAGGTTGACCTGCATATATGCTGCTTGTAAGGCAGAGGAGAACCACGTGTCAGCAGAGGAACTTGGGAAAGGGATAGAGCAGGATCATCAGATGATCCTTAATAATGAAATGCTGGTTCTTCAGGTATGAATATCATCACATACCTTTAGTGTGTACAATCCGCTGCATTTCTAATGCTTAAATGCTGTTTCTTTCATTGCAGTCTCTTGGATTTGACCTTATTGTTTATGCACCATATCGGGCCCTTGAAGGCTTCATCAGTGATATGGAGGTCCTTTTCCCACTGATTATTCTTAGTTTACTTTACGAAAGAATAACTACTGATTTTTCTTTTGTCACTATTATTTCCTATGGCGTTTCCACTTATTTGTCACTTCCTTTTGTTTTGGTACCATCTTCACTACATACAGCAATTCCATTTTGTGATAATTTTTGTTCACTCTGCAGGAATTCTATGATGGAAAAGAGGGGCAGTCTGACATAATAAAGGTCCTATTCGTCTCTTCTTTGAGTTCTTGAAAGACTATTTCTCTCTTTTCTGCATTATCAAATTCTGGCTTTTAAATTATACACTGCAGTCAATCAAGTTTGAAAGGTTTTAGTGAAAATTCTATTGGTCCCAATTGAATTATTTTGTCTAGTTTTTTGTTTCCAGTCAATTGGTTTCTTTTGTTTGCTTGGTTTCTGATATTACTCTATCCAATTTTATAAAAGAAATATTAACTTTCTTACCATAATTTATGTGAAAAAATTCTTTATTATTCTTAGGTTTTGAGGTTGGGAATTGGTACTATTAACAGTTCTCATTCCTGCCCGTTTCTGTGAATGACCACATGTATTTTTCTTTGGTAGGAGGATATGTTCAAAGATATGTTCCACTCGTAAGAGTGCACATTTTATGTGTGGCTCTAAAATTATATCCAATGTTGTGAGAAGTCTAGGCCTTGTGTTCATTTACAATGAACTTCTGCAATTTAAATGATGACAATAGATTGTAAGTAGTATGTCTTAGACGTGTTAAATGTATGTTTGTTGTGTTGTTCACCATTATCAAGTGGTGAAAGTCAATCCTTTATGTCATGAACTTCTAGGGAATCAAATCATGTTCCCTAATATGTTTGCTTTGCCTGTAGAATTTGCAGGAATCTGCAAAAGCGGAAGTTGATAAAATTATGCGCACAGATGCTCCCCTTCTATTCCCACCTGGGCAGGTATCGTTTCCTAATATGAGTCCTCATCTTGGGACACTTGTTTGCATTATCTAATTACAAAATTCAACTTTAAATGTTTCATTTGTCGCTTAGTTTCCGTAAAATTTGTGTAAAAAATGATAGATATTTGTTAATTTTTGTGAAAGTGTTGTCTTAAGATACTATGTCAGGTGGGTGGCGGATTTTGCAGCATCTGATTGAGCATTTTTACTATTCATCATTATTGACTGCAATTTGAAGAGAAAACATAATCTGCCATCCGATTGAGCATTTTCAGTATTCATCATTATTGATGACAATTTGAAGAGAATACATATGTTTGCTGTCTCTCTACATTTGAATCGACTTTCTTCCGTTTGCTTTGCCTAAACTTCTTGATGGCTATAAACTTAACAATGCAAGCATTTGCTCCTAATGGATTGGCTAGCACTAATGGTGCATGCATCATCAAATCATTTTTAAGTTTATAATATCTGACATTCTCTTGTGATACATCGACATTCTTGATGAATTTGTGCTTCCTGATGTGAAATGCACTGCAAAGATGAGTGTAGTTAACTATTTTGCAGATGTCATTGAATGCCCCTTGGTACATTCTTATCCTGGGTCAGGGTTCTTTACCTTGATGAAGAAACAATTCCCTGCATCAACAATTGACAGTTAATGTGTGTCCCCCCATATTTGCCATAAAGACTGATAGCTATTGAACACCAATAGTTTTTCCAAGAAGATTGTGACTTTCAGTTGCACAATGTTATTAAAAAGCATTCTTATCCCCTGTTTTGGGGTGTAAAAATCAGAAGTTAAATTCCCAATTCATACCCAAAATTTCATGACAAATGAAACATGTGCCTCAAATTGTGGATGATGAGCATATGTCTGCTTATGAATTGTGATAATGTTTGGTCATGCCAACCTCTTTACCCATTGAAGCATGTACTTGCCTTTCTGGTTTGTAGTCTGTATTGTATGAGCCTTTGATCAATAGCATGATGACTTGTCTGTTGCTTGTGCAGCTGGCATTGGCTGCCCTACGTAGGGCTTCCGAGGTCCACAAAGTTATTGACTTTGAGAGGTTCCTTAGAGACCAATCCCTCAAACCATTTTGTGGTAATCTTAACATTTATTTGTTCTTGGAAATAACTTACTGATCGGATCTTATGCAGATACCTCAAAAACATGTTCTCTAGGCAGCATCCTGCTCGTGTCATGTCAGAACTCAACCTCTCCCTGAATGCAATTGATATGCTGGTATGGTTTCTCTCTCAACTCTGTCACATTATCCCAGCTGTACGCCTTGGGCTTTGTACGGCCTCGACTTTATAGTTGAACACGAGATCTGGGTTTTCTGAGTTGCGCTCACCTTGTGAATTATTTTGGGCTGTTAAACAGATTAATAAGCTCGAGACCCCTACCTCCAAAGATGTAAAGCACATCGACAGAAAACTTAAATCATGTCTAGACCCTAGTTCGCATGAGAAGTACTTCCTGTAAACTTAACGTTTTGTTTTCTTCCCGCCCCCTCCTTTCCTCTCTATCATGTTAAAAACTTGTTTTCGAGATGCAGGAGTAAGAAACGAAAGCACAGATCGAAGGACGGTTCAACTGAAATGTAGGAAATGTCATGATGTTAGAAAACAGGGTTACTTGTTCAGTTTATCTGCTTGCTGGCCGTGCTTCATCTATGCGATTCTCAATGCTCCGTTATGTTCAAGAAGGCTTCATCCCTTGGCCATGGTTGAAGATGGTCCGTGTGGTACGTTGTAGTCATTTTTATTTTCAAGGACGAGATTAAGGCTTATTAATATTATTTTGTAAGATTAATTTATTACATGTGTTATATGAGATTAATTATCTATTGTTTTAGTTTTATACTGGACTTGTTTGAATTTGATAGAATAATTTATCCAATTTAATCATTTAAGGTGAATATGGTCTGAGAGTAATTTTGTAGATTTTATTTTTATTTTTGTAATTTTTGGAGTTCTTAATATATTCATAACATACAGTATAAAATAAAAATATAGGGTACAACAAAATTTTTATGTTATGTTTATTATTGTTAACTAAATATAATGGAGACTTTTCTGATACAAAATTCTCCTACCATTCTCTCTGCTGTGATTTTTAAATATGTTATATCTTTAAATGTAATTAATTTCATATGAAAGTAGATTTTAAAGTCTTTCTATTTCTAACCTCATGTTTTATAACAGGAGTCTGCTTGAGAGAATTGTGATCGTTTTGAGATTAATAACGGTAAAAAAACTAATATATTATAATAAAAAAATTAGTTGATGAATCCATACGTACAAGATTTATGATAAATATAAATTGCTGGGCAAGAATTATATATATATATGTATGTATGTAGATGTTTGCATGTATTTTAGAATTTTTGTGTCATGTACCTTTGATACATATTTATACAAACATCCAATTTACACACACACACACACACATATATATATATATATATATATATAGATATATCTCAATATATGTGTTATATATGCATTCACTAATACATATTTGATTAAAATTACATGTAAAGTTTTTAGAGTTAAAAAAATAATTAGATAATTTAATATATATTCATCAATATGTCCATAAATATATATACACTACAAAAAGTACAAAGCACAGAAGAGGCTTTTAGAAATTTTTATTGCTAATTTAATTGTACTTAATAAGTTAATAATTAAACAAAATACTTTGAATAAAAGTATTTTTAATATTATTGCTTTTTATTTCAAATATTATTATAAATCACAAAAGAGGCTTTGCATGTGAATTATTAGAAGTTATTTTATTTCGAATATTTAAAATATATTGAGCTTTTAGAACTTATGAATGTATCAAAAATTTGAGATGTATTAAATTGCTATATCTATTTTAAAAATGTAAAAATATAAATTTTTTAAAAAATATCTCCATAAATTTCTAAATGTAAATCGATAGTGCTACAAATAAACTAAATATTTAGAATTTTTTAATGATATAAATTATTTTGTAAATAAAATTACATAAAAAAATTATCTCTTGTATGGATTAATATGATTTAGTTAGATACAACAAATAAAAATTTACATCAAACTTGAGACAAAAATATCTCATAATGAATAATCTATACATGCTAATTTTAATAATAAAAGTAAAGAATTTAAAATATAATTATATGAGAAATCTTAAAAAATAAAAGTTATAAAATTAAAGAAAAATGAAATAAAAATATTAACAAATTAAAAGATATGAAAGAAATTTTCTATATCAAAACTGGGCTTAGGACTTATATTTTCCACCCAAAACACACTATAATTAATATATTTCTAAAATTTTCTTTCTATTTCTTTCTCTTATATTGTCGCAATTTTTTATGAACAACATTTAAAAACAAGCACCAATAAATTAAACCAAACATAGCTAGGTATTCTGGCAGCCAAATTTTCTATGAAAATATCTATAAAGTTGCAAAGAATTTAATTCAACTATAAACGTCATAATTTGGATGAAAAATAACACTAGACAAAATTTCACACGTAAAAATGTTTGCTGTGGTCTTTACTCTTTGCTTTAATTTTTAGTATGTACCTATATTTTGTGATGCTCAAATAATGTAGATTATTGCCTAAATATCGCTATGATTTTTTTTTTTATTTATGAAATTAATAACTGCATGTGCTTTGCACATGAACTTTTTTACTTATTTTATTTCAAGTATTTCAAATATATTAGCTTTAAAACTTACAAACATATTAAAAAACTGAACTTAGAATATATATAAATATGTGTGTGTGTGTCTGTAATGAAAATTATTTAATTTTTCATGCATTTTCATACAACTCGGTAATTGCACTTGCACTTGAATAATTAACAATTTTTTATTTTTAAAAATAATTTTAAATACATTTAGGTATAAAACTTGTGAACATGCTTGAAAGTTATAGTCCTGAAATGACTTTGAGTGCTTATATATTTAGACTATTAACATAAAACTTATCTAAATCTGATAAAATAATAATTAAATAAAAACTAAAAACCCTCAAATTATCATCAAAATTGAAAATTGAAGAGTCAAGTACCTATTCTCGTGGGGATAAGAGGATAATCTATTAATCTTCTTATAGCTCTTAATACAGAGCATTTCCAATTTACAATGAACTTAATCTCACCCTATAATTAATACATTTTTTAATCTTTCTTTATATATCTCTCTTATATTTTGGCAATGTTTGATGAAAAACATAACCTAGGTATTCTGGCAGCCAAATTTTCTATAGAAAGATCTATATAGACATAAAGAATTTAATTTAACTTCAAATGTTATAGTTTGGATAACAAAGAACACAAGACAAAATTTCACACCATAAAAATGTTTGCTGTGTTCTTTACTCATTATTTGAATTTTTAGTTTGTATTTATATTTTGTGAAGCCGGAATAATGTATATTATTACATAAATTTCATTGTGTTTTGTTTTTTTATGAAATTAATTACTGCTTGTGCCTTGCACATGAATTATTATTATTACTTATTATATTTCAAATATTTGAAATATAGTTAGCTTTTAAAACTTATAAATATATTAAAATTTTGAACTTGTAATATATATATGTATATATGAAAATTATTTAATTTTTTAAATGCATTTTCATACAACTCATAAACTGCACTTCCTTTGCACATAAATTATTAACATTTAGATATAAAACTCATGAACATGCTTAAAAATCAAATCCCTGAAATGACTTTGAGTGTCTTCTTGAAGACCTTGCTACTTGGGGTTAGCAGTTTTAAACTTTCGGAGATATATGAATAAAGATAGATAATTGCTAAGTTCAAAACAAATAGCATGTAAGAATTTCCTAACAACCTTATCATTGGTTGGAATGTTGGGATAAAGTACACAATAGCTACTTCTACCTCAACTCTCTGCCATCATCTCTTCGCCTTGACTTCAATCATGGCTTAGATACTTAGGCACTTCACTTCAATTGTTTAGATTGTCAGTGTTAATTTTTTTTTTATTTTTTGTATGCAGATTTTCATGTATTTGAGCTTTAGTTAGCTTTAATTTAATGCATTCTATGACATGGGAGATTTAGTTGGTGAGATTTGAGATTAGATGAAAGGAAAAAGGTAGGAGGAGGTGAAAAGTGAGAACCATTGACCTTTAAGTTACAATTTTGGATTATAAACTCAATAGAATATCAGTTCACAACACAACTAATAAAGTAATGATCGATTTTATACAGATGAACTAGTGAACCTAAAAAATCATATAGTTAAGCAAAGACTGTGGGGACTTTGGTCGCTGTACATGGGCCATGGTTATGATCTTGGTTTATGGACCCACAATAGGATTGCCATGGAGATACAAATTCCATCCTCCTTAATTTTCTAACAATCACAATGATCATGAATAGTTCTCATGATCAAGGTTGGCAACTTTTGTTATGCCTTGTTTTGCATTTTACAAATGTATAAATGTGCACCTCTCGTTCCTTCTCAAATATATCCTTATATTTCTAAACACATTGCAGGCAAATACTACCTATGTCGAGCATGCCACTATACGAAGCAATACTAAAACTTTTGAGCTCACATGAAACTTGATCATAGAAGAACTCTTGAAGGGCCACCATAGCAAAAACGTCTGCAATTTTAACCAAGATATATTTTGGTGCTAACCACTAGATGCTTGTTGAAATCATGGTCTTTTGTATATTCAACAAGACATATTCACAAGCAGTTGCAAGACGCTTCATCTCAACATCAACCCTAACACTATTGAAACTTAAGATATACTCGCTCCAATTGCAAGTGCCTTGATCACAAATTATTATTACTTATTTTATTTCAAATATGAAATATATTTAGCAATTAAAACTTATAAACATATTAAAAATTTGAACTTGCAAATATATATATTATTTAATTTTTCATGCATTTTCATACAATTCATAACTTACACTTGCTTTGAACATAAATCATTAACACTTTTTATTTTTAAAATATTGATTTAAAATACATTTAGGTGTAAAACACATGAACATGCTTAAAAATTAAACTCCTAAAACAATAGAAAAAATGTAATTATAAGTACAGTTGTCATTTTTGTATTTATTTCATGATTCAGATACATTTATCATATCGATGATCTATACTTGTTCGGTAAATTGGAGAACGATCAAAGTAATGGGCTTATCTAACCTTTGAACTATTCTAAAAAGCTCTGGACCATTTACTCTCACTTCACTTGGCTTTCATTCTATATAATTCCTTTATATCCAACGTAGAACACTACTTTGACTTAACTCAAATGGCCATGAACATACATAAAAAATTTGTGCACATCATTAATCTTTCCAATAAAGTAAACATTACCTAAATGTTTTCATTTCCTTGTTTCTTCCATATTTTTCTGTGAGGCCAATTTGCTCTTCTGTTTGTAAGGACTAGAACAAGTCGACTATTCTTAAGTAAATTTGCCAATCAATTTTAGTCGGAGTTTCACATATTTGGGTGGCATAAGAGTATTAGAAGATTAGCCATCATTATTTGAAGATTAGTGGATCATTATTTTATGGAGACAAGTGTCCTACATCTCTAATAGTTCTTCAAAAAAAATTAATGGACCATTATTTTTATGCTTTTGATGGTAGAGTTAATAATATAGAAAGAGTGTAGAAAGAGTGAAAAATTAACTTCTATGATTATTTCTTCTCATATAAAATGAAACAAAGCTCGAGATATTAATCGAACTTATTAGAAAACACTTGCAATGCATGGTTACTGCATTATTTTACTTACATCACCAAATCATATAATCAAACAAAGTGCTCAGAGAAGCCTAATACCTCTTTTTAACTTCCCCTACAGGAATATAAAAGGAAACCAATTAGGTCTCTTTCTATATTGCTCCATTAGGTTGTGTGGTAAGCCCAAAACCAAAGGGATAAAGTGGATCATAATGCACATCACCAACATTCATGGGCAATTGATCTACACTCTTGAACCAAGTTCTTGACAACTTTCCAGTAAAACCATAGTCACCAAATAGCACATCAGCCACCCCTTGGCCTTCAGTTCCAGGCAGCCATGCAGCCACTAGGGCATCCATCATTGGAAGGTATGGTTCTACAACTAGTGGCCTACCGGAGATCAACACCACGACACACTTGATTTTGGTACAGACATTGATCATTGTATTGAGGCCTGGCTCAGGAATAGTTAGGTTCAAATTGTCACCTGCACCTTCAGCATAAGGGGGCTCTCCCACCACCACAATGGCATAGGAAAATTTGTTGGCATTCAATGAGTCTACATTAGGGTTTTCACTGTAAACAATTTCCGTTTTGGGATTAACTGCTTTTGATATTGCATTTAGTATTGTTGTTCCTGAAATTAGAAAGAAAGAAAAGATTTTTAAGTAACATGACATATAATATATGAAATGAATTTAATTTAAAAGACATATGCTTTTGTGTATGCATACCAGAAGTGAGGTTGTTACTATTGAGTCCTTGCCAAGTAATAGTCCAACCACCACATTGCAATCCAAGATTGTTGGCATGGCTTCCTGCAACCAAGATTTTTGAGGTCTTCTTTGGGAGTGGAAGGAGGGGTTTCTTGGCATCTTTGCCATTCTTTAAGAGCACAAGCGATTTTCTCACCGCCTCTCTTGCCAGATCTCTATGAGCCTTTTCATTTGAAAATAGGTTCAAAAGGAAAAATAAATTAATGAATGAATAGGAAGAACTTTGATTTATTGAATTATTAAATTCCAAATTAAAATTTTATAAGTTATAAGTCACTAGCTTACTTGGGTCCGAATTTGGTTGATTAAGCTATGATCCGCTATGGGGTTCTCAAAAAGACCCATGCTAAATTTGACCCTCAAAATCCTTTTGACTGCATCATCAATTCTGCTCATTGGGATTAAATTGTTGTTCACATGGGACGTTAATATGCTAAGAAACTCTGTGATATTGGGTGGGACCATCACCTGCATTTTGCAATAGAACAAATCTAATCCACGTCAGAAACACGTAGACGAAAAAACATTTTAATCTTTAAAGTTTGAACTATCCATATTTCCTAACTAACCATGTCAATCCCAGCATTAATTGCTCTTGATAGAGACGTTGGATAATTCTCTTCCATTGGGTGTGAAATTTTGTCCACACCTTGCCAGTCTGAGATAACAAATCCCTACAAAGATTGTAGCGAAAAGAACACTGAAACTTTTACAAGAGTTTAATTGCACAAATAGTCCAAGTAAATTATTTGTAAATTCATAATGCATACTCTAAATCTGAGGGTGGTTTTGAGGAATTGGGTGATAAGATCTTCATGTGCATGCATCTTCACACCATTCCAACTTGAAAAAGAAACCATGATAGACGACACACCCTTGATGATGGAGTGATAGTATGCAGGCATATGAATGCTCAGCAACCCCTTCCAATCTATCAATGTGTTGTTCTCATTGATCCCATTAACTGTACCCCCATCACCAACAAAGTGCTTTGCACAGGCCACAACTTTGTCCCTGCATTTTTTAAAGTTAAAAAAAAAAAAAAAATTATAAAAAAAAATTCCAATTATATGTTTTTGGTTATTGCGGTAGTTCTTGATAAGTATTATTTTATAATAGTGATTTGGGAAGTTTTCTTGAACTTACTTTCCACCTACGTATGGGACACCCTTCGATGAATTGGAAGGGATTTCTCCTTGTAGACCAAGAATAATATCTGTCATTTGCTCAACAATTTCCGAGTCTTCACTGTAACTCTCATAGCACCTACCCCATCTTGGATCTCTACACACCTGTATATATATATATATATATAACATTTTTCAAACCCCCTTCATTTAATAATTTTATGCAGCATATATGAGCACCTCAAGCATATTATATCATTTGTGTTTGTATTAGATTTTAAGAGAGATATGATAAATATATTAAGAATAATAATTAGTATTTCATGTTCCAAAAATTTGTACATACAGCAATGCATGGTGAAAAGGAAAAGGGAATGCCAGTAGCTCTGGTTTCAAGCGCTGTAACAGCTCCAATCCTCTTCACAAGCTCTGGATCTCTGCATCATATATATTTACAATTCGTTGTTATTAGTTACAGGTAAAAAATGAAATAAAGAAAGAAAAAGTGAAGTTGAGTAAAATTCAAGATTTTAATTGTTTGAAGTAATTTATGTGTATACCACTACAAGCTAATGATGAATTAATTACCTGGTTGCCCCAAGCCCCACATTGTGAGGAAATATGGTGGCCCTATACAAGTTATTGTGGCCATGCACCGAATCAAGCCCAAGCATCATGGGAATCCCAAGCCTGCTGGCCAATGACCCTTTCTGGAATCCGTTGACCATCTCCACCCACTGCTCCGGTGTCGCGCGGAGGTCACCGCCGGGGGGTTTTCCCGCGGCGACGATGAGGCTGCCGATGGAATACTGTTTCATGATCTCCGGCGTCACCTGCAGCCTATCGATCTGAGCCATCTGCCCGATTTTCTCCTCCAGCGTCATCTGCGCCATGAGGCTCCTTATCCGAACGTTCAATGGCTGTTTGGAGTCCTTGTACCGGGTGTCGGTGGGCCGGGCCGATCCGGCCCGTGAGGCCAGTAGTATCAGGAGCAGAAGGGAGAGGGTTGGGAGTTGCATGACATTGGATGACCTTGACGACTTCATTCAGAATTTCTTCCGCTGAAATATGATGATCAGAATTAATGAAAATCTTATAATAGATTAAATGGACAACTTAAATATTAATGTTACGAATATGTGAAGATGTTACAATAAGACAACGTTATAAGTTGTGATGTGAAAGAATCTAAACGAATTTTTTACAACTAAAAGAGAAATGAAAATGTCAACTGATAGCAAACAATGTGTGTGTGTGTGTGTGTGTGTGTGTGTGTGTGTCTGCATGCATGTGATTCATTTAAACAAAAAAAGGAAAAATAAATAATTGAAAGCATGAAAATGAGCTACATGAAATGATAAGTAAAAGGGAAAATCAACGAAGAAGATGAATCAACCTGAGGAGCAAAGAGAAGAATTGCTATTTGCCAAGGTAGAATGAAATGAGATTGAGTGGACAGTGATGGTTATGTAGCTGCCCAACACCACCTATTTATAGTAGTGCTCTAGGGTTGACCTGTTGAATCCTTTTCAAAATCCACGTCTTTGCATCTAAATTGTATTTCAAAGTACCTAATATTTTAAATTTTGTAAATAAGCATCTCAATTTAAATAGTGAATCATACACGACCACTAGCTCTTGATTATTAAAAAAATAATTTTGTTTTAGTTCTATTCGGGCCAAAAAAGACAAATCCTTTCGTTTCTGATTGGATAGAATAAAGTAACATACTAGGCTTGATACTTTGACTATACACTGTATAATAGAATGGAATATTTATTCATCAATGCACCGTGGTATATAGAAATAAATAAATTTACCATATGCATTGGGAGAGAGAGAGAGAGAGAGAGAGAGACCACATAGTTGATTCTTATTGGCCAATGGTAAAGGAAGACAATTGGCGGGGAAGACCAAGTAGTTGATTCTTATTGGCCAATGGTAAAGGAAGACCATTTGCGGTTTAGGACACTTCCATACTGCCTCACTACCTTCATCGTACCCCGCAGAAGTGCAGACACCAGAATAGCGAACCACTTGACTTATATGCAACCAGATATTATAATGTTTTATTTGTTGTATAAAATTTTATTAGAATAAACTTAATTTAGCATTCAAACTTATAAATCAAGAAAAAAAAAATCAAAAAAGAGTGAAACTGAAAGATATTTTCATTTCTTCTTTCAAGTTCCGTTTCTTTAATTATTTTCTCTATACTTTAATTTATTCTATTCTTTTTCATACTTTTTTCTCTTCTCATTTTGCAAATAATTATATTATTTATATTTTAAAGAGATAATTTATTTATATAATTATGCGTATACATTAATGTGCCTAGTAGTTTGATTGCATTCAGTATGTTAGTGTGCATTTAAACGTGTTTAGTAAGTATTTTATTCATGGGGAAAAGGCGCTGCCATAGTAAGCACGTTTCTACAACCACGGCGGCCTCTACACGCCACCGGTGGACGTGAAGTCGGACTGTCACATTTAGTTTTTGACTCACGCTTCTCCATTACCAGAATGTTTTGCTGACTCAGAAACTAAACTCTTTCAATAATTTTGAATATAATATTTCGTATTTAGCAAGTTATTGAATTCAGATTTATTTAATTATGCATAAATGGGTTTGTGAGATAATAATAAAATAAAGAATAAGACACTGACTGGATAACTAAAATAATGAAGAAGGTGAAAGGAGTTGTGTTGAAATGAATTGTATATTTAGAAGGAACATTTTAATAGAATAAATAATATGATTTATTTAAATATATGTATAAAATATATAATAGTGATTCGACATTATGATAGTTTATATAAATGATAATTGTATTATAGTGCATAAATAAAAATAAATATGAATATACATGTATTAATTAGATTTTCAATATGTGTAATTAGATGTGACAATATGTGACATAACCCGAACCTAACATGAAATCAATGGATTTGTGTTAAACCTTCGTAGGCGTAGGTCAAAATCAGATCAAACTGACGATCTTAGAAAAAAGAATAGGTCAATTTTAGGTTATTCGATAGGTTGACCCATGATCCATTTATATATTTGAAATAACAAGAAACTAAAAAACTTCAAACTTCAAGTGCAATTAGAATTACTTTTTGAAGTAATAGTATCAAAATCAAAAGAAAAATTCCAACGTGTAAAAACCTATTTTTAACTCTATTTTTGTTAAAAAAAATTTTCTTGTTACAAGTTATTGGGTCAAGTTCTGGTCAGTCGTGAAATTAGCGGCTCAAATTTGAGTTAAAAAATTGATTTGCAAAAATAAACGGGCCAGTTTAGATTGGTGTTTTGCGTGTAATACCCATGTTTTAACTCGACCCACCAGTATGATATGGGTTAGTTTAGATTGATACTTTGCGTGTAATACTTGTGTTTCAACTCAATCCACTAATCTGATCTATTATCACTTCTAGGTGTAATGATTAAAAAATAATTAGTTAGTTATATATAAAAGAGGAAAATTTTGAATTTGAATGAAAATATTGTTTAATGTTATGTTTGATAATATGAAATTCAGGATGTTATTTTGAAATTAAAAGTTTAGTTCCAAACGTAACCCTAGCTTTGGCCAGTATTTAGAAAAATATTTTAAAATTTTATACAAATACAAACTTTCATTGGTTTTGAGAGATGGGGTGTAGTGGTCAAACTTGACTTAGGCCTAAGGTGTATTTTGATTGGCTATCCAATCAAATGACTTAAAAAATAATAAGAGTTGGAAATATATGTAAAATAATAATAATGTGATTTTAATAAAAAATAATAATTGAACTGAATGGTAGTTTTACATATGGCATCAATGAAAAATTTTAGGTTAAATTTATCAAAAAGAAAAAAGGACTACATATCTCTAGTGGCAATTTTTGTATTTGAATTTTACTGATCAAGAAAATTGAGACAAATTAAAATAAATTTGAATCAAACGGACTTGTGGGTCCAAATTTTCAAATTAAACATCCTAATTCTTCTTTCAAGAACAAGATTTAAGATTTGAATAATTTTTCAAGAAAAAACTTGCACTTGATCTTTCTTAAAATTTGTTAGATCTTCAATTACGTTGATTCACTGGTTTAACACCACAATTTTGAATCAAATATTAAAATTTGTTAAATTTCCACGAAAAACATTTTGAATTTGGAGAAGAATGCCAAAAATCTTCCTTCAACTTTAGAAAAAATTTGTGGAGAGAATTTTGAAATCTCTTGAAACTTCAACTTTTCAAGACTTCAATTTTTTGATAGGGCTTCAATTGTCTTGTCTTCTATAAAATTGGCTACTATTTATAGATGGATGAGAGATAATTTTACTAAATTAACATGTTGATGTGGCATACTTTTATTAGTCACTTCAATTTGGAGCTTATCACTATGTTTAACTTGATAAGCTTGGACTTGTAGGGATTATTATCTCCATGATTTGATAAGATCTTGATATTTACCAAAATTTGATTAGTCAATTAAAATGTCAATTTTTATTTATTTATTTTAAAAATTATATTTAATTTAAATCTCCAGGTATAAATAAAAAATATTTAACTAATATTTTGTATCGTATCTTTTACATATTGTTATTTGATTAGACATGAAATTTGAGTGTTTACAAATGCCTCTTTGATACTTGTTCATGAAGAAAATTTTTTTGAATGAATAAATTTTAAAGTTTTTTGAAACACCTTTTTTAATTGGAGTTCGTGCAAATGGCCCAAGATTTTAATATTGGACTTGTAATGGGCCTCTTTAATTTCATCACCAAATATTCTTGGGTCATTGTCAGAGAGCAGCCTAAAGTGTTTACCGTTTTTTTCTTTTATTGGGATTGTCACTTAAGGAGCCCAAATTGCATCAACAACCCATGGCTATGTTTGGAAGAATGGTTTTCTTGAAAATAATGTTTGTTAAGACTTATATTGAAATCAGTAGCATGTTTAGTTGTAAAATTTTAATAAAATTAAAATATTAATTTATTTGAATATATTAATAAAATAAATAAAAATGATTGGATGATGTCATAGTATATAGAGATAATAATTAGTTTACTGAGTATAAATAAATATAAATGTAAGTATATGTGTAATATATATATATATATAAGTATTAATTTAATTGTGAATATGTGTAATGATTAAATAATAAATAGTTAGTTATACATGTAAAAGAATGATATTTTGAATTTGAATCAAGATGTAAATTTTGATGAGTAATGTGTTTGGAAGTATGAAGTTTTATGAGATATGACAGAATTGTAAGTCGGGCTCCAAACATAGCTCATACTTTTAGTTATCGGCGGTTAACTTGGCCCTTTGATTTTCACACAACAAAGATGGATACCTCATGCCGTGCATCCCTCATGTGAGGATTTCTATCCCTTGCACTTGCATAGCTATTTGTGACAGCTCGGGCAAATACCAGAATTTTGAATTGCTTTCTTCTCATCACGAGATTTAGTTCAAAAGTGAAAACTATTCACAATACATGCTTTATAACTCTTTCCATGTGCCATAGGACTAGTAGCCAATTTTCTAATTTCTTCTAGAAAACATATTGACCCTTCCTTACTGCACACCTAGTTTAGAAAACAAAAGTCATTTGGAAATTTAAATGCAATTAGATAATTATCATATCGACCTACTTTTGTCATAATTACTTACATAAGATTTGAACCACTTGTGAAATGTTGCATTATGGATACTATCAATTTCCATATGCAATGCAATTCGTTTCTCCCTTGCAATTGAAGCAATATGCATACTGCAATATACTTTTCCTAGTTATATTTTTATAAAACTTCACATAAACATTACTTTATAAGAATACATGACTTACAACTTGTATTGAGCCACAAATTCAACATGTCTAGGAACCCATCGATGAGCTTGAATCAATGTAGTGTTATCGAATATTGTCTGCTTGCCTTTTCTTAAAACTCGAGTAGTTATCTCCATCCTAATTTCATAATGGCGAGTTTTCTTTGTTTCAATGTCCTTTACATATCTTGCACAAAAGTTCATACACTCATCCACTAAGTAACCTCTAGCAATTGATCCTTCAAGTCATGCTCGATTGCAAACATATTTTTTTTAATGTAAGTAAATATCTAAGAACGATAAGAAATTGAAATATTTGATAGAAGTTCAATGTGTGTGTGAATATATATATGTCAATTTTTTTTTTTAAAATTAGATTTTTAACATACCTTTCAGCTGGATACATCTATTGAGATTGAATTGAGTCACTTTTTAATACTTCATCAACCAAATAGATATAGAAAGATGCTCCGTAATATCAAAAAAAGATGGAATAAATATTTTTTTCCAAATTACACAATGTTAATGCAATCCGCTCTTGCAATTTATCTAATGTATGCATTGTATTAGCTTTGGAGCACAATTGATTCCAAAAGTTTTCCAATTCAATCAACACACTTACTAAATTTGTCAATAGTGCTTTACGAGCTAGAGTAGGAAGTAACTGTTGAATTAAAATATGATGGTCATGACTTTTCAATCCTAGTACAGTTCTTGATGGAATATTTACACGACGTGCAATGTTAGATGCATATCCATTGGATCTCTAATACTCTTTGCAAAATACATCTTTTTCTTTTTTATTTTTTCCATTGTAAATGTAGTTGGTGGAAGAATATCTTTCCCAGAAGGGTGTGGTTGCGGCCATAAAGGCTTACGAATATTCATAGATTTCAACTGTAACCTAGCTCTTCTATGATCCTTTAATTTTTTCTTATCACTTAATATAGTCTCCAAAGAATATTATCGCAAAATTTTTTCTCTAGATGCATCACAGCAAGATTGTGTCGAATTAAGTTATGCTCCCAATATTCATATGCTCTCAAATAATTACATTTTAAAAGTTATGAACATATTAAAAAATTAACTTACATATATATAAAAATGAATATTATTAAATATTTTCATGCATTTTCATATAACTACAAAACTTTAATTGTTTTGTACATGAATTATTAATACCTTTTCTTTTGAAAAAACCAATTTAAAATACCTGGAATAATCAACTTCTATGATTATTTCTTCTTATATAAAGTTAAACAAAGCTCGAGATATTAATTAAATTTATTAGATAACACTTACATGCATGCTTACTGCATTCTTTTACTTACATCACCAAATCATATAATCAAACAGGGTCATCGAGAAGTCTAATACCTCTCTTAACTTCCCCTCAAGGAATGTAAATGGAAACCAATTACGTCTCTTTCTATATTGCTCCATAAGGTTGTGTGGTGAGCCTAAAACCAAAGGGAAAAGTGGATCATAATGCACATCGCCGACATTCATGGGCAGTTGGTCTACTTTCTTGAACCAAGTTCTTGATAACTTTCCAACAAAACCGTAGTCACCAAATAGCACATTAAACACTCCTTGGCCTTCAGTTCCAAGGCAACCACGTGGCCACCAGGGCATCTATGATTGGAAAGCATGGTTCTATGACTAGCGGCCTGCCGGAGATCAACACCACAACACATTTGATTCTACTACAAACATTGGTTATTGTACTCACCTGGCTCTGGAATAGTCAGGTTCAAATTGTCACCTCCACCTTCAGCATAAGGGGGCTCTCCCACCACCACAATGGTATAAGAAAATTTGTTGGCATTCAAGGGGTTTACATCAGCGTTTTTGCTGTAAACAATTTCTGTATTGGGATTAACTGCTTTTGACATTGCATTTAGTATTGTGGTTCCTGAAATTAGAAAGAACGAAGAGATTTTTAAGTAGTGTGACATGAAATATATGAAATGAATTTAATTGAAATGACAAATTTATGTACTTGCACGCCAGAAGCGAGGTTGTTACTGTTGAGTATTGTAAAACCACCACATTGCAATCCAAGGTTGCTGGCATGGCTTCCTGCAACCAAGATTTTTAAGGTTTTCCTTGGGAGTGGAAGCACGGGTTTGCTTCGCATCTTTTCCATTCTTTAAGAGGACAAGTGATTTCCTCAGTGCCTCTCTTGCCATGAGCCTTTTGATTTGAAAGTAGGTTCCAAAGGAAAAATAAATTAATGAATGAGTTGTAAGAACTTAGACTTAATTAACTATAATATTCCACATTAAAATTTTAAAAAGTTATAAGTAACTAGCTTACTTGAGTCCGAATTTGTTTGATTAAGCTATGATCAGCTATGGGATTCTCAAAAAGACCCATGCTGAATTTGACCCTCAAAATCCTTTTGACTGCATCATCAAATCTGTTCATTGGGATTAAATTGTTGTTCACAGGGGCAGTTAATATGTGAAGAAACTCTGTGATATTGGGTGGGACCATCACCTGCATTTTGCAATAGAGTAAATCAAGTCCACGTAAGAAACCAAGTAGTAGACACAAAAACTTTAGGTAAGCAATTCTTTGAAGTTTGAACTTATCCATTTTTACTAAGCATGTCAATCCCGGCATTAATTGCTCTTAAAAAGTGAGGATGGATAATTCCCTTCTATAGGGTATAATTTTGTCCACACCTTGCCAGTGAGATAACAAAACCCTACAATGATTGGAGCAAAAAGTATAGTGAAAAAAACTTAATTAAGTCTTTAATAAGAGTTTAATTACTTATACTGTAAATTCATAATGCATACTCTATATCTGAAGGTGGTTTTGAGGAATTGGGTGCTAAGATCTCCATTTGCATGTATCTTCACACCATTCCAACTTGAATATGAAACCATGCCAGATGACACACCCTTGCTGATGGAGTGATAGTATCAAGGCATGCGAAAGCCCAGCAACCCCTTCCAATCTGTTATTGTGTTGTTCTCATTGATCCCATTTGCTGTGCCCCCATCACCAACAAAGTGCTCTGCACAAGCCACAACTTTGTCCCTTTATTTTTGAAAGGCCAAAAAAGAGAAAAGATTAACATTGCTAGTAATTCTTGACAATTATTATTTTATATTAGTGATTAGAAATATTTTCGTGAACTTACTTTCCACCTACGTATGGGACACCTTTTGCTGAATTGGAATGGATTTCTCCTTTGTAAACCAACAATCATGTTGTCATTTGCCCAACAATTTCTGAGTCTTCACTGTAACTCTCATAGCACCTACCCAATCTTGGATCTCTACACGCCTGCATTTATATCCACAATAACACTTTTCAAACCCCATTGATTTTACGCAGCATTTTTGAGCACCTAATTTATCTTATTATTACAATTTTATTCGTATTATATCGTAAGAGATATATTAATAAATATATAATTAAGATCGTAAGTGGAGTTTCAAGTTGAATGAATTTATTATACATAAAGCAATGCATGGTGCAAAGAAAAGGGAGTGCCGGTAGCTCTGGTTTCAAGTGCTGTAACAGCCCCAATCCTTTTCATAAACTCTGGATCTCTGCATCATATACATTCACCAGACAATGCCGTTATTTACAAAGGAAAATAAAATTAAAAAAAATAATAGAAAAAAAGTCAAGTTGAATAAAACTCAAGATTTTATATGAAGTACAGCTCCAATTATTTCATTTTTCCTCTTTTCTAAATACAGTAATTAGATATCATTTTGGCCACACTACTTCAAATTACCTGTACATGCATTGCACGAAATTTTCTTCAAACACGGTCAAAATATGTAAACTACTGCTAGCTAATGATGAATTGATCACCTGGTAGCCCCAGGCCCCACATTGTGAAGAAATATAGTGGCCCCATACAAGTTATTATGGCCATGCACTGAGCATCATTGGAATCCCAAGCCTGCTGGCCAATGACCCTTTCTGGTATTCCTTCACCATCTCCACCCACTGCTCCGGCGTGGCGCGGAGGTCGTCGCAGGGGGGCTTTCCCGCAGCGACGATGAGGCTGCCGATGGAATACTGTCTCATGATCTCCGGCGTCACCTGCAGCCTATCGATCTGAGCCATCTGCCCGATTTTCTCCTCCAGCGTCATCTGCGCCATGAGGCTCCTTATCCGAACCTTCAATGGCTATTTGGGGTCCTTGTACTGGGTGTCGGTGGGCGGATCACGGGTCTGGCCGATCCGGCCCGTGAGGCCAGTAGTAACAGGGGCAGAAGGGAAAGGATTGGGAGCTGCATGATCTTAACGACTTTATTCAGAATTTCTTCGGCAGAAATATATGACGATCAAAGTTCATGAGAATTATCATATAGTAAACGGGTAACTTTAAATAATGTTACAAATATGTGAAGATGTTACAATAAAACAACGTAAGTTGTGATATGAACGAATTGAAAAGAATATACAACTAAAAAGGAAATGAAAATGTCAACTGATAGCAAACAATGTTGACGTGTGTCTGTGCATGCATGCATGGGATTCATTCAAACAAAATGGAAAAATGAATAATTGAAAGCAAGAAACTGATCTGCATTAAATGAAGTAAAAGGGAAGATCAATGAAGAAGATGAACCAACCTGAGGAGCAAAGAGAGGAATTACCATTCGCTAAGGTAAGAATGAAACGAGATTGAGTGGATAGTGATGGTTAAGTAGCTGCCCAAAACCGTCTATTATAGTGCTCTAGGGTTGATCTGTTGAATCCATTTCAAAACCCGTGTCTTATTTATATTCCACAGTTCTGACTTACATCCGAAATATATTTCAAAGTAACCAATTTTCTAAGTTTTGTAAAATAAGCGTCTCAATTTAAATACTGGAACGTACGTGACCACTTGTTCTTGATTACTAAAATATTTCGTTCCTTCCTATTCAGCTGGTCAAATGAGGTGATCCCTTTGTGTCCGAATGGATAGAATAAATTAATATAAAAAGCTAAATACTTTGAATTTACACTATATGACAGAATGGAATATTTATCCATATCTATACATAATAGTATATGAAAATAAATATATTTACAAAGTACGTACACACGGAGACACTTGCAAAGTAATATACTGTGTGTGGGTGTGTGCCCGTGAGTAGATGATCCTTGTTGGCCAGTGGTAAAGCAAGACAAATTGCGGCTGGTCCAACTCGTTTCAGAAGGACACTTCTCCTACACCATCTCGTAACACGAAATACAGCATATCTTAGTTTGTTTTTTTTGTTCTATAATTTTAATTCATGCTTAATTTACTCTACTTGAATTGCCAAAATTATATAGATAGTAATGTTAACTCACTCCCTTGTGCAAATTTTTCCGTAAATTGTATTCATTGTAGTAAATTAAATTAAAATAATAAAAAGAGTGAAATTGAAATACGTCACACACAATAGAAAAAACATAAAATTATATTACAAGAGAATGGAGGAAAATGATAACAAGCATAAGATATTTCATTAAGAGTATTGTAATAATTTAACATTATGTAACCAAAGTCATGTATTAGCCTTAATATATGAAACAGAGTAGGGCAAAATGATAATATGTAAAAAAAAAATAAAGAATATTTAAATAATTATACATTGTGAAAACAAACCTCCTTTTTTGAATAATATCTACTATAGATAGATAAATAAAATCCGCCATTGTTTTGTGTCATTAATTAATTAACTAATACACACACACACACACACATACACATACAGACAAAGATATACATTATCGCAAGAGAAGAATTAGAATTTTTTATTTTTGTAAACTCTTGCATTCATGAGACGTTTTGATTCGCTACGTACCATTAATGATTAATTAAACTATTAAGTTTAAAAGCTTCTATTTTGATATATGATATATTCTATTTATTGGAAATGAGAGGCTCATTTTTGTTTTCAAATGAATAATATTAAAAATTCCCTTATATTTTATATTTTCCTCCTATTTTATTTATTTAACCATCTTAATTTCCTCATCTTCAATTTTTTTTCAAAGTTTTTCCTTTCTTATTATGCAAACAATACACATAATATTTATATTTAAAAATTAATTTTAATTAATTTATTTAATTATGCATCTGCATTAATTGTGAGAAATTGAAAGTATTGTTAGTATGCATTTAAACGCATTTAGTAAGCATTTTATCTGTTGAAAAAACGTGTAGCAATTGTCTCCAATCACAGGATGGCCATGCTAGCAATGGTGCTCAACTCCACCTCAGTGAAAAATAAAGGTAATGTTACAACTCATGTTATATCACATCCTATAACATTTGATGTTTTTAATTTCAGTAGCGGTGATGATGAAGATATTTCTTATGATGAGTCACTAGGCTTAAACTAGACATTGGTGGACAAGCTGTCAATTACCTGCAACAACAATAAAAAATTGAAGGTGGAAAATAAGCTATTGATGAAAGAGCGAGATGAGGCATGTGCATCTCATGATAAGCTAGAGGAAGAATTTCAAGCTCTGCATTTTGCCTACGAGATATTACAACATGAAGTAGAACAATCTTCTACTGTGCTGAAAAGGCTAAGCATTAGAAAAGCCAAATTGGAGGACATCCTAACCATGGGCAAGGTATCTAGAGATCACCATGGGTTGGATACAGTAAAGAATTTAGTGTGAGGACTTTAGAAGGTGAACAAAGGAGTTTTGTGAAGGAGAATTTGCTAGAGATGGATTGTGTTACTACATATATTTCAACATGGCGTAGACTTGACCCTACACATGTTACTACATGTCCTAAAACAAAGAAGTAGAAACTACAACCTAAATGTACTTATTGTCATTTATATAGTTACCATATCTCTTCATGCTATAGGTTACTGAGATACATAATGGAAGGAAGGCAAGTTCCCATCAAGCAAGCCTTTTATAGGCATATATAGGTAAGAAAAGGTGAATAAAAGTGCTTGGTGATGAATGCTTCACTATATGTTATATCAGGTGATAGCTAGTACTTCGACAGCAGTTGCTCGTGATACATGACTAAAAACAGGGTGTATTTAAGCAACTACAAGCCATGTTTAGATGGGACAGTTTGATTTGGTGATCATGAGAAAAGCAAAGTCATTGGTAAAGGCATGCTGAATGTTGCCGATTTATCAAGATTAAAGAACGTGCTTCATGTGGAAAATAGGTAAACTTCATTAGCATCAACCAGTTGTGTGATAGCAACCTAGATGCGCATTTCACCAAAGATAAGTGTTGTGTATTCAAAGGACATATGTGTATCATGAAATGAAGGCGATCCGTTAATAATTGCTATTTATAGAAAGAGTCAGACCATCTACAAGAGCACTGGAATAGATGAAGCTGATTTGTGGCACCAAAAGTTGGGATATACAAACTGACACAATCTAGTAAAAATATTTAGATTTGGAGTATGGCAAAGGCTACTAATCCTAAGCAAGGAAAAACATAAGAGTCCTCGTAGAGCTTGCTATCTTGGAAGCAAAAAAAAAAAAATGTCAAACAAGAAGTTGTAACATGTGGATACCTCCAAGATCCTTAAGCTCCTACAATCGATCTCATTGGACTAATTGACCACGTAAGCTATGGAGGTAAATGTTACATATTTGTATGTGTTAATGATTATCCTTGTAATACATGAGTAGACTTTATTAAATATAAGTCTGATGCTTTTTAAGTATTTCGAAAGTTGTGTATAAGATTTAACACAAAAAAATCTCACATTAGAAGAGTGGCCCGAATTAAAATCAATCACAAAAAGGAGTTCTAAAACCAAGAGTTTGCCAACTTTTGTGAGGAATTTGGGATCAAACATGAGTTTTTTGCTCCAAGTACTCCACAACAATGGAGTGACAGAAAGAAAGAACAAGCCACTCTAGGACATGGCAAGGGTGATGCTAAATGCAAAAGATTCACATTTAAAGTGGTGGATTGAAGCTGTGAACAAGGCTTGTTATATCATCAACAGAGTCAACCTTCAGCCGACGCTTGGAAAGACACCCTACGAGCTATAGAGGGGGAGAAGACCAAATATAAGTTACTTTCATGTCTTTGGAAGCAAGTGTTACATCTTAAAGGAACATGATCAAATTGGCAAATTAGTGTCTAAGTCAAATGAAGAGATCTTCTTGGGCTATTCCACCACAATTCGAGCCCAGTGTTTTCAATAAGGAGGATGGATGCTGTGATGAAATCTACAAATATGATCATGAATGATGTTGAACCCAAAAGAAAGCCTACATAGGTTGAGCCAAAATGATAGGCAGACGAGAAGAATAGGAGGCGGAAGAAATTGAATTAGATAGTTGATGCAAAAAATGTTACAACACGCAAAGCAACAAATAGTGATGTTTCAAATAATAAAACTAAAATTCCTGAAGGATTGAGGATAGGTAGACAAAATCATCCTCCTGACCTGGTGATTGGTAGCATAACTGAAGGAAGAAGTACAAGAAATGTTCCTAGCATAAACTGCAGGGAGTTAGTTGGATATCTTTGCTTTACTTCCTCTATTGAACCCAAAAACATTAATGATGCTTTAAATGATGAGTTTTGGATAGCAGCTATACAAGAAGAATTGGCCCAATTTTGGCGTAATAATGTATGGAAATTGGTGGAGAGACCTAAAAGAGTGAACATAATCAACACCAAATGGGATACAAGAATAAAACTGATGAATATGAGAATATCTCTAGAAACAAGGAAAGACTTGCGACATAGGGGTACACCCAAGTGAAAAGAGTTGACTACGAAAAGCATTTTACACCTATTGCAACACTAGAATATGTGAGAATGTTGTTAGCAGGAGCTCGTAGCATGGACTTTAAGGTATACCAAATGGATGTGATGAGTCCCTTCTTAAACAGTTTTCTTATGGAACAACCCAAGGGATTTGAAGATCTATACCTTCCAAATCATGTTCATAGGTTGAAAAGGTATTGAATGGGCTAAAGCAGGCTCCTCGAGCATAGTATGAATGATTGTCACAATACTTGTTACAACACGACTACTAAACATGGGGAGCAGATAAGAACTTATTTTTGAAAAAGATCAAAAAGGACAATATTGTTGCTTAAGTCTACCTGGATGATATAGTTTTTGGTTCTACGTTAAAAACTTAATGAGTTTGTGTCATGCATGGAGAGTGAGTTTGAGATGAGTATGATGGGTGAACTCAAGTATTTTTTTTTAGGACTGCAAGTTCAATAATTCAAGGAGAAAATATTTATCTCACAATCCAAATATGAAAAGAACCTAGTGAAGAAGTTCAGCTTGAAGAACTCACGACATGTTAGAACACTGCTTGCCACAAATGGTAAATTACTAGGGAAGACATAGGAAAACCTATACACCCAACCATCTATCATAGCATGATTCGTGAACTTTTTTATCTGATTGCAAGTAAAGCTAACATTTGTCATAATATGGGAGTATGTGCATGGTACAAGGTGGCGGCCATGGAATTTTAGATTCTAGCACTAAAACGAATTATTCACTATGTGAATGGAACTCTAGATTATGAGATATGTTACAATAGATGTTGTAACATTGTGTTGATAGGTTATACTGATGCTAACTGAGCTGTTATTGCTAATGACGGAAAGGGCACAACTAGAAGCTATTTATTCATGGGAAGCAATTTAGTCTCATGTTATAGCAAGAATCAAAACTACATTTTAGAGTCTACAGTTGAGGCGAAATACATAGCTACTAGAAGTTGCTGTTCACAACTGTAGTGGATAAAATAGATGATGATGATGGATTATGGGTTAGAACAAAATGTGTTAAAGGTTTTATGTGACAACATGAGTGCTATTAACATTTCCAAAAACCCAGTGTAGCATTGGAAGACAAAGCATATTGACATTCGTTGTCACTTTATTTGAAGTTTGATGGAGAAAAGAGTCATGTGATAGAACATGTTGTGACAGATCGTTAGTATGAGGGCATATTCACAAAAGCCCTTAATGCACTAAGGTTTGAAATGCTGCAAAGTTCCATAGACGTATGCCTACCTCAGTAAATCAGATTTCTTAAATTTTATAAAAATAGTTTGTACATATTGTGTACACATATTTTTTTTTATAGGATCTTTCTTTTAATTATTGGGTGCTGAAGGATGAAAATTTTATGACCGTTAAGTGGTTTTAAGGTGTTGTGATGATCAGATAATACAACAGGTAGTTACATAAGCTAATGTGGTAGAAGAAATCTTGTTCTCCAAGGGAAATTGGAATTCTTTATAGTTACCATAATTACCTGACGCATAGTAATTGCCAGAATCATGTAAGATCTCACCTTTCCATTTTCTTCGTGATTCCCAAGATCTATGATAGGACATGATACAGCTTTCCTTATAATAAACTTATACTGAACGATTATAAATAAGGAGATACTCTCAGCCTCTTTGAATCTTACATTCAAACTTATTATCACTTTTGAATTCTCGAAGTTCTTGAAGAAAATTATGGGAATCTCTTTATCCTTCAATGGAATGTGAGTTGAGGATGTTGATGAACCTCTGTCACCAAGATCAGCAAGGTTTGTATACCAATCACCTGTTGAAACACCACTACCAGCCACTCTACCACTCGGTGCTCCTTGACCTGAGACATCGATGGGTGAGGATCCATAAGAACAAGAAGACACTATTATACAAGGTGAAGAAACCACAAATATTATTCAAGAAACTACAAATGGGGTTCAAGAATATGTGAAAGGAACCCAAGAACTTGAGGAAATGGTGGACAAATCTACTACAGGTGGAGATGGGGATACAGATGTACCAACGTTTAGTGTCGCTAATGTAGGTGATGATATAGCACTTGAAACCACAGATATCCTAAATGTAACTGTCAAAGGGGAGAAAGGGAAACACCTTATTCTCTTCGAAAAAGGAGTTTGAAGAGGTGTTTGGTTATGATGCTGTTGCCTTAACACTCACCACCATCCAACGTAACCAAAAATGAGGTAGAAGTAATACACATAGAGAGGAAGAACAAGGACATGAAGAGGAGACGCAGCTGTCCAAACTAAAGCCTGATCGAATTAATGCAGACCACGTAGGATCATTTAAGTTTTATAATAAACATGCAAAATGAAAGTGGGACTATGTGAAACGAAAATCCTTAGTGCTTGAAAGAAAGATGGACAAAAAGATCTTCACAAAAATTGGTTTTACTACTGTCTCGGAACAGCTAGGTTTACAACATGCTGCAATATTTATTACCACATACAATTGAGATTTTGTGCATGAATTCTGCGGTAACCTTGATGAAACCATAGTGAACTATAGCTCTCCATTCCACTGTCGTGTATACGATCATGGGTAGGTTGTCGTATTCTTTTCTACAAAGATTAATGACTTGCTCAATTTGGCTAGTCTTGGATTCCCCAGGATATACCCACCTGAGTTTACATTGGATCTTAATGAGGTTAACACATGTTATAATAAGTGATCATTGTGTGGAATGGTAATCTCTTTGTGAAATACTAATTGCTTAATTGGTTTGTTACTACAGTCTCAAAACTACTCCATTGTCCTTAAAGATGTTGGAATTTTGGTTTTCTGCCTTGGAAGGTGTTTGTCTCTGAATGTTAGGTGTCTAATTTTTAATAATGTTATAACACATGCTGAAGCTGAGTCAATGGAAATTTGCCCCATCTTAGGCTAATGACAAGGCTGCTAAAAGAACAAGAAATGGGCAAAAAGAAGAATGAGATTGATCTAAATTGTCCTTATATGAGATACACTTCAAAAGTCTTCAAAACCTGCAAGGTGAATGACCTTAAGGCTCAAAGCCTCCAATTAATTCTCTAGCTTTCACTGCTCCATAATCACCTATTAAAGCTACTTTTAATGCTCTTGTTACTCTCCCAAGTCTTAGAGTCCTAGATCTATCAACTACAAGATAAAAAGTTTAAACTTGATGAACAGATTAATATTCTTTGTTCTTCTCTACCATGTGTTGCCATACCTCAGTCCCATAACTTTGAAGCAGGATCGTTTGGCACTAAATTAGGCTTGTTCACTCCTATCCATTTTATTTCTAACAAATATGATAATGTTCCACTGAGTGCCCTTTGTCATTATGAGGCCCAAAAGGGGGAGTATGAGTGTTGATGCTCCTTGTGCAAGCAAAGAAGGTGATATTAACTCTAAGTTAAAAGCATTTTGGGGGAGTTCCTATGCTAAGGGAGAGTTTCTGGCTGCTTGCTGCATTTACTATCTGGCTACCTATGGTTTTTGTCTACTTTTTTGTTGACTACTATGGGTTCTTTAGGACTTCTTTTGATTATTGCTACTCTTAAGACCATATGTAGTGATTGGTGTGACTAGACTTAATTAGTTGTAACGTATTTAATAACATATAATGTAACAAATTTTCCTTCAGCTATTGTGAATATAATTTGACAGTTTATGGTGGAATTCCTATCTTATTATCATTATTTTAGACTTCACATCTAGCAATTTTGAATTTCATAATTAAGATTGGAGTTATGCCCTAGGGCTGTAGTTGAGTTAAGTAACTAGCTACTTAAGCTAGACTCGACAAAAAATCAAGGAGCTTGAATTGAAAATTTAAAAAAAAAACAATAATTTATAGCAAATGGGTTTCGAACCCATGACCATTCAGTGCCCATATTAACTAAAAATGTTGCTAACCATTAAGCTATAAGCATACCTATGTAAATTTTATACCATTATATATATAATTTTGAGTTCGAGTAGCTTATCGAGTATCGAACTTATATAATATATGTTTGAATTCCACTCGATCAAAACTAAATTTGAGTTGAGTTGTGGCCGAACTACTCAACTGAGTTGAATCAAGTAACTTGGTCTAAGCTCAATCCTATTGTGCCCCTGAATAACAAAAGGGGAAAGTTTTAGTGCCACGTGCCATATATTTATGAGTTGTCATTATTCTTAGCACAACCTATCAATATAGCACTAACATAATGGATTAATTACACAAGAAGATTTTGCATTTTTGAAAACTTGTGACAAGGAATTTTACAATAATTTCTAGTCATAAAATCTATCAGATCTTGTCAGATCATTTTTGACAATTTCTTCCTTCCAAATGGAGATTATTTTATGTTGAATTTAATTAATTAAAATGATATGGAAAGATTTAATTCGATTAGATTGAATTTAGTCAACATACCCTGTCAAGAAGATATAGGCATTTATAAAGTTGACCAAATCTTGACTTTATTATATCTAGTCAAATCTGGTTATTTTTGGTGTGCAATCTAGAATATTTTCAATTCCTTGTGATTGAGAAGGCTTTTGAAGATCGGTAAATAATTAGGAAGAAGGAATCACGAAAATGTCAATTGACCTGTTACAACATGGAAAAGATATTTTCAGATATTTTCATCTTTGTTAGCCAAATTTCTTTAAGGAAGCTTCCCAACCTTAAAGGCTAACCAAGACGGATGTTTTCAAGTGAGAAAAGAAAAGGATAATGAAGCAAAGATTGAGGAAAGAAATTTACGTGACTTTTTTCATTCGAGTGAAAACTCTATAGATTGCTAAGAAGAACTTATGTTTGATTAATTTTAATACAAAGAGTTCGAAGTGATTTGCATTGTTCACAACTTTAAGAAAAAAAATCATGAAGGCCTACTGCAATTCAAGTTCTATCTATTTCATCCATCCACTAAACCAAATCATTAAAGAACATCTTTGAGATGAGGATAAGTGAAGAATACTCTCGGGAGGAGAAATCTCTCCGATCAACATTAGGAGTTGAGATCAAGAGGCAGTCTTGCCAAAATAGAGGTAAAGGGATTTGCGGCTTAAGGAAGTTAAGCTAGAAATGCATCAACCAATTGATACCAAAGTGAGTTTAGATAAGATGAATGCATTTTTGTACTGGTGTTGATTAATTGTTATAACATTGGTTATAATAAGTTATAGTCCATTTTTTTTGGGCAAGATTTCGCAAACATAGGAGGGTTATCTTAAAACTGTATAAACAAATCTTAATATCTGCTTTAATTTCTATTGCGTGTGTGAGTTTATGTTACTGTGTGTTATAACACAACTTGCAACATAACCACATAGGCCAACTATCATAAATATATACATACATATATATATATATATGAAAATTATTTAATAAGTTCATGCATTTTAGGATAACTAGTAAACTACACTTGTTTTGCACATGAATTATTAATACATTTTTGTTTTTAAAAAATTAATTTAAAGGGAATAATCAATTTCTATGATTATTTGTCCAAATATAAAATCAAACAAAGCTCAACATATTAATTAAATTTATTAGATAACAATTGCAGGTATGCTTACTGCATTATTTTACTTACATCACAAAATCATATAATCAAACTGGAAGTTCAAAGAAGTCAAATACCTCTCTTAACTTCCCCTGCAAGAATTTAAATGGGAGCTAATTAGGTCTCTTTCTATATTCCTCCATTAGGTTGTGTGGTAAGTCCAAAACCAAACGGGAAAAGTGGATCATAATTCACATCACCAATATTCATGGGCAGTTGGTCTACTCTCTTGAACCAAGTCCTTGACAACTTTCCAGTAAAACCATAGTCACCAAATAGCACATCAGCCACCCCTTGGCCTTCAGTTCCAGGCAGCCATGCTGCCACTAAGGCATCTATCATTGGAAGGTATGGTTCTATGACTAGCGGCCTGCCAGAGATCAACACCACAACACACTTGATTCTGCTACAGACATTGGTCATTGTACTTAGGCCTGGCTCAGGAATAGTCAAGTTCAAATTGTCACCAGCACCTTCAGCATAAGGGGTTTCTCCCACCACCACAATGGCATAGGAAAATTTGTTGGCATTCAATGAGTTTACATCTGGGTTTTCGCTGTAAACGATTTCTGTACTGGGATCAACCGCTTTTAAGATTGCATTTAGTATTGTGGTTCCTGAATGTTAGAAAGAAAAGATTTTTAAGCATCGTAACAAGAAAAATATGAAATGGATTTAATTGAGATGGCATATATTTATGTACATGCATACCAGAAGTGAGGTGGTTGCTATTGAGTCCTTGCCAAGTAATAGTCCAACCACCACATTGCAATCCAAGGTTGTTGGCATGGCTTCCTACAACCAAGATTTTTGAGGTCTTCTTTGGGAGTGGAAGCAAGGGTTTCCTGGCATCTTTTCCATTCTTTAAGAGCACAAGTGATTTCCTCACTGCCTCTCTTGCCAAATCTCTATGAGCCTTTTCATTTGAAAGTTGGTTCCAAAGGAAAAATAAATTAATTAATGAATTGAAAGAACTTTGATTAATTATTAAATTCCAAATTAAAATTTTAAAAGTTAGAAATAAGTAGCTTACTTGGGTCCGAATTTGGTCGATTAAGCTATGATCCGCTATGGGGTTCTCAAAAAGGCCCATGGTAAATTTGACCCTCAAAATCCTTTTGACTGCATCATCAATTCTGCTAATTGGGATTAAATTGCTGTTCACATGGGAAGTCAATATGTGAAGAAACTCTGTTATGTTAGGTGGGACCATCACCTGCGTTTTGCAATAGAACAAACCAAATCCACGTCACAAACAAGTAGACGAAAAAACATTTTATTCTTTAAAGTTTGAACTCTTCATATTTACTTACTAACCATGTCAATCCCAGCATTAATTGCTCTTAATAGAGAGGTTGGATAATTCTCTTCCATTGGGTATGAAATTTTGTCTACGCCTTGCCAGTCTGAGATAACAAAACCCTACAAAGATTTGAGCAAAAGGATTAGCGAAAAATGTTTGGTGAAGTCATGAATTAGAGTTTAATTACCAGTACAGTAAATTCATAATACATACTCTAAATCTAAGGGTGGTTTTGAGGAATTGGGTGATAAGATCTTCATTTGCATGCATCTTCACACCATTCCAACTTGAATAAGAAACCATGATAGATGACACGCCCTTGATGATGGAGTGATAGTATCCAGGCATGTGAATGCTCAGCAACCCCTTCCAATCTATTATTGTGTTGTTCTCATTGATCCCATTTATTGTGCCCCCATCACCAACGAAGTGCTTTGCACAAGCCACAACTTTGTCCCTTTAATTTTGAAAGCCCAAAAATAAAAGATTAACCAAAAAACTTCCGAGTATATGTTTATATATATATATATATTTGTGTGTGTGTGTGTGTGTGTGTGTGAGGTGTGGTCATTGCAGATAATTTTTGATGATTATTATTTTATAATAGCGATTAGGAATATTTTCTTGAACTTACTTTCCACCTACGTATGGGACACCCTTTGATGAATTGGAAGGGATTTCTCCTTGTAAACCAACAATAATGTCTGTCATTTGCTCAACAATTTCTGGGTCTTCACTGTAGCTCTCATAGCACCTACCCCATCTTGGATCTCTACACACCTGTATGCATATCCACATGTATATATATAACATTTTTCAAACCCCATATAATATTATTTTACGCAATATTTATAAGCACCTAATGATGCATATTGTTATATTATATATTATATTTGCATTGTGTCTTAAGAGACATGTTGCATAAATATATACATACAGCAATGCACGGTGCAAAGGAAAAGGGAATGCCAGTAGCTCTGGTTTCAAGTGCTGTAACAGCCCCAATCCTTTTCACAAGCTCTGGATCTCTGCATCATATACATTCGCCAAACAACTTCGTTATTTACTAAGAAAAATGAAAATAAAATAAAAAAGAAAAAGTCAAGTAGAAGCTCAAGATTTTAATTATGAAGTGCAGCTCCAAGTATTTCATTTTTCCTCGTTTCTAAATAAAGTAATTAGATATCATTTTGGCTACCAAACTCCAAATTGCCGATGCATTGCCCGAATTTCTTCATTGAACACGGTCAAAATATGTAAACTACTGCTGGCTAATGAATTAATTACCTGGTAGCCCCAAGCCCCACATTGTGAGGAAAAATAGTGGCCCTATACAAGTTATTATGGCCATGCACTGAATCAATCCCGAGCATCATAGGAATCCCCAGCCTGCTGGCCAATGACCCTTTCTGGTACCCGTTCACCATCTCCACCCACTGCTCCGGCGTGGCACGGAGGTCATCGCCGGGGGGCTTGCCCGCGGCGACAATGAGGCTGCCGATGGAATACTGTCTCATGATCTCCGGCGTCACCTGCAGCCTATTGATCTGAGCCATCTGCCCGATTTTCTCCTCCACCGTCATCTGCGCCATGAGGCTCCTTATCCGAACGTTCAATGGCTGCTTCGGGTCCTTGTACCGGGTGTCGGTGGGCGGGTCACTGGTCGGGGCCGATCCGGCCCGTGAGGCCAGCAGTAACAGGAGCAGAAGGGAAAGGGTTGGGATTTGCATGATGTTGGATGATCTCGACGACTTCATTCAAAATTTCTTCTGCAGAAATACATTATTATAGATTAAATGGGTAACTTAAATTAAGTTACAAATATGTGAGGATGTTACAATAAAGCAACCTAAGTTGTGATATGAAAGAATCGAAAAGAATTTAACAAAACTAAAGAAGAAATGAAAATGTCTACTGACAGCAAACAATGTTGACGTGTGCGTGTGTGTGTCTGCATGCATGCATGGGATTCATTTAAACAAAAATAATAATAAATAATTGAAAGCACGAAAATGAGCTACATAAATTGATAAGTAAGAGGGAAAATCAATGAAGAAGATGAATCAACCTGTGGAGCAAAGTGAAGAATTGCTATTTGCTAACTTAGAATGAGAGGAGATTGAGTGCATAACGATGGTTAAGTAGCTGCCCAATGCCACCTATTTATACTATTCTAGGGTTGACTTATTGAATCCATTTCTAAACCCATGTCTTATTTATTTTCCACAGTTATGACTTACGTCTGAAATATATTTCAAAGTAACTAATTTTATAAATTTTGTAAAATAAGCGTCTCAATTTAAATACTGAAACGTACATGACCACTTGTTCTTGATTAATAAAAAAAAATTGTTTTTTTCCAATTCTGGTCAAATGAGATGATCCCTTGGTGTTCGAATGGATAGAATAAATTAATATACAAAACTAAATACTTTGACTTTACGCTACATAACAGATGAAATTAATATTTATCCATATATACATAATAGTATATAAAAATAAATAAATTTACAATATACGTACACACGGAGACACGCACAAAGTAATATACCGTGTGTGGATTTGTGCCCGTAAGTTGGTGATCATTGTTGGCCAATGGTAACGCAAGACAAGATGCAGCTGGTCCAACTTGTCTTCGAGGGACACATCGTCTACACTACCTCGTCACTTCTTCGAACCAAGCATTATGGGGTACATAAAAAATAATAATAAGAAATATAAAATAATATTAAAAGAGATCCGAAAGAAGATAACATAAGATATTTAATTAAGAATATTAGACTAATTTAATTAACAGTATGTAGCCAAATTAAAGTTGTGTTTTAGCCTTAATATAGGGAACTTAAAAGAGAGGGGTGAAATGATAATATGTAAACAATTAAGAATATTTAAGTAATTATACATTGTAAAAACGAAGCTCCTTATTTGAATAATATATACTAGACAGATAAATAAAATCTCCACTTGTTTTATGTCATTAATTTAATTAACTAATATTCGGTACACACACACACACAAAGAAAGAAATATATTATCGTGTGAAATGAATTAGAATTTTTTATGTACAATGATATGCATTGTCGCGTGAAAAGAATTAGAAATTTTCTTTTCTCGTAAAACACATGCATTCACTACGTACCACCATTAATGACTAATTTAAGTAGTAAGTTTGAAAGCTTCTATTTTGATATATGATATTTGCTATTTATTAGAATGGAGAGGCTCATTTTTGTTTTCAAATGAATAATATTAAAAATGCCGTTATATTTTATACATATTTCTCCGTCAATTTTTATTTATTTAATTATCTTTCCTCATCTTTAATTTTTTTTTAAAATTTTTTATTTTTTCTAAATTTTTCCTTTCTCATTCTACAAACTAGGAATCACTGCATACTCAATGTATGTGGTAATAACAATTATAATGCGGATGTAAATACAACACACACACACACACACACACACATAACTACAGATATGATTTGCAATTTTTAATGAAAATTTTTTTCTTTTCATATATGTAATAAATACAAATAATTATTTAAAGACAAAATGAAACAAAACTGCTATAAATACAATTCACAATACTTTTTTCATAAAAGGTTTTTTTCATGATAGTTTTCATTCGTTTTAAATGTTAGATAGCAATATTTTATTTAACCCTCTTATCTATTTTTTATATTAACAAATAAAGTCAATTTTATAATTCTACTTTTAAGTTTTCTGAGGTTTCTCTAAGGGTTTCCTTCATTCCATATAGCATAAATAATATATATTTATATATATATATATATATGTAATATTTATATTTAAAAATTAATTTGAATTTATTTATACAATTATGCATTTACATTAAGAGTGAGAAATAGAATGTATTGATAGTATGCATTTAAACGCATTTAGTAAGTATTTTATCCATTGAGAAAAATGTGTAGTAATCGTAAGCACGTTTCTACAATCACGGCGGCCATGGCGGACGTGAAGTCGGAACCTTGACATTTAGTTTTTTGACTTGCGCTTCTTCATTACCGGAATATATTGCTGACTGGGAAACTAAATAGTTGACTTTTTCGATAATTTGGTATCTGAAATTTTGTAGTTAACAGTAAATTGGATTCAAATTTACTTTGAACATGCATAAATGGGTTTGTGAGATAATTAAAAAATAAAAAATAAAACATTGACCCATAACTAAAATAATGAAGAAAGCCAGAGGTGCAAGTTTGAAAATGCATCTAGCTTCAAGTGGCATTTAGAAAAATAATTCAAAATTTTGTATCCACGTCAATTTTCATTGGTTTTGGAAAAAAAGGACGTTGTTGACCTAAATAGTATTCAGACTAACCATCCAAACAAATAACGTACAATATAAAAAGAATTTGAAATATTCAAATATCAAGCAATATAAAAGACTGTTTTAAATTTTACAGACGCCTGCCTGTATATACACGCAGATATTTAAATATGTCACGAGTGCCCCCAAAAAATTTAAAAGAATAATAAGTTTAATAGTTTGAAAGAATAGTGGTTATGCACATGTCATTAGTGAAAAGATTTAGGTTAAGTTTATTAGAAAAAAATTATAGAACAAAAGAAAGGACTACATATCACTTCACATTGGTATATTCTTTCTCTTTTCATGACTCAAAATTGCTGACAATTGTTAATTATTGAGGTATTTACTGATATTTTCTTTTAAATCACTACAACATTTCATGTTTTTCACTTCTTATATATCTCTAAAACTATATATATGTGCATATTCCTACAAAGAAAAATGTATCAGTACTTTCTGAAAGCTAAAATTACATTAATTTTACATGTATAAAAAATATTCCAAAGCCTTTTAGATGTGCAAATATAAATAACTCAAAAACCATTTTAATAAAAATAAAATTAAATAGAATGTTTTAGAAATAGGTTAAACTAATGAAAATTTAAAACCATAAAGAAAGTTCAATACAATATCTTTTGTGGGGGTTATTAAAAAATATTTTCTCTACAAATTAACTTAATTATTAAATATATTTTTCTTTTACAGTTACAAATCATTGTTTCTAAAATTAATGATCTTTTATATATTCAAGATTCAAACATAACATCCCTTTACATTTATAATGATTGCATTATGTTCAAGAAAAATATTGCATTATGTTCAAGCAAAATTATTACATTATTGTGTGCATTCAATTCAAATGCATATATGTGTGTGTTAATGAACATGTGCTATATCTTTATGATTTAAAATATATAATAAAAATTTAAGTTAAGAAAATACATAGATGTTACAAATTAGAGATGAATGTTTTGTAATTGTTGGGTGCTCGCGAATCTAACTTTAAATTTTAATTAACTAACAAGAACCATATATATATATATATATATATATATATATATATTTGTGAACTTGACACCAACCGGAAACTCAAGAATCAAATTTTGACTCTAAAAGTGATATTATATAAATCATTACCCACATTTAACTATGTAACGAATGGCCCCAAACAAAAAAGAAAAGAAAAAAAATTGAAAAGAAAAAGAAAATTGTTAAGCATTCATTAAGTAAAAGTAATGTTAATGTGATGTTAATAAATATAACAGTTTGAATAAATACTGGTTATGCACATGGCATTAATGACAGATTTTAGGTTAAATTTATCCCCAAAAAAGACTACATATCACTCTACGTTATTATTTTCTTTTTCTCTTTTCCAATTCTCGAAATTGTTGATGATTGTTAATTACTAAAGTATTTGCTGAAATTTTCTTATATATATATATATATATATATTTCACGAAAAGATTTTTTGTTGTTTCTATTTCTTTCACACACATATGTGTACTAAAAAATTTTATCTGTCTAGAAAATAATAGAATTAAAAATGATTAGTGGTTTTAGAGTAGAATGTCCAAAAAGCGACCCCAAACGCAAATTTTTACATTTCATGCAATATTTTTTTCTTTTATATATATACAATCTCTGCTTCTTATTTTCAAAACCTAGCCTACAAGCATCCCTTGCACATCATTTAATTTAAATTTTTTTAATCATAATTCAATTGGGTTCTTCTATCTCGTAAAATTTATTATATTTGGCCCTGTCACATACAATGCATATAGATTGATATAATATTCGTTTTCTATGTTTTTGAGCCTATAATCAATGCACAAATACCTTAATTTCAAATAACAGTTTTTGTCTTTCGTTTTTCTTCGTTTTGGTTATATAAATCGCCCCCAGATTTTGACCCTTCCTTAGATAAGTCCCCATCAAAGAGATATACCAGCCCCAAGCTTAAAGAAATATATATTTTTCTATTTGATTTTTTTTTTCTAACTAAAAAGGATTTTTATGGGCTTATCTGAATCAGTCTGAATCTTCTTCTGTTTACTTTTCAACGGATTTCTATTATCCCTTTTGTCTCTGGATAAGAGATTTCCATCTGGCAATGAGTCAACTTTGTGGCAAGTGGAGAACCTGTAGGAATTCTCAATCAATGGGATTTTAGATCTTTGACTCTCCATTCTATTAATTTGTGCTCGTGTGTGTATTTCTATTAGTGACGTCAATATTAAATATCCTTAAATAAATTATTCTCTATCTGTTTAACAATCCACAGACATAACTAGACTCATTTGGTTACATACGTAAGGGCATTTTCACTTTGTCGAAAGATTACTTAATTACATTCGAGGCATCAAATGAGATTAATTATTTTTTATTTTAGTTATTTTATATTAAACTTGACATTAATCAACGAATTTTATCTAATAAAGAATATGTGATTATATTTGATAAGATAATTTATCTAACATAATCATTAAAAGTAAACATAGTCTGGATATATCACATAGTTTATATAAATTGATATTTAATTGATTAATTTGAAAAATGTCATGCATGAATTAAAATTTAATTCATTATCATTAAATTGTATCTACTGAACCACATTTACAGCGAAGCCATGATACAATTGTTTCCTTGTTATCTCTTGATCCACAGAATGACATCACGGGCATAAGACAGTGCCCACTTTGTCAAGACTGTTAACTAATTAATTAGTACGATTGGGGAATAAGTCAATAATTATTCAGAATGACTACAATTAAGAGACGTATGGCTTAGCACACATCACCATGTGTACAATCAAACAAACTACTGATTAGTGCATGCACCTTGTCTACATATAATCGAACTTAAAAAAAAAAAAAATTAGATATTTAATTGTTGTCTTAAAGACAAAGTTTTGTGAGAAACTGTGGAGCTCAAGGTATAGAGTCAACGGGAAATATATCAAACATCCATTTGCCATCAGAAAAAAAAAAAAAAAAAAAAAGGAAATATTAAAATAAAAAGAAACATATAAATTGTGTAACTCATCTCAACAAGCCAATTATTCGAAGATTAATTTGTCAACATTCCTCATAATTCGATATCCCCAAAATAACAACAATCGATTCTTAATATAAAAATAATAGTGAGAAAAATTGTAAGTTATCTTATTAGATTACTAAAATAATAAACTTAGAAGAGTTTTGACTAATATTACAAACTTCTTCAAATATCTTAGCAAACTCGTTTATTTTTGACATCAAATTTTCTAATTATCATTACTAAATATTATAAATTTCGCATTGTAGTTTCTCAAAATACTTTACAATTTTATTTCGAGGTAAAAATAATATCTTATAGACTCAATAATTATTTTACAAAAATATTAGTTTATAAGACTTTTAGATAAAAAAATAAGAGAAGAAAAGGCCTTTTAATTAGTACGTATAAGTCAAACTAGCATGCATGCCAGTAATCTATCCAAAAGGCTAGTTAGTGTTAATTTCCCCATGTAGTATATCACTTTATACTTCCTAGAAAATCAAATCTTAGCAACATTGCCCCTTCAATCAAAGTGAATAGTAATTTCACGATAATTTCAAAGCACAACTTGTCATTTTTTTAAAACAAAAGGAAAAAAAAAATATGAATCACAAGATTAATGATGAACTTTGAGTATTATGTCACCAAAAAAGTTGCCTACTAAATGTGGAGGGAATAAAAATAAAATAAAACAACCCCACCACAATCTCTTCTTTTTCTCCAAAATCTTTGCTTTGTTGCCAATTATTGACTGATTTATTTATCATCTATAATGATTGTGATCAACTCTACCACAAATCCTTAGAGACTTTGATTTAATCTTTTATTATTTTTTTTTCAAATTCTTTGCTCCAAATGTACATTACATCTCTTATTTTATTTAATATAAGATTTATGTAGTTTAAAAACATTTAACACACATATAATGTATAAATATCAAATAATGCTATACATATACTATACGTTATCAATTTACTTTAAAACAATAGGCGATACACCTAGCATGTGAACATCAAATAAAATATGAAATAAAATGTCAATTTAAAATGAAGAATTAAAATTGCTTTCAAGAATGGTATGATAATTGATATTGGTTAGTGGACAATGGCCAACGGGGGTGTGTGCTTCCCCAATTGTATGTTGATATTTTCCCCATTATACTTCAACAAATAATGTAGTTGACTCACTAGCTAAACTCATGTCACAATTACAGTTGCATTATCATCTTGAGAAAATGGATATTAGATATCATAGTAATTGATATTAAAGTGTAAGTGAAAGATTATTAGTAATATGCTTTCTAACGTCAATTAATTTGTAAAAGAGGAATATTGATTATAAATGTTCATTCTTGTTAAAAAAAATGTTAACACGCTGTGTTATCAATGTATATCAACCTTAGTCATGTATTAAATTTTGTTTTGGTATAAAGTATTACATGTATTATATGAGAGAAAAATGGAATTTCATCCCGTATATATAATTATTTAGCAAAAATCTCTTTTAATTTTCATCACTTATAAAAATGTCTTGACTCTCGAAAAATTTGACAATTTCAAGACAAATTACCTCATTTTGTAGGAGTTTCACACCCTTGATGCACGTAACACACTTATGTAGACCTTTTCAATAACATATTACATGGTGTCAAGGAAAACGCTAAATGGAATGATAACGTGTACAAAAAACACCACTTGGCATCCCACATGTAAAAAGTCAATATATTTTTACTAACAAAAAAAATTAAAAGATATTTTTACCAAATGATTGTATGTATGGGATGAAAATTGTAATTTTTCCGAATAGGTGGCTTCTTTTTTACACATCAAATGTCTAAGTGACTTTTTCACACATCATCATTCCATTTGACATCCTCCTTAACAATGTGTAATGTGTCATTATAAAGCCCCAAATAAGTGTTTCACATATATCGGGAGTGCGAAAATCCAGAGAGGCAATTTGTCTGGAAATTGCCAAAATTTTCAAAAATCAAGGCATTTTAACCAGTGAAAAAAATTGAAGGATATTTTTGTCAAATAGTTGTGTGTACGGGACAAAAATTACAATTTTGTCTAATATATAATTGCGTTAAAAAATCTTATTCATGATAGTTATATATATGGTCCAAGGCCTTCTTAGTATACAATTATTAAAACTTGTTCATGAGTTATAAATTCTCTAAGTTGGGTATTAGAGATGTAAGTTTTGTACAATTTGTATTTGTATGGTGAGTGTCATACTATTTGGTATGAGATATCTAGTACATGTGTATGTAGAAAATAATGTATTTAAATGCTAACTTAATGAATGAAATAGAAAAAGTAGAGAACAAAAGTCAATGCAGCTAGGGAATCTACCGTTGAAAAGGTAGGGATTCAAACTAAAAGTCCAACAAAAATGTTTAATGCTTTAATTGTAAGACATTTGGACATATTAAGATAAATTGTTAGTACAAGGATAAATAAGCAAATTATGTAGAAGAGACTAGTGAAAAGAGTAATTGTTCATAGCTTACTCAAACCCTAAGAACGTAAGAAATGAAGTGTGGTTTGTGGATAGTGAATATTCAAACCACATGACTGGCAAGAAGGATCTCTTCAAACACATAGAAAAGGATCAAAGGAAGAAGGTGAAGCTAGGGGATAACTAAGAAATGGATGTCAAAGGCAAGACACCGTGACTATCCAAACTTACTAAAATAACACTAAACTCCTCCACGATGTTTAGTATGTCCTTAGCTTGGTTCACAATTTGCTTAGTGTTGTGCAATTGACGGCAGTTAAATATTCCTTGATGTTTGATGGCGGTGAGTGCATCATCAAGAAAAAACAATCAGGACAAATTGTAGCAAACATTCAAATGACCAAAAATAGAATGTTTCTGATTGAAGTGTCAAAAGTTAAAGAAGTTAAAGACTTTGCACTTGTTGTGGGAGAAAACAATGAATCAAGGACATGACACTTAAGATATAGACACCTCAACATCAAAGAACTACAACTCTTAGAGAAGAAATACATATTTATGGCTTACTTAAAATTCAATCTTTAGATACTTGTGAGAATTGTATTTATGGAGAGCAAAGTAGAAAGTCATTCCCCAAATAAAAGGCTTTGAGAGCCAAGGAGAACTTAGAGTTGATACATATGGACTTTTTAGACCAAGGAGGACCATGTGACTTAGAGGTAGCCACTATTTTCTCCTTTTTACATATGACTACTTAACAATGAGTTGGGTGTATTTCTTGCAGATAAAAGGAAAGACCTTTGGGCACTTCAAAAAGTTAAAAGTTATGGTGGAAAAACAAAGTGGTGCTAGTATCAAAGTACTACAATCAAATTAGAGGAGGTGAGTTATTTTCCAAAGAAATTTCTCAATTTTTTAATACTAATGGTATTAAAAGGAAACTTTCCACACCACACACTCCAAAGAAAAATGGAGTAGTAGAAAGGAGGAATAAGATGGTTGGGGAGATGGCAAAGGCCTACCTAATAGCTTTTAGGCAAAAGCCATAGCAACCGCCGTCTACTTATGGAACATCTCACAAACAAAATCCATTCAAATAAAACCCCTTATGAAGCGTGGAGTGGAAGGAAGCCATCAACAAAACACTTCATAGCTTATGTTTGGTGAGAAGAAGGCAAAAACTTAATGAAAAATCCCAAAAGTGTATATCTATAGGCTATTTCAATGAGACAAGAACATATAAATTGTAAAATCCTACTAGTGACAAAACAATTATTAATAGGAATGTTATTTTTAATAAACATATAAGTTGAAATTGACAAAAAGAAGGTGAGAAAATTCACCCTAAGAAGCTTGGAATGAAGAAAATAACATTCTACTGTAGGAGGAAGCACAACCATAAGAACTAAAACCACAACCACAAGATATCCCCCACAACCATGAACCCAACCATAAGATTTCTAAAATATCTGCAATTGAGTTTGTGACCGTAGCAGACAGCCTCGCAATCACCAAATGAGGTGGCACGATTGCGAGATCAATCACAGGAATTCTAATATGCTCTGTGATCAAACGCGCAACTGTACCAGTAGGAGTCGCAATCGCAAACTGAGACTTTGCAAGCATGAAATGGGTAGCAGCAGACTACTCAACTTGATGATTTTGATGGTGATATTTCTCTAAGATGATTCAAGTCACTTCAATAGATCTATAAGGCTAATGAATATGGATTTTTGACCTCGATCCATCATGTTTTGAGAAAGTAAAAGGTTAAAAAGAATGGAAGGATGCAATGAAGGAGTAGCTAGTATGCATTGAAAAGAATGCAACTTGACAGCTGTGTGATCTTCCTCGAGGTAAGAACATTATTGGCCTCAAATATATATTTAAAATCAAGTTTCATGCAAATAGGAGTGTACAAAAGTATAAAGTAAGGTTGGTTATAGAGAGGTACACTCAACAACAATGTGTTGATTACATGAAGACATTTTCATTAGTAGTGAGATTTGATGTCGTAAAAATCTGCATTTTTGAATGTTAAATTAAGGAAAGTTGTGCTATTCAACCTAAAGGGTTTGTTGTACCTGGTAGAGAAGATAAAGTACATAGGTTGAGAAAGGTATTGTACAAGTTGAAGCAAGCCCCTTGGGCTTGGTACGGCAAAATTAATAGCTACTTTCATCAAAGAGTATTTTTGAGGAGTGAGAATTGGCTAACCTTGTATTTGAAAGGGCAGGATGTTATAGATATTATCATAGTATATTTGTATGTTAATGATATCATTTGCATGGGATCAAAACCATCATCGATTGAGGCATTCAAGCAAGACATGATCAAGGGGTTCGAGATGACGGACTTGGGACTACTACACTACTTCCTTAGCCTTGAAATTTTGCAGGTGGAAGATGGAATTTTTATTTGCCAAGAAAGTATGCAATGGACTTTTGAAAAAATTCAACATGTCAAAGTGCAATATGACATCTATACCAACGGATAGAGAAGGATAATCTAAGGCAATTTAGGAGTCTTGTTGGAGGTTTATTAAACTTAACTCATAGTAGGCTGAATATTGCATTTTAGTTAGAGTTCTTTCAAGATTTATATCTAACCCTTTCATGCAACATTTTTGGAGCTACAAAGAGGATTTTGAGATATGTTACTAGCACTTTAAACTATGGAATATGATATTCACATGTTGAGGACTTTAAATTAATTAACTTTAGTGATAGTAATTAGACAATATGTTTACATTTGGCTCTGGAGCAATAATTTGGAATTCAAAAAAACAAATTACAATTACATTATCAATGGCAGAAGCAGAGTATATGGTAACAGCATTGGTGGCTTGTTAATGTGTTTAGCTAAAGAGAATGCTGCTTTATGTGCAACAAAAACAAGTGGAAGGGACTATTATCTTTTGTGATAATAAGTCTATTATGGCAATGACTAAAAATCTCGCCTTTCATAGAAGAATAAAGCATATTGAGTTCAAGTATCACTTTATTATAGATTTGGTGATTAAAGGTGAAGTAATGGTGGAGTTTTGTAACGCTCAACTTCAAATGGCAAACATTTCACTAAGACATTGGCAAAACCTAAGCATAAATTCTTTAAAACATTTCTTGGAATTTACAACTTTGAATCAAAGGGGAGTATTAAAGATGTGATTCAAAGGTTGTGGGAGGATTTGCTTCCATAAAGGTGACAACTTGGAGGGCTAGAATGTTCAAGCATGAAGGAAGATTGAAGACTTACCATAATTCTTGATGTTTAGAGGGCAATTTTTTTTATAGTTGATTTATTTCCTAACATTAGCTTCTTTGAATTCTAGTCGTTGGTAGATAGAATTATTACCTTATTTAAGGCTAGGTTTTGGTAGTATACATCAGAGGTCGCTTGAGATTTTTGGCTATGAATACAATCGGCCATCCAAGTCCTTTTTCCTTTCCCATGTAATAGGTTTAAGTCTTGTTTGGTTGATTTCTTTTATGCAATAAAGGTTTAAACTTTTCCCTCAATTCTCCTACTCTTTCAATCAAAATTTCAGCTTTGTTTTCATTCTTTTTGTATCCAAAATCCAACATGGTTCACCTTCCTGGGGTTTGAAACTGGTTTCGATTACATCATTCACTATCTATTTCACTTTGGTTTGTATGTCACATAATATGTTAGAAAGTATGGTAGAGGGCTGCAGTAAGAAACCACCAACTCCCACTATTTTGTCATCTCTTCAACTGCACCAGAAAATTGCACCTTTGACTTTATTACAAATTGCAAGTTTTCCTCTTATGTTTATGCACAAATTTTTTTAACTGTAGGTGATGATTTGCCATCTACCATGCTCGATTCTTTTGATATATGAATATAATGTAAATGAATCTGAAACTTTACTTGTCAAGCTTTGTTTGAAATTTAACTGAGTTTTAGAAAGAATGATTGATTTATAATGCTAATACAGTCAATTTTGAATTGTTTGATATTTTTATATATTTCATTAATTTTTTACCACAGAGTTCAAGTGAAATTCTAATTTTATCAAATGCAGGAATAGTCAAGTTTAGTTCATCTCATTCAATAAAACTAGATCAAACTACCCTCAAACGTTTAATTTCACATTGACTGTGAAATGTTTTTGATTGTTTTTCAGATCTTATGGTGCCCCAAGAGTTGTTTATCAAATTGAAACATTATGTTTCACACATGATGTTGGAATATCGGCATCTCATCATTCCGCTAAATTATAAGTCGCATGACCAATTCTTGGACTTTTTGGAAAGCAATAAGGTGAGAGTGAGGAAAAGGGATTGTGTTAATCTTCGGTAAGCTGATGACACTATCATTGTTGGAGATTATTTGAAGATCTTGCTTCTGATATATATATTTGAAGATAGCAAAGTAGAACAGAATGTGAATATATACCTGATCCAAGACCATATATATATATATATAGTATATAAGCATGTCTAGAGATGAAGAGAAGTATCGACATCAGTTTTTCCAAAGACACTATGAGCTTTTCTAGCAGCAGCAGGAGGAGGAAAATGCCCCACGGGGTGCCCACTGGTGTTGAGCCCAAGGGCCAGAGGATCCTGAAAAACTGACTCTGATGCCAAAGAGCTCAACCCTAGCTTTGTTGCAGCCTCATCACAACCATCACTTGTTGATTGAGGCAACAGTTGGATCAGCTGCCTCTCCTCTCTCTTCTCCTTCAATCTCTGCAACTTATTAAACCGTTCTTGCAGCAGTAGAACCGACGGACCAACAACTGCTTGATCTTTGTTTTGCCTTCCCATAATGGGGCAGCCTTGTTTGCAACTTAGTAACAGTAATGATCAACTAGTGTGTGCATAGTGTGAATATGGCTCTCAACGTAGGAAATCAGATAGCAAAAGGGCCTCAAAATGTGGATATGTATGAGTCTATCTCTTGGAGTGTTGTGTGAGCATATATAGAAGAAACGTGTTCTAGCTTTGGACACTATAGTTTGTGAGCTTCTCAATCACCCTACTAATTATTGATTCCTGGGTGACGAAGCTGAGAAGAGAATCTGGGAACGTGGCAGCTAAATCCAAGAGGAAATGGTTGAGAGGCTGATGAAATAATCTTATGGGGGAGAATGGTTTGAGAGTGAAGGCAAAAGAACTTTAAGGTATAGCAAAATGATAAGGGCAAAAGGCCAAGAGGGGATGGCTATGGCTGTTGGAGGGATGCGTCTAGAGGAATGTGAGGTTGGTTGGGTGATGTTTGTTTTTGAGCACTGGTCTACACTTCAATGATAGTTCTACTTTTGTTGCCTAATGGGGTGTTCGTTGCTTTCTCAAGTCTTTTTCACAAAAACCCTTGAGAGAAGGTTGCACTTGATTCTAACTATGACATTTAGTTATTTGAAATTATTGTACCAAAATTTGGCTGTCAAGTTTCCAACTGATATCATATGGGTTTTTATTTATTTACTTGTTTAGTTTTTTGCTTTGTAACTGGGTTGTTAGGTTCGAGCCAAAACAAGAAGAAAATGGTGTAATGAATAGGATGACCATTGATGATTAAAAAAAAGGCAAGAATGGAATTAATGTGTGTACGTTGTCCAGTTGTACTATGGATTTTTTCATAAAACTTATCAATTGTGTGATTTTCTATGTATTTTGGTGGGTGATCCTAAGGATCACTCTAAATTTTTGCGGGGTGTAGTTACGTATCGAGCTTACTCTATCCATGTTTGATTAGAGTTTGAGTTAAAAACTTGAATTTGAGTTATCAAATATTTTGTTCAAATGTATATTTTTAAGTAGTTTAATCTATCTATATCTATATATATACTATATGAAAAAGTGCAAATATTTTTACTAATTGTGAAAGGACACACACACACACACACACACACATATATATATATATATATCCCTAATTAAAGGTCTATATTTATTATAATAAATAAATTTATATATGTAAAAATAAAATTCTAATTAAAATATTTATTTTTAGTAGTATAAGATTAATAGAGTCCTAACATATCTAAACTAATTTTAGTAGTTATCTTTAAATTTTATAAAATAGAAATCTTTTTGTTGCAAGAAACTAATAGAATTTTTAATTAATATATATATGTAGTAGAAAATTAATATAGTCCCAACATATTTAAACTACTTATATAATTATTTCTAAGTTATTTTAAATAGAAATATCTAACCAGTAGGAGACTAATTAAATTTTTAATTATTTATTAATTCAGTAAAATTAAAAAATAATAGAATCCTATTTTTTAAAAGTATTTTTAAATTTATATTCCAAATAAAGTAAATTAGTAATTAGAACCATATTAATGTGATATTATGTATTAGGAAAACAAAGGTAAAAAATCAAATAAAATTTTAGTAATGCGTAAAAAAAAATTAAGAATTTTTAAAATGTTTATATGCAAGAGGTGGTAATATGATAAGTTAAAATTTTTAAAATTTAACTATGTTTAAAATCAATGCAAAACAATAGAGAACGTAATCTGTTAAAATAATTAATAAATTTTTGTTTATAGTGTATCAATTTATTTAAAAATAAAATATATTGGTAATACAATTAAAAAGAAAAAGAGGGAGAGAACATTGATGTTATAAAATAATTAAAAGATCATTTTCTTATCAAAGTTTAAAAAACAATTTTAATCTTTGTATTAAAATATTTGTGAAACTAAATTAATTTTAACATAAAATGTTTTTTAATAAATTATTAATTTTTATTATTGTATAAATTATATTTTAATATGTTGTCTTATAGTTAAACAAGTAATAAGCACAAATGCGGACTCGAATTAAAAAGTTAATATATTAAATAATAAGATAAAATAATTTTGATTTGATTTATTCCACGAAGCTAAAATTCTTGTATGATGATTATAAAAAGTTTTTTACTTTTTTAAAAAATATAATGGATATGAATTTATTTTAACCATACATCATCAATTTGATTGTTATATTTCAAAAGTAAATTTTGTAAACACAAATGTACTATAAATGCAAGAGATATTATATTCTAAAATTCTTTAAAATCTCTAGCTTAAAAATGACTATTATCATAATAAATATACATTTATTTATATAAATCAAAATTTGAACAACACATTCTTTATTTTTTACTTTATTATTTAATAAATGTTAGATAACATACATAATCGAATAATTTTCTTATCATTAAAATTAAAATTAAAATTTAATAATCATTATTGTTATTTAATTAAAATACACTGCTAAAAATAATTTATCCTTGATACACATGATATTAAAATCTAAATTTTAATTTTTATTTAATTTATTGAACATTTTTTAAAAGTAAGACAATAATATTATTTGTCATATATGATAAACATAAGACAATAAATTTATGAACTCAATTTTCCAAAAAAAAAAAAAAAAAACTAAGCTATATAAATAAAAAAAATTAAAATAAATAAATATTAAAATTGAGTAATATGATATATTTTATATTATTTGATTTTAACACATATTTACAAAGTACATAATATTTTCTAGTATCATATAAATATATTTATAGATTATGAACTATATTGCTAATTACTTATTGTTTGAACTCTAATGTTTGCAACTAGTTATTTCTTCGTAAAATTTATTGTATTGCATCATTCCAACAAGTTAGAATTGACCCTTGAGATTTAAATGGAGTGTGCCCTTTGATCTTATTAATTTTTAATTTTTTAACATTATTGCAATCTAGATATATATGTCCCTTAATATGTAATATATATTTAAGGAAAAACGCAACCAAGGAAACCAAGCTGTGAACTTTATGTTGCCAAGAGTAGGCCAATAAACTTCTTTTTTTTTTTTTTTTTTCCTAAACAAGTAACATTCAAATCTCAATTTGATTTTATGTTGAATTAAAGTTTGACCCCTTCCTCATGTTCATTTAGATGTACTCGAATTTAAGCTCAAAAAATTATCAAATTTTGAAGTGTTCAATTGTTATTGGGAAGATCAGACTGAAACAAAAACCAAATCTAATTAAAAAATTGAAATGATCAATTAACAATAAGTAGTTCATACCAAATCAGCAATAAATTAACCATGGCATGTTTAGTAAACATAAACTGTCTCAATACTCAAAAATTATATTTATTTTCAAAAATAATCGTGAAGTATTTTACATGTAAAGCGCAATTTAAGCTTTAAAGTTAACCAGGCAGTGTACAAATAGCCACTATTTCTGTATAAAAGATGCCAAAAAAATGTTAAAAAGTAAAACCAGGTAAGGGAACTGTTGATTTACCAAGGACTTTTCGAAACTCGGCCAATCACTGCAACTGATTCCATTGGATTCTTGAACAACTATAGAACGGATCAAAAGCCTGTGCACAGCTTACATCCAAGCTGCATGATGAGAACCTGAATAAGAAATGTTGAAAACAACTTCTGTGAGGTCCCAGTTTGGACGTGAAAATGTAACGAGTGAAAGATCCTATATCTACTTCTTAGATGAAAGATGCCAGGGTGGGTGGTTACGGAAATGCACATTCATGTTCATAGACCGATGCACCAGGCATGATTCATGATGTAAGATATATATATATATATATATATATATATATATATTGTACATTATTCAGACAAGAGCACTGTGTATGGATTAGCTTCAGTTCTTGTAAGTAGTTAGCCACACAATGACTGAAACAATCTACATCCGTGCCTCTACTCTGCTACTCTAACAAAAAATGCTGTTGGCCACACACTTTGTTGATGCTCACATCGCCACTTTGCTAGTGGCAAACGTCAAGAGCAGCAGCATACGCCAACATAATGGCAGTGGCAGTTCCCTAATAATAGAGCTTGTGGCCATCAATATTCTTGAGCATGACTTCGGAAGCAACTATGAAAAACCCCATCTTGATTTGATTCATCACAAATATATGGCCCAGTTTAAAACCCAACCAACACTATTAAAAAATACCATCACTAATACCACAACAATCTAGTTTTTCTCAAGTCGCTATAAATGAATAACTGCCTTTCAACTCTGGATAGTAGACAAACTAGGTAAATGTAGACAAATTACTGTTGCTACCAGGGAGCAGAGGACAACAGGGTCTGAGCACTGTGCTCTTTCCATACCCATCATTGATCTGTCCACATCTTTTCTCCAGCTCTTAGTCTGCAATGGAACCTACGGTCCCCACGTTACATCTCTCATTCTTAATCGATACTCAAGTCATTTCTTCGACCATGACAGTTCTCAAAGAAAATTCCCTATATCTTATAGCAAACCCAGAAGTCTATAAAAAAAGAACTGGACCTTTCCATACAAGCAAGGGACCTAACCTTGACTTAAAAGCATCGTCAATTCATTGCAGAATAGCATTCTGTCTATTTCAGTTGGATTATCAGACAAATTTAACTTTCAGAATGCCAGGCGTTGTCCTGAATCAGTTCTTTATGGCGTCACCATTCCTATGCCATTATGCAATGTGCAAATATTTTTGCCCACTCCAGTAATCACTTGCTGTTGAGTGTTAACCACTCATAATATTCTGGTTCCTCCGACAACACACCAGAAAAAGAATATGAAACCATATCTTGTTTTTGCTCTATTGTGTCCAATACACCTCACGAAGGAGAAACAACTAGGCTGTCTTATTTTAGTTGTAGAGGAGTCCAAACATCCAAAAAAATTAATTAATTGCCACAAGAAACCTTGGTCCTAATCTCATACCATTAACACAACTTTCGTGCCAGTCCCAAGTGCTTTGACATGACTAGAACCCACCTTTTGACCAAAACATCCAAATCAAGCCTTGGTTATAAGCATGCATAGATCTGTTATTGTCCTTGTGTGGGGCAAAATTTTCTCGTACTTAATCAACAGAAACATCTAGCAGTTCCCTTCAGCATTTGTATATAAGTACTAATACATACATCTATATATAATATGAATGTGCATGCGTATGCAGATGTCCCAGCCAAACAACGTCAAAATATGCATAACAGATAAAGAAACTGTAAATATTATTATTGTGTGCGCACCTGTAAATGGTTTTCATTTCATATCTTGAGTTTTCTAAGTTAACAAAATAATTGAAGGGCTGTTAATCTTACCTATCTCTACAAATAAAGCTTGTGAACTTAACACCAACTCATTTGTCACATCAGCATTACAATATACCATTTTTAAAAATTAGGGACTTATATCAAGTTCAGTGCATCAGTGCTCTGCTTCATCTTTCAAACAGTGCTCAAGAAACAAGAAGACAATAACAATAGTGTCTTTCTCATTGCCCTATTTGATATAACAAGTCAGAGGAGTACTGTAACTGTAAATTTATAATTGTGCATTAGTCTTGGTATCTCCAAGAAGTTTTTCAGGGAAAAGGCAACAAAAACTGAGAAAGACACAATATCTGAATAACAAACAATTACAAAATATAAAATGGAAACATTGCCATTTTATCACAAATTAGTAAAATCAATTCAGACAATAGCATGCAAATTGCCTAAACGGAAATTGTTGTTGGACTGATTCAGGGGAAATATACTGGTCAAGGAAAGGCTTCCAAGGGCTATGGGAAATGCTTACAACTTTAATTCGCATTTCTGTTAGCCTTTTTCCAAGATGACTTTGTCCTCATCAACCTTTCAAATATAGAGCTTATATTCTAAGTGCTTTAAAGGGGCCTCACAGCAGCTAAATCTCTCATTTGACAATAACATCTTCATATTCTACCATCACCTTAACATTATCTCATTACATAACAACTGGCTAATAGTCCAAAGGAGTATAAAATAAGAAATTGAGGTTAAATACATAACATTACCATTAATCACCAGCAGCAAACCGGTCATTACTCCACATATATCTCATCCTAGAATCATGACTTCATAAGCGAGATCCCATATAATTGGGCAGCTCCAAAACATTTTCTGGGAGTAAAAATTGATCTGCATTAAAACAAACACAATTGAGAAACAAACCGTGGTAAATAACAACAATAAAACATATAGATTTCCATAATCAGCTCACCACTTATTTGATTGCAGTTTGCAGCTTAAGATTCTTCATATGGGTTCCGCGGAATAATTATCATGGTTCAGCAAATGGAAGGACATAAATAATGATGTATTTACCAGGAGGTAACATTTTTTCTGCCACAAACTCACATAAGGAATGTTATCCCGGTTTTTGGTCTGCTAGGGCTTGCAATGTATCAGCAACTCTGCTCTCATCAATTGATTTCTCTGTTTTGGACATTTCCCTTGCCAGCATTATATATGTCTGCTTACTAATAGTGACATTCTTAGAGTTCATTGTGTGAAGAAGATTCAAGCACACGTTTGATTCCCCATCCTTTAGCAGGCCATCAATCAAGACAGTCCAGACAATCTCATCACCATTCCATCGTTTCTCAAGCATGTCCTTGAACACCACTTCAGCCTCTTTGATCCGCTTTCTCTTGCAGAGAGCACATATAGTTGCGGAATAAATTGACAAAGGGGGCTTGAAACCTCTGGCAGTCAGCAAATTAAGAATATCTAGAGCACTGTCTAGTCTCAAATTTTTGCAATAAGCATTGTGGAGAGAGCAGTATATTGCCTCATTAGGGCTTAGCCCTTTCTCCTTCATAAATTTGACCAACTGATCTGCCTCATAGCTTCTGCCATCGCGACATAGTTGAGCAATTAAGGTGTAATATGTATCAATAGAAGGTTCACAGCCAATCTCAGACATCCTTACTAACAAATTGCAAAAGGTGTCACAAGTAACATCTTTCTCATCCGAAGAATGACAATGTACAGTTTCATGCTGGACTGCAAATTTTTCAGCAACCATCTGGCAGTCCTTTTGCAGTCCTCTCAGCAAGACATAGTAGGTCCGGTAATTTGGTAGGCATCCTGCTTGTATCATTCGAAGCAGCAACGAAAATGCATGATCTAGTCTACCTAGAGATACAAATCCATCAATCAATGAGGTATACGTGACCTCATCAGGATATAAATTTTTGCTTATCATTTCTTCAAGTAAGATCTCAGCATCATCAACCCGACCTTCCTGACACAGACCGTAGATCAATGAACTATATGTATACAAGTTTGGCAAGCAATTGCTTCTCTCCATTTCATGGAAAATCTTGAAAGCAAGATTTATACCACCATTCCTGCAGAGACCATCAATTAACGTAGTGTATGTGATCACATTAGGAAGCAGTCCACTTTCTGCCATCTTATTGCACAATATCTCAGCTTCAGACAACCTACCTTCCTTAGACAAACCATTGAGAACGGCATTGTAAGTCTCAATATATGGGTGACAACCAATCTCTTGCATCCTATGAAATAAAATCAATGCATCATCAACTTTCCCTTTCTTGCATAGGCCATCAATTAAAGTGGTATAGTTCACTAAATTTGGGCTCAAACCTTGCTGCATCATTTCCTGAAACAATGCAGAAGCCACTTCAAGCTTATCTCCTTTGCAAATGCCTGAAATAAGCTCTGTGTACGTGGATTGATCAGGTTTACATCCATTTTCCTTCATTACCTCCATTAACCTCCTTGCATTTTCCAGATAACCACGTTTGACATATCCATTGATGAGAGTGTTATATGTGACCACATTTGGAGGAGGACCCACCTTCATCATTTCATCAAATAGAATCATGGCCCTTTCAACATTTCCAATCACACAAAATCCCTTTATCATGGCATTATAAGTCTCAGTTTTGGCCAAGTGACCATGCCGCTGCATCCAATTGAAGATTTTAAAAGCAGTATCCAGTCTCCCTCTCTCACACAATTCATTTATCAGAGCATTATATGTGACTGTGGTAGGCTCCAAGCCGTCCCTTATTATCTTGTGGTACAACCCTATTGCTACTTTAAGTTGGCTGGACTTTGCCAACCCACTGATCAGGGCCGTATATGTCTGCACATTGGGCAGGGATCCCTCCTCTCTCATGCTTGCAACAAGAGAGATTGCCTCATCCGCGCGCCCAATTGCAAGCAATGCTGTGATGGGAACTGTGTAAGTATAAACTGTAGGTTTGATTTCATTCTCAATCATTTCTTCAATCATGCACAAAGCTTCATCCACCCTTCCGCTATCACATAACCCATTAATCAGAGTAGTATACGTCACTGCATTTGGATCAATCCCCTTCTTTACCATCTGATCAAAAACCCCAAATGCCCTATCCAAATTCCCATTCCGGCAGTGCCCAAGAATCAGAGATGTGTATGTGAACGCATCTGGAACCATTTCATACTGATATATTTGAGCCAAAACAATCTCAGCCTGCTGAATCTTTCCCCTCTTACACAAAATATTAATCATGGTATTCAAAGTCAACAAACTGGGTTTGATCCCACGGTTCAACAATTGCTTATAAACATCCTCAGCTGCAGCAACCATATCACACTTGCCCAATTGAATCAAAAGTGTATTAAAACTATATAGACTATAACAAAGGCCCATTCTACTAATCTTGTTCAAGAAATCAACAACCCTTTTGATTTCTCCCTCCCCCCTACAAGCTTTAATCATCAGGATTCTAACATGGTCCGCAGGCGCAAAATTCTTGTCCTTAACAAGCCTATTTAACATGGACGCATAACAGGTCATATCATGTTTGTAGAAATGCCGCCTAGAAACCCAGTAAAAGAACTGCAGTACAGAATCTGTGCTGTTGTGAGATTCGATAATTTTGGCAACGTGGTATGGTTTTAGCTTCTGGGCCAAGGATTTCAGCTCCGAGCTCCCGCGCCACGGGATTTGAGGATTCGATAATATTTCACAGACTCGACACACCAGATTTGAAAAGCCCGGACCATTGACATCTGCTTTGGAAGAGAAACTGAGGAAAGAACAGCAGCGGCGACCGCAGTGAAGAGTAAGAGATGAAGAAGGTGGTCTAAGGGGTTTTACCATGGCGCGAAACAAGGCCGCCCGTGCTGGAGGATCTGGCGGCGGCGACGAATATCATGGGTTGTTAACACGGCGAGGAACGCGAATGCCATGAATGGAGGTGGAACATTGATGGAGAGGTGAACGTGGCAATGGGCAAACCACAGCAACAACGATTATGGCGCAATTGTAAAATTTGCTCTCCCTTGATATAGAATCGTTAAAGACTGTTAAACGCTAGGGTTAAAACGTCTCCAGCACAAGTATAGATGGAAAATTGAGAGGAAGAAGAGAAGTGCCAGTTGCCAAATTGCCATTTTCCAATTACAACTGGTATTATTAGAATTGGTTAGAGATCAAAGTCACGTTAGTGAAGTTATAATGGGAAGGAAAAATAAAATAAAATAAAACATTTAAGAAATATGAAATATATATATAGTAGGTGCATGAGTAAAATACAAATATTAAGTTTGAGGGGTAAAAATTAAAAGTGCAAACAAATTAAGTTTAAGTGTTTTGCATGATAACTCGAATTAGACTATTATTTGAATTCGACAAATTTAATATTTTAGAGTTTGAACTTGAATAAAACGAGCTCAAATCTTAAACGAATTTTAAGACCTCGATTTCAATTTCACTTAGACTCAAAATATTTGATTTTAATCAAACTTGAATTGAGTATTGTGACGAAATGGGGTTTGTTTTAATTTTTATATATTATACTTAATTTTACATTAGGTTTTTCTAATTAATTTAAGAGTATGACGAGAATTAAAGAAAATTATTAGCAATGAGATAAGATTGTATAAATTGTTAAGATTATTAATGCTTGACACTGAATGAATATGTATAAATAAATAGCTAGATATGATATTAAGTTTAAAAATAATTTTTTTAGATATTTATTTAAATGTAGTATTATTTATTAACTTAAATGTTTTGAATTTTCAAGATTGAAACATGCAATTATAACTAATTAGTTATGTATTTACAGTATATTTTTATATTTTAAAAGTTAGTATAATATTTTTTAAATAATATTTTTAAAATAATTTTAGTTTTAAAAGGTCCAACAAATAGAGTTTCATAGAGTAGTGTCCATTAAACTTCTTGTTAGGTTGCAAGTTGGGCTGCAAGTTTTGACCAATTCAACTTAGTAAAAAGTAAAAAAATTAATTAATTAAATTTTTCAAGATGAAAAAGAGAAAAAAGCTCAAATAAATTAATTAATTAAATTTTTTAGGATAAGAAAGAGAAAATAAAGATTACATAGGTTGTTGTAACACCCTCAACTTTTAAACATTTCATAGTTCGTTTTTACATGCATATTAGGTTTTAAATGTTGACAAAAGGCTTTTTTTATACACATTGTACTTATATATAGTTAGAATAGTTTAGAAAATTATGGTATGAATTTAGAATCAATAAAAGTACTCAAAATAATCCGAACATTTACTAGAAAGTTCTAGGCCATAAAAACATTATAGACAAACATTTAATACCGTCAAATCAAATTAATTCCTATTACCCGTTGGAGGAGGTGGATAGTATAAACAAACACATAAACTTATTTGTAACTCATCAAGTAATTGAGTGATTAGGTTAAAGTAATAAAGCATTAGGCTTATGTGAAGAAAAAAAATCAAGATGTCAAATATCGAGGCTGTTGCATTGAGTTCCACTAATAAGCATGGTAAGAAGATTATCCCTATGCAAGGATGGCTAGGGAACCAAGCTCCTTGGTGACCACCCTCGAGGAGATTGGTGAAAGAGTCCAAATGGTCATGATTATTTTCCAAAAACTAGAAATGGGCCTCTCTAAGATTTAGGAGGAAGTGGCCATGTTTAAATAGATAATTACTAGTAGGAGCATTATTAGCTTGTGAGAGATGGGTCAAAGGATGGGCTATTTTAAACAAAGGAGTTTTGACAGTAGATGTGATGCCATGAGGTTGAGAACTGCCTTTGGCAAATGGAGTTGTATTTTAAAAGAGTTGGCATCACAGATGAAACACAAACGTTTGCTCTACTTCCCTTTAGCTCACGAACACAACCATGCCTTGGTGGTGTGGAAAGAATTCCAATATGTAGAAGGGGACATGTAGGATTGAGACTTGGGAAGGCTACAAATGTGAATTGAAGCATCATTTCTACCTTGAGAATATTGTGTATCAAACCTAGAGAAAACTACTAGAGTTGAAATATAGAGATACACTTCATGAATATGTTAAAGAATTTACCATCCTATGTTTCAAATCTATAATATGTTGGTAGAGAATTTATTCTACTTCTCTGTGGATGGCCTCCAAACATGGGCCAAACAAGAACTTCAACAATAAGAATTTCAAATGATTGATAATACTATTGTTGTTGTCTAGTCGTTTACAAAATTCCACCACACGCCTAAGGAAAGCAACAACCCTTCTAAGAAAAAGGCAAAAAGTAACTCAAGCAAAGGTGGGAAGAGAGATGAGACTTCAAGAAACCATCCCCAAATGAGAACAACAAAAGCTCCTCAAACTGTAAAGAGTACGAGGAGAATAAGAATTTCTCTATCTCTCAAGGAAAATGTTTCATATGTAAAAGACATGACACGGTATAGAATTGTCTAAAGATTGGATCCTTATATGCTCTTTTAGAAGAACGAGATGTTGTACACATTGATGAGGGCACAAATAGGATAAATTCTTTACACAATCTCAATGCCCTCAAAGCTAAGCTAATATCAACAGTACCAAACAAAGGACTTATGTTCGTGTAGGCATAAGTAAATGAAAAGACTACCAAAACATTGGTAGACATAAGGGAAACACACAATTTTGTGTCCAAATGATAGGCTACGAGGTTAGACTAGCTAATTGCAAAGGGCAACTGATGGTCAAATATAGTAAACACCATTGCCAAGCCACTTAATGGAGTTGTCCAAGGAGTGGAGATGCATTTGGGCACTTAGAGAGCTTAGGTAGACTTGTTAGTGGGCCCTTAGATGACTTCGATGTCATGTTAGGCATGGACTTTTTAAATATGGTAAGTGTTTTTACCCATGCTATTTTGTGATTGAATGTGCTTCTTGAAGAAAGGAGCACCATGTTTGGTGCAAGCCAAGGGTATAAGCCCAGACCTCGTGACAATCTCCATGTTTGTGTATGTATTTTTCTCTTAGTTTATTATATGTTTATGATTTAATTATATAAGTCGAGGATATTACGGAGAGGCTATTACCAATTGTGCATAGACGAAGGGGATGAGGAAAACATGTGTAACCTTTATTTAACTTTCAAATGGCTAGGCAAGCCATTCATCTTAACAAATACCTCGGTGACAATTTCCATGTTGATGATCTCTCATCTATACTTGGATATTGGAAAGTTCACAATTCAATAAATTGGCTGGACGGAATCAAAATTAAAATTTTGATATATACGAATATCAAACTAAAATTTTGATTCAGTACTTGGTATATTCATTTTCAAAATTTCAATTTTATGTTCAATTTTAATTATTAGGTTTGGTATACAATATTGAACTAAATACCAAAATTTATTTTTCTTTTTTAAAATTTATCAAATTGTTCACGTATTTTTCTCATAGTTTATTATATGTTTATGATTTAATTTTTAAAAATTTTATATTGCAACCTTATATTTGTTAAACAAAAATATTTTTTTATGATAAATATGTCTTTTATCTTTCAAAATCTAAATCAAAATAATAAAATAAAAATATGTAATATTTATCTATAAGCTATATAATGAAAATTTATAGTTTTAAATTTAAAACTATTTATTCTTGTTATTTTTAATTTTTAAAATTAAAATTGGTTTACCAAAATACAAAGCCGAATATACCTAAAATTTTGGTAAATTACCAAATCAAACAAAAAATTTCAATTTGATATTTGATAACAAATTTGAAGTATCAAAATTTTAGTGTAACAAATATTTGGTTTGCTTTGCTTTGGTTTTACCAAATTCACACCTTTATTTACTGGATAAGTTTGTAGTACTATACTTAGATAACATCAATGACATCATCGCTTACAGGAGCTCATTGGAAGAACACATTGAGTACTCATGAACCATGTTTTGATTATTAAGAGACTTAACTTTATATAATGAAGGAGAACTTTACCTTTTTCATAGATAAAGTAACTTATTAAGTTATATTGTCAAGCACAAGAAGTTGAAGAAAAATAAAGTCAAGATGAAGATAGTCAAAGAGTTGGAGCCATTGACCAAGGTAACTAAATTTCGCTTTTTCCTCAGCCTAATCAACTATTACCAAAGATTGAGAGCTACTCAAAGAAAGCAAGATCATTTACCGATCTTTTTTTTTTTAATTGAAGTAAGCTTTCAAGAGTCGAAAGTTTAACAATGCTAAACAAAAGTAGACAATGCAAGAAAAGAAAATGCTAGTCATCATTCATCGCCTGTTGGGTGCTAGGTTCATTATCTACATGATACAATTACTATAAGCTATTTTTGGAATCAAAAGAAGCCATTTTAGCTATGATTAGATTATATGTTTGTAGATTATTACTTCACGCATCATGCTATGATGCATTATAGGATTAAACCGGTTTGTTTATTATTGGATATTGATCAATCACAATTGTGAATGTAATCACATTTATGATTAAATGGTGCCTATTTTGTTTTGGTTTATGTAAGAACTGTTAATGTCATTTCATTATCTTCAATAAGTGACAACATGCAAGATATTTATACCATGAATGCTATACAAATAATACTAAAATAAAACTACGAGGCAAATGTAATGATTTCAAATATGCATATAGAATATTAACTTTCAAAAAATGATTAAATTTTAAATAAATCTCAAGTTGCGATAAATGTATAATTTTCATTTAAAAAAAATCAAATTTTCCTAAATTTTATAATTTTCGATGTATATTTTCATAATTCATTCAAATTATTGCACAAAGCAACCTCCTATTTCTCAAACTACATAAAACCTATGTGTATTTAGCCTAAACTCCAAAGAGTGCAGTGTAATTATCCTCTTCTTCTATATACCACTACCTTTATGAAAAATGATAAATATAAAGAATTATTCTTTATATTAAATTGGGAAATTTGGAAAGTGTAAAATGTGAAGGGGACAAGATAGAGAATTAATGTGATAATCTATAGTTTCCAGCGTCATTAAGTGTGCAAATTGATAAGCTAATTTGGTTCTAGTAAAGGTAATTAATATGAAAGAGTTTATAATGACACAATTCTTTAAGAATAAAATCCTACACATAAACGCTTGACAAACGTCAATAAAAAAGATAGAAAAAAATATTTTATATTTCCACTTGACAACAATCAATTAATTACCAATTATCACTTGCAATGGCACGTAATGAAGTATGGGCAACTTAACACTTCTCATTTAATTTTTTGACCTATACGCATTTGAAAAAAGTTTGCTTTGTTGGAACTTGCCTTTTTAATTGCTTGTGTGTATGAGTTTGTTACTCAACCCAAGTGATTCAAATCGGGTCATTTGGCATAAATGTCTAGTGGTTCGTGGCTAGCATCTTCGTGGCGTAAGTGTTAGTTCTACCATTTGTTTCTTTCCAATTTGTTTCCCGAGTCCTCCTTCGATGGCAATGTTCTTAATCGACCGGATATGGCTGCACACTTCGTCGTTCTATCCATTCCTCAACTGTGCTCAATTCATACACGTCCATGTCCATTCTCTCAATGCAATACTTGTGTTTTTCTTCACTATTGATCATCTGAAACATCCGTCCTATCAACCCGTAAAGATGGTTACAAATTCTCTAGAAATTTGGTGAAATATCTTCAAATATCCAAATATGTTGTTGCTTACTATATTAGGATATTTGATGCAACATATTCAAGATTTCCTTCTTTATTTGATTTTCAATAGATTGGCAATGTTCCACAATTGAAATGATCTTTAAATCTTTTGTAAATCCTCCCTTAAATGACCGAATAGAATTAGATTAAGATATGACTAACTACAAAGTTTTCGTATATCTTTTTAGATAGGACAAGTCAACTCTATTTAATCTAATCAAATATAATCTTATGTGATCTCTTCAAATCAACATAAATCGACTAAGTCAATAGATTATTATTATATTTAAAAAGGAAAAAATCTAGAAAATACTGCAGCAAATTTGATAGATTTTGTAGTAAATCTTGTTAACATCTCTCAAATTGTAGCAAATCTTTTTATAACATCTCTCTATCGTATCTATGTCACATTGAAATTCATGTAAAGAAAGACAACAACATTATCCGTGCATACGTGGCACTAACACATATGTGTGTGTGAGTATATAGAGATATATATATATATATATAAAAGAACATAAGAAACCATATTTGTAGACATAAATAAGCTTTGTCTAAGAACGAGTGATAAACTAAATATTGAAATTTATTAATTTAATCTTCTTAGATATATTTGAAACAAATGCATTCGCCTTTGGTGAAGCCCGAGGTGATCCACCAGTCACAAAGGCCGAGACCTGGCGTCGGACACCTACGGTTGCACCAAAAGGTGCCTCGGTCCTCTTCCCCTTTCACCTTCCAATAGCATTGTCCAGGTGACCACTCTATTCTCCTCTTTCCTGCAATCACCTTAATTAAATTAATTCATTCTAAATTTTCAACTAAATATGTCTTCTAATAACATTCATATCATGTTTTTGACATCACAATTGCATTAATTAATTTAATTCATCGAAAATTTCAACCAATTATGTCTTTTAATAAAGTTTCTTACCATATTTGTATAGTTAGCAATTGTACACACAAATAATTACCAATTGTATTTTTTGAGGCGAAACTTTTAACACACGAATTATATATACCTCTTGTAATTGCTGTTGAAATAACATAATGAAATAAATATATATCATCATAATTTTTTAAAATGAAACCAGCATATTTAAAGACAAAATCAAGATAACCCCCCCCCCCCCAACCTTTTGTGTGTGTGTGTGTTTGTGTTTTCTATCTATACACCTTCGAATTCTATTAGCCAATTTTCTTAACGTAATTCTGAACAAATAATATTGTACCCTAAAGTTCAAATTGGAATATTTCTTTTTAGGTATTTAACTAAATTATATATGTAAAAAGAGAGGTAAAGAATTTTACACGTACTTAAGAGGAAAATTGGGTCGAAATCAACAGCTGAAATCGCTGATGCGAAGGGAATAAGAACAAAGAGAACAATAAGGATCAACTTTGAGAAACCCATCCTCTTCAACAAACATATCTTTATTCACATAGTATCATTTTGAATACTGTGTCAATGCCTTTTCAATGGTTATTTATAGGCCACTTCGACCACTTCAGACTCTTGCTGTTACAAAAAATAACTTGAGTAATTAATGCATCATTTATTTAGAGTTATTAATGAGTTTATCAAGTTAATGACACGCATCGTAAATTACAGACCAATAGTCCCATGGCACGCAACCTTACCAAAAGATAACGGAGGCTGCAAAAGTTTCCCCGTTACAGCTTAGAAAAGTGATGTTGTGATTTAAAAAGAAAAAAGTTTAATTAATAATCACATCAGCTCTCTCGTGGCATTGTGATTAACCTCTTTTCAAAAATTATTTCGCTTTTCTTTCATGTAATCACACACGAATTATCAGAAACATCAAATATTTATCTTCCTCTATTCCTCTGAGCCTTTGTACATTTCTAGGAGTCCAGCAAACTAGCCAAGTGAATTCTCATGTTCATGGTTAATCTCATACATTCTCATATATGCTTTCCTAAAATCTTACTTTAATCAATAAAATCTATCGCTAAGCCCTCCAAACACATCACATAGAACATCTCCAGTGAACCAATTCTTGATTTAACGACAGAAGTCTAAGAAAGCACCTGGGAACTACCAATTCATTTCACTCCATGGGATAAGGGCCGTCATCGTTCATTCCACTTGGACCACTATCTGCTTTGGAGCCATCCCATATGCTACCTAGCATGATTGCCCTCAGCATCAGCTTGCCAGCATCTGGAAAATCCTTGTGTTGCATGAGGACGGCTTCCACAGACAATCCCGCATCCTTCAAATTTGAATGTTGAGAAATGTCCTGCCTTAATGGGAGAACTTCATCGAATCTGCCTTCAAAAGTTTCAGCATTGGGTCCATAACACTTGTTGGAAGCCTGGAAAAGTATGGTTTCCTTGAGAACATCCAAGGTCATCTCATCGCTCCACGCCTCAGTTATGGACATTTGATGTAGCTGTCCCCAATCATCTTGATTTGCAACATTTCTCCAGCATTCTTCCAATAGGCTGGTGTTACTTTTAATAAATGAGGCGCTGGTCCATGAGAAAAGATCAAAGGCTCGCAGTGAAAACTCTCGGTTTGGAATTTTAAGGCACAATTCAATGAGGTCTAGTGGAGGGAGAAGTTTCTGTCCAATTGATTGCATTTCCTTATCATCAGGCATAAAGCTCAGTATTTCTTCCTGTAAGAGTTGGAAGTTAGTCCAAGACAGAGTCCTAATAATTTTAGAAAAAGCCAAGTGCTTTAGTTAAAGATTTTCGTTTCAGAACTAGAGTCTGCATAAAAACACGCATCTTGATAGCAATTTGAATTTAAGGCAAAGTAAAAAAAAAATCAAATATAAACAGACAGAAAAAGTCAAAGTCAAGGACAACACTTTGGTTGGATTTGCAGCTAGACATGAAGCTGGATGGAATTCAAATGCTCGGACTCAAAGACTCAAAGATTCATAGATAGATAAGCTGAAAGATGTGGAAAGTAGAAGTTGCATAGTTGCTAATGACAAACCGCACAACATGGCGCAAAGATTCTCTCAGTGTGCGTCTTTTTGAAGCACGACACAAAACTACAATAATATATATTGCAAGTAACTTTTTCAAATATAAAATATAGATAAATTCTTCATGCTGAATCAAGGATAATTCGACAACAATCAAAATACTCTTCTACACAATAGTCATATCTATTATTCATAAATTATGTCACTTCATCATAATTTATCCACTGATATATTATAACACAATATCAAATCATTTTTGTTTATATTAAAGATCAATTATCCATGTATCTATATCTGGTTCAACCTATCAAATACTAAAAATTTCATTTACCCAAAGTTTACCAGCCACTTTAATGCTCAATTAGTAAAAGTTTTAGTATGTACAACGATGATTTAGAAGGAAAGAACAGAGAACGAAGAATTAACAAAAATTTCAGTATATCCAAGGTTAATTGAGATCAATAAAGAAGGGAGAATTAATAAACTGTTCAGCATACCCACAGTAAATTTAGGCCGACATCGGCTTGCTAAGGGTTGACTAAGAAGTAGAGAAAATGAAGAATAGTAAAATAATTCAATATGAAAGAAAAAGGAAAAAAAATGAAAGAAATTCAATCGAAGCATGGAAAATCAATCCAAACAGGGAATAAAAAATAAGTGTTGGAAGAATAAACTAGGTCTCAACTATTAGGTCTATCTAGATCATTTTTTTTTTATGTTTTAGCATATAACTACTAGATTGGTTTTGTTAAGATTCTAATTCATCCTTGTTAGATTTTTATTTTTATTTTGTTTTTTTGTAACCCCAGTCTATATATCGAGTGTTGGGACTTTTCAATTAACAAGAAAAATTAGTTTTATTCTTCTAATTTGTCAACATGTTATCAGAATGGTAACACTGCATCCATTGTCTCATGTAAAAAAAATTCCAATATATTCTCTGATAAACTTTTTTTTTTTTTAACACTCAACTTCAAATTAAGCGTTCGAATTTTATTAGAAAAATAAATTTGAATAAATAAATTGAAACCACTACCAAAACTAATAGCCAAATATACATAGATAACAACCAAAAATGTAGACAGGGATTATATATCATACGTGACAGCTAAACCCTAAGCATGAAGACAGCTAGACAGACACCCAAAAAAATAGATAGATGGAAAATAGGCATCCATAATTTCTCTCCGCCAAACAACAGCAATTCCTTATTGCTATCTACTTTTCTAGTAATTTTTATCTACTTTATTACATGTTCAGCCGTCATGTATGATTTATGATCTCTAGTTGCACTCTTGGATATCTTATTGTCTATGGATATTTGGTTATTACATTTGTGGTTGTATACTGCTAGTTCATTTATTTGTTTCAATTTAATTATCCAAGTTGAGCATTCCAATAAAATTCTCATGTTTTACGAGACAGAGAGAGAGAGAATATTAGAAGGAATTAATTTAGGACTCAACTATGTAGTTTTATCTAGAATGTGTTTTTTTTTTTTTTTTAATGTTCTAGTAGATATCTACTAAATTTGCTTTGTTAGGACTAGTTTACCTTTTTTAGAGCTTCGTTTTATTTATTTCAGTAACTCCGCTCTATAAAATGAATGTTGCAACTTTTCAGTTCTTATTGAGAAATTGAAAGTACAAAAATAATCTTCCCCATTAACTGAAAAGTGTAATGGGGAAGATTATTTTTGTACTTTCAAAATCAAAATTTTGAAACCTCCTAAAATACGCCAGAGCATGAAGACTCAAACCATTTCCTATAAAAATCTACCATAAACTAATCCTTGCCTAAATCAATCAGGCAGTGTAACCGAGTCAACACAGCATATAATTTCAAAAAACAACACAATATCACGAATTCAAACACTGATATGGTTTGTTGTCGGATTAACAGCCATCAAAGGAATTTTCAAAGGTTCAGCCAAGCGATCAAAGGGATAAATTAGCTACAATGTAATGTGTTAGCATATGGCAAGAGATAAATTAGCTAAAATGTAATGCATTAGCATATGGAATACCTGTAACTGTAGAATGTTTAAATCTGCCTCCATGCGCTTCATTTTTAGCTCATAGCCAACATCTTTCCCTGGAAATATTTTACATAATGGAATCACTATTTGAGACGCAAACAATGAAAGTGGGGTATGGTACAAGAAGCCAAACACAAGGAACACATCCTTCTATCAAAGTTTAAGCAAAGATATACACTCCCTCCGCCCCAAATTTAAGACGCTCGTCTTACTTTCTAGCATATGCAATGATAGAACTTCATTTTCTAGAATGACTTCCATAAACACTCTTACTGAAAGTATTGCTGTGGTGGTGCCTCCCCTAAATCACTTCTTTGGATCATTTTCTAAATATGTTCAAACTCTCAACTCCAATCTGAAACTACATGCCTGCTCAAACTAGATGCGTATTATAGGGGCAGAGAGAGTAATAGTCCCTAGGATAGAGCCTGGTTGACCTCTGCACAAAACAGACTGGTATATAGGTGTGATATATTTCGTAGAACAATATTTCCAACAGTAAAGCAGCAAGGCAGTAAAAGAATGCATTGAACTACTAGGACAAATTTCTATCCATACATTAAAGATGGAAACATTACCTGCCATTGCTGATATTTTAGCAAGATTCAGAAAATGCTTTCTTTTGGCCAACGTTAATGTGCACCTTGAGCCACCAGATTCAGTGTCCTCAATAGCTGAAATTGATTTACCATCCTTAGAAAGAGATAATACATGTAAAGTTTCAGAAGCCGAGGAAAATTGATGAAGGAACACTTCATGAAGCCAGAGAAGGTCAGGATGTTGAGCCAGAAATGGAGCTAGTTCATCTGGAAACTCCTCGCCAAGTCTCAAGAGCTTGGAAAATTGATTGCTTTCATAGAGTTGTGTGAAGACAAAACAACTGAAACCTCCTTTAGGTCCCATGCTTTCATGCTATAAAATAAAAAATTTAACATTTTTAAGAAAAGAAAGTTTAGAGAAGATTGAGTAGCTTTTAAGAACATTAGAGGAAAAATATGTATAAAACCACTAAATAGTAATAATGACAACATTCACAAGGCTAGCAGCAGCAGCCATCTGTAGGGCCAAACTTAGCGTGTCTAATTAACTTAACACTTTAAATTCGTACCATGAGGCTTCTAAGGAGTTCAGAATCATTGAAATCACAGCATATACTCCACATAGTTCGATAGCTCTCATGCCTTTTTGCAACAGACAGTAGCTTTGAAGAAAGCGTAGTCGGGATGTCCTTATTCTGATCTTCACTTCCTTCAGTTAAATTCTGCAATGGTGAAGATAACAGTAATGGATGCAATCCAAAGAAATTTCTCCATGCTGTAGTGGGATGATACTTCTCTTTGAGTAACAGAGAATTTGAAACAGAATAAGGTTGAGTTTCACAGTAGTCAATTTTCTCAAGTGTTTTATGAATGTCACATCAAAACTCTATTAGATTTTTGAAGATTTGAAGCTTAAATATCTTAGTTTATCTCTTCACAATACACAAGGTCTCTTCCACCTCATGTCATACTAACTATCTATTGTATTTCAATTCAAATTTTAATGCTTCAGAAATGATCATTTTGCTGATTACAAATAATGGATAGTTCAGCACAAGAACGCACCAAGATGAAAGTTTTTTGCAGCACTGTTATCAACTGCATAAAACATACAATCATGAAAATGGAGAAAAACACTCCTATTCATTGTTTATACCATTTGTCAGCTTTGAATCCTCCTATGATGTGCAAGATTTTCCCAGAATTTCATCAAACAACACTAACCTGTAGCTTTGCTTGGACAAAATTCTTCACTTGCTGATAGAGGGAGTCAAGAAGAATATCTCTTCTTTTCCAATATTCCTCCAATAGAGTCCTATGTTCTTCCTTGCGTTCAACTTTTGCTGAGATAGCACTCGAATATGACTCAAGTAATACTTCAGCAAGCACTTGAAAATTCGAATAGAAATCAAACCTTGCAGATTCATCAAGGCGGTTTGTTTCATTAAGCAACTGAAGCATGAATATTGCCAGAGTCCACAGCCCACTCCACACAATAGATTTTGAATACCATGGTGTCAAGCCCTCAGGCGGAGGATACCACAACTGATGTTCACTCCTATATTGCATGGCTGCAGTGAATAACGTAACACAAGCAGTTGAGAGTTCACAAGCTCTTTGAAACTGAACAAGAATTGGCATATCTCCGTTGATGATATATTCTAGTTGTCTCTCTAAGCAATGAAATACTTCCTCAATATCTGAAACTTTACTGTAGAATACTTCAGCATTATCCCTATCCATCAAAAGAACTGTGTTCCGCCGAGCTCTCTCACCAACTATCTGGATAAGATCCCACAGAGCTCCAGAAGTTCGAGGATCTGAACCATGATAGGAGCCAAGTCCAGGTGCACTGCCATGAGTAACCATATTTTGAAGCTCTCTCAGTTGCACCATGCCAGCAAGTTTTTCCCCATGCTCCAAGATAATTTGCAAAGATTGTCCTGGATAATGAAATAATGTTTTTGACTTCATGCATAAAAAAAAGTAACAACAGAAGCATTTACTAACAGTGAGAAGACTCTTACAAATATTCAATAAGTATAGACCACCTATTTCATCATGGGTCAATAGTCGGTAAAAGGATAGTTAATGCCAGACTTATTTTGATGCCTACCAGCTAGGGAAGACAGAAACTTGATATTCTTGAGATTGATATAAAAATAAATGTTAACAAGAAATCAGAATAACAACCACATATATCAAAAAGGTGAAGGGAAAAAGAAGAATTAACTACAGATTAGTCATACTGGAAAATTTATCATACTCTGTTGCAAACACAATTCTTCATGGCACTTGGACAAAGCCAGGAACTGAAGAAACTTTTGATGCTTCTGCTGCTTCTCTACAAGTTGCGTGGACACAACAGACAAAGCAATCTCATGACCCCTGGTAGTTGTCCAATGTTTTGCCAAAGTATCAATGATGGATTTGCTTGTTCTAGTAAATACATTGATTTCCCCCTCCCTTTCAAATGCCCTTGTATTTTTTAGTTTGTCAAGTACACCATCAACCTGCCCAGAAAAGAGAAAATCATGGAAGAGCTGATTTAGTAGAGCTTCTGATTCCTCATCTTGGGGACTTCGACGAGTAACTCCTGTGAGGCCAGCCCTTGGCCTCTCGCTTGCATCCCAAGCTTGTGATGTAGCTCTTCTAGGAGCAATATTTCCAGCAGCAGAGAAGTTTTTTCTCTCCTCCTGCATAGAAGCATCATTAGAACTGCCTTTACGTGACAAGCTCCGTTCAGGTGGTTCAACTCCACCAAGCAATACGGCCCTCTCAGGTATAGCCCAAACTCCAGCTTTCTCGGTGAGTACAGCCCAAGCTCCATCATCACTGTCATCCAAGGAAGGGAATACTGAAGCATCAAGAACTTTTCCAGCATCGTAAGGAAGATCAAACTGATAGAGTTTGGTTGAGTTTCTCCAATAATGGGAGACCGTTGCAGTACCATCACCAGAGAGTATAATAGCAGAACCAGCTGGCTTGCCACCTACTTTTAATCTCATGGAGAACAAGAACTCCTCATCCTCTACCTTTGCTTTGGGTATAATCACTTGGATAGGCACCTTTTTCTCCAATATTTTTTCACCAATTGGCTTCATGATATCTACTCCAGACTTATATTGCATGGTCAGAAGAGAATACTCAGTGTAACTTGAACTGGTGGCCCGATCCTTGCAAAAGATAGCGATCAAAATTGTTATCACCTTTCCATCAACACTGACATCCAAATCAAGAGGCCAAATCCTTTTTTGCCCAGCAAGATCTTTCTGGATACCCAAATCACTGTCAGTTCCAATAATTTCATATGACCAAAGCTTCGACACATCAAACTCAGAACCAAGTTTTACTGCAAAGCACTGTATCTCATGATTAGTTAGCAGAAGAAACTGTCTTACAGGGTCATCTGACGAATGACTAAAGGAGTGCCATATCAATGACCTTGGATAGCCCTTAAGTGGGCCATTGCCAGTCCCTTGAGAATTTATAGTTGGCATGCCATGTTCAACCTGTTTGCATTGGATACCAGAAGGGCTACAAATGAATCTCCAAAGAACACCATCAGAACTGCATGCAAGAGCAATGCAGCTGTTGGTGGAAGCAGGGATTGCTGAAGCAATCAAAGAGTTGATAGAACACGATTTTGCAAAACTGTTACCAAATTTGTCTTTTTCCCTCCGCTTGCTAGAGATGGATTTTCCATTTTGATGCATATAAGTCGCTTCTAACTCAGGAAAACCATCATAAGTGAGTGGAGCAATCCTGCTAGCATAGCAGATATCTGGCCAGAATATTAGAGTGTGAGTTCTTTTATTACACATTACAATCCCAGCAGAACTGCACTGTTGAATAGTTTTCCTAACAGCTTTCTTGAAGCTAGCCCAGTTGACAACACAGACTAACCAATTATTAGTTTGAAATGAACTTTTGCCAATGTCTCCATTTTCTGGTGCAACAGCAGGAAGATCAAGGACAATGCATTCTCGGGAAGCAGCAGCGGACAAGAAATTCCAGACAAAGAGTTTGGTTCCACAAATAATCCATGCTAGAGATGTCTCCTTGTCCATTCCACCAGAGATGGATGAATCAGCTGCCAGATGAACTACTATTAATAACCTTTTAAAAACTGAAACAAGTGCACCATATTATATATTCTAATATAAATTTGCTGGACCAACCTGGAACATGACTCTGTAAGCCCATTGATTGTGCGTCACGTACTACTTGAGGGAACTCCCCAACATATACAGGTTGGACAGGATCCACCCCATCACCTTTCTCACTTCTCTTCATAGGCGGGACTCTGAGCGTGTTAAGAACAAGCTCCATAGATTAATGTCTGAATTTCAAATTATTCGTTTTCCCTCAACTACTGGATGAGATGATTTTTATTGATCGTTTACATATCTTATTTCATCTAAAATATCCAGTTAACATTGACCAGTAAATTAATTAAATACTGGATGTACTATTTTCTTATCTGTCTTCATTCAACATCACATGCATTTCACAAAAACTTAGAACAGCAGAGCTAAACACTAATGCATTAATATGAAAAAAACCACCACCACCTTATTCAAGTGTTTGGCATTAATGAGATGAAACTTGCATTGGAAAAATGTGGTAAAAGGAGAATTTTAAAGGGAAAGTCATTGTAAAAGGTATCTTCTAGTATGAAAAGCAACAAATGATTGCTACATTTTTTTTAGCAAGTCTTATTTATTTTTTCCTTAAGCTTTTGCAGCTTTCCTGCAACTGCACACATTTATCAACAAATTCGCTTGGAAAGAAGCTAATGGGGATCGTTTTGCATTAGTAGCAATGTACATAATAAAAACATCAAAAATTCACTGCTCAAGTCAGAAAAGGTGAAGCTAAATCAACAGGGAGTGTTGGAACAACATCTAAAAAATAGTGTCCAACCGGATGTTACAGCGATAGCTTATGGGGTACCCTATGAAACACTGTTCTTCTATTAACTCTCTGTGATTTTCAACATCAAGTGCATTTCATAGAAACCCACACAGATATGGTTACAAAGGAAACCACTAACTAAATAAGAGTATCAGAAAACCAGTGTCCACGTTTGAGAAGATTTACCACCTTGCCTATCGAACAATAACAAATTCACACCAAAAAGAAACGGCACACAATGCAGCAAATTACGCCGTACCCTGCACCTCAAAAGTTGCATCTTACTCCACAACTGGATAAACCCTAATGACATGTCACTTAAACTGCAATTACATTGCCTCTAATCTAATAACAGGGGAGCACGTAAATGTCCACACAAAAGCGTATCGCCACCAACGCTACTCCAAACTGAAGAACAGAAAGGCGATAATAATTCACCAAAGAAAGAGAAAGGGGAGAAATGAAATAGATTAAGCGCGTATACATGGACGCTACCTGGCCAGGACGGAAAGGCGAGAGGCCCAAGGGGCGGGGGTTCCGGTGGCGGGGCGATTGGGGACGGCGGGACTGTCGAGCAACAGTCTCCGATTCTCAGCCAGCGGAGTGGAGTCCTGATTGCCATCCCTTTGGACTGCGGCTGCGGCATTTTTACGAGCACTTAAGGCGGATTTCTTGGTGGGGGGAGAGAACATTGCTATGCTGTTGGAATTTTCCTCACGAACTCTGTAATGGGTTTAGGGTTTTAGTTCAGAATCCAGAGAGGAAGGGAAAAATGGTTTTGGGCAGTTTGTTTTTGAGGTTTGAATTTTGGAGCCCTTTAGAGTTTGGAGGGATTTGTTTTCTTTTGCCTGCTTCAGTTTCAGTCATCGGCATTGGGTTAGTAACGGAGTGGGGTAAGTTCGAGTAGCTCAAGTTTGTTTGAGATTCTTAGGCCACGTTTGGAAGCCTCCTCCAACTCCACAGAACACATCAAATTTTATATTATTAAAATAAAAATTTTATTTAAATTCAAATTTAATTTTTTTTTCTTTTATGTGTTTAATTAATTATTTATTTTTGAATCATTAAATCCGTTCACTATCAAATCATTAACTATATATGTACACGCTCACATTTATATATATATATATATATATATATTTATAGTTTATAAACTAAGCATTATTCCTATGTATTGTGACATTATCTAATCATTATTATATATTTTATATATTCATAAATTAAAATATTCAAATAAATATTACTATTTATTTCATCAAATCTTCCTTCCAGACATATCATAATCTCAATACAACTCTCATTAAATATCGTTCATCACTAAAATACTCCTTTCAAATGCAGCCTTTGATTTGATAACAAGATTGAATTGGAAAAATTAAATTCTGAATTTCAATTCAAATTCGATTAATTTTGGAAATATAAAAAATATTTTTGAACAAATTAAATTCTTCGCGTCTTAATTTTAAAATAATGAACATGAATTTTAAATTAAAATTAACAACAAAAAAAGATGTTGATATACATAAGTGTTAGAGTGTGATAACTTTTTATAAATTTAAATTTCCTACATTTTTGTTAGATATGATATTTGATAGGAATTGTATTAATATGAATAATATATTTAAAAGAAATGTTTTAATGAGATAAATAATATAATTTATTTGAATATATATATATATATATATATATAACATACAATAATAGTTAGATGCATGATAATTTACAAAAATAATGATTATAGTACAGCATATAAATAAAAATAAATATTAATATATATGTAATATATATAGACATTAATTTGATTATAAATATATATAATTATTAAAAAATAATTAATTTAATATACATTTTAAAAAGAAAACATTTGAACTTGAATTTAGATAAAACAAATATCGTAAAATGTTATATTTGATAATGTAAAATCTTATATGAGATTTTTGAGTTAAAAATTGGCTTCCAAACATAACCTATAAATCTGAGAATTTGGAGTCATTTCTTAAAGTTTTTTGTTGTAAATTTTACTACAATAAAGTTAGTATAAAATTTTAAAAATAGTATAAAAAAAAAAGAAAGAGAAAAATGTTTTAACAAAACAAATAGCATTTCCATTTTTCTAATATATATATTTGATTTCATGCATTTAGGTAAAAAAGGGGATTTTTCAGAAACGAGTTTATAAAATTATCCTTGAAAGTGAAAATATAACCCAGTTTTCCAACTTACTCTATCCACAATTTATAAAAACCACTGTTAATTTTATATTCGATAAAAGGCAAAAAGAATATGGCTTCATTCACTCAATTTGATCTAATTTAATATTTTATTTACCCAAAACATATTTTTTATAAACCCATTCCCATTCATAAGAATACATTAAATGCATCAGTTTCTGATACATTGCAAGATTATTTAACAAAATAACATGTGTTCTAAAATTAAGCCCTTGGCAGATTTACACTTGGTAGACAACTTACTGAACCGTATGTCTTCTTATCAAGACTTCACCCAAACACTATCTCATCTCCTGTCTCTCTCCATTTCTTATCAACCTAAATCCTCAAACAAAGAATTCATAATACACTTGGAACACAATAAACAATTGTACTTGTATTGCAAATGACATCAATGCAGCATATAAATAGAATAAAAAGTTGTGAATGACACAGTCAAAAAATTAATAATTATGTGAAATTGCAGAAATTCAACATCTCAAACGGTGGAACAGCTAATAAATAGCCATCCACTGAGTCTTTGATTTGAGATACCATTCAGAAGGAAGTGTGAACCGTGGAGTATATATTAACTTCAAAGGCAAAATATAATTCTATTTGGATGGGTGAAAAGCAATGTACCTTCTTCATAAGATAATAAAAAGAGACTTTTTATGAAAGCAAATCCACACAGAGCTCAACGTTGCGACAATTCAACTTGAATATTGCACAGTTCTAAAATCTTCAGCTGATACTATCAACAAGTCTCACCTTTAATATACAAAACCAAACATCTTGTCTAGTACATTGATATGCTGTTTCTCAACAAGTCCCAAGCAAAAAAAGTAAACTACAATGTTGTCCAGAAGAGCTTTGGCAAAGGAATGTTCTGCAACGAAGAACCAAATAATGCTTAGCAAAATTCAAGACAAAAGGCAGCATGTATTATTCTTTCCTATTTGTAGTTCTACATGTGGAATTGAGAATCAAAAGTACATACATACAAGCAAATCTACATCAAGGTTCCAGTTTCAGTGAAACTACTCGAGACTGCCTATTGCGTTTTGCTGCCTTGACAAATAGAACTGCAAGACAAGATGGAGCCCACCAAGGCCGCCGTACCTTTTGCTCCCCTTTCAGGCAAGCCACTAGCGCATAATCAGAATCAGTAAAGATTTACAGTTTTATGTCAGAAGGAAAATGCAACAAGTCTGTCTTATGTTGGAAGCTGAAAAGTCCCAAGAGCAATAAAAATTTTAGAACAAAAGCATGAAGAATCAAAATGAGGAAAAGATAGAAAATAATCAGCCCAACACACCTGCCAGCCATGTAGAATCTTTTAAGGAAGACTATGATCCAAATGATTATTTTAAAAGCTAAATAATTTGCATAGATTAATTAATCATTGACAATTATGTTTAGTAAACTCAATTATTTAATGTGGTTTGTATCCTAGTAATACAAATAATTTAATTAACAATATAGAGTTGAAACAGTTTTTTTTTTTTTTTTTGATATGTAGAAGAACTTTTAATGCCTTGATTACTTTTTCATAACTATATATCTTATAATTTTGTAATTTTATACAAGGCTTTTATCACATCAAGGGCATTATCAATCAAAAATAACATTTGATTAACCTAAAAAAAATAATTCATCCCACCTTTGAACATGCCTAAAAGAATGTTTAAGTCATAAATTCAGACAGCATATTTCTCCAAAAACTAATGTGGCAAAAACAAGCAAATTCATTGCCAAATTAAGGAATAGGCAGCAAACACAAAATAGGATAGTGGCAGAGTTCTCCACAATGTTTATCTGTTTTCAATTATTAAGGAAACAGTATTCACAGTATGTGCTTCTTTTTGTTCTAGTCCTGCAAAATAGTTCTGTCTTGAAGAAGACACCACTCTATCTCCATCTCAAGACTGATTGATACAGCAGCATCAAATTGACTCCTCAAAGAATTTAATGAAAGACAGTATCATGAAAGACCAAAATTTAAGTTAATGAAAGCTGCCTTGATTGATTTCAAATGACTTCCCCCAACAACACCCTTCACGTGAAGGCCCTTTTTACAGGATTTCCTAAGGTTGTAGTTTATGGATTTGATATAACGTGAAGGCCCTTTTTACAGGATTTCCTAAGGTTGTAGTTTATGGATTTGATATAATGACAATACGATGTAGGGGTCATATATATTTATTTAGTCACTTTTACGTTTAATTTACATTGTTGCTGCACTTGTTTGTTATTTCTGGCTTCGAATTTCTTTCCCCCAGCCTACTTTTCAAAATGAAGCAAATAAAAGAAGGTTTATTAGAATTAACCAAAACAGTTAAAGCCTCTTCTAAACAAGGGAATCATGGTATTGATTAATGGCCATCCGTGTTTTGCCAATAAGCAAAAGCAATTACAATTGAAAGAACATGGAGACCCCCAGCAAAACATAAACAAAATCTTTACAAACCAACGTAGTTTTGCCTCAATTACTCAAATTGTCCATCCAGTGAGAATGCAAGTAAAGAGGAACTGTACACTACAAATGAACAAATAATATTTAAACTGAACGAAACAAACAGACTTATCATCTTCATACAAATATTTAATGATGGCCTGATTAATTTGCTATTAAACTGAAGGGTCATAAATTCGCCAGCCCCGGTGTTTAACAGTGGCAGTAATATTAATATCACATGCATAGCAATGTTGTGAAAAGAATAGAAGATCACAGACTACCAGCAGCCAATTGAAGTTAAAAACACATTATAATGCAATTATACATAAGGGCGGCAGAAAGGGAGGAAGGAGGAAGAGAGGGAGAAAGGGACCTTTTATTCGCCTCAGCTCCTTGCACAGGGTTATGAAATCCCCCCATTTCATGTGGCACTTCCTTATGAACCTCAGTATCTGTTCAGTTGTAAACATTGACATTCCTTCCAAGTACTCACCATTGACCCCATTTTCTTCGAAAATTTGGCGATAGCTACCAAGATTTATCCCTTCCAACCACAGGCCGACATCCTATGAGGAAAAGAAAATTACGAAAGAAAATAAGGAGCTGAGTAAAAAGATTCTGAAAAAACTATTTTCTTCACTTGTTTTGTTGTTTCATAGCAAGGTAACTTGTTAAATCCAGCTTACTTTCTATGTCTATATCAAATTGATTGGAAATCTAAAGAGCATTGGAAATTACAATCGCTGGAATTCAAAAAGATCGTGTAAAGAACTTCCTTTAGCACTACTATTCATAAAACTAAAGCTGAAAGGTTAGAGATAAGGAAAAGGTGCCCATATGCAATTTCTGCCATCTGGAGCTAAAGTAAAAACATAGTGCTCAACCGAAAAACACTACTTCTGGTGACGATGGGAACTGCAAGGACCACACTTGTTCCCTGATGAATACATTTAACCAAATTTTTATGCAGCTCTATCACCATCAAGGATCAATGCTCATTCAGCTACACATTCCAAAATTCATTCAAACTCAATTTTCCACAAATAGGATTCAAAGCTACAAGTATCAACTCCATTAAAATTATGCAACATTTCATACACATCAAGAGGACTACACCCAGAAACTTTATGAAAAAAGCGTGATGACCTTCACCACCCAACCCACAAATCTCACTAACCCAATATTAAGAATTTCATCAACTAGAGCAATTACTACGACAATAAGAAATTAAATAAACGAGAATGATCGCAATAAAATACAAGATTCAAAAAAATAATATAGGATAAAGAGAACAATCCAAAGCACCCCCCCTCCCCCAGAGATTAAAAAAAAATGATAATTAAAAGGGAATTACCTCCACAGTCCAAATAAAGAAATCAAGAGGCTCCGGCGGCCTCTCCTTCTGCTTGCTCATGTCGCAGAACCAACTATTGAAGGCCACTTTTCGAAGAAAACGCTAAAACAAAAACGACCCTGAAATTCAACCACTGCCTGCAATTCAGATCACCACAATCATCAGCATCGTCATCATGACAACAGTGATGTAGGTTTGTCACATTGTTGCCACACTCATTGTACGAAATAACAGTCGATGCCAATAATTGAAAAACAACAAATCCAAACCTCCAAATTTTGAGGCAATTAAAGGCTGTGATTTTCTACACTTGGGGATGAGTCCGTCAGGGTAAGCTTTCAGTGTGGAGAGAGAGAGAGGGAATTTTCCTTTCCTTATTGTTTGGTTTAGAATACGAAACTAAGTAGCTTTTGTTTTTGTAGTTGTCCAAATCAAATGGCCCATTTCATGACACTTGCTTTGTCCAAATTACCCTTTTCTTCTACATTTTAATTCATTATTATTTTAAATAATTTATGTATTTATTTCAGGGTGGTTGCTTGCCACTTTTTTCTAGATAGTTATGTAATTACATAGTAAATTATTTCTTCCTAATTTTTTGTTCATTTTCCTTTATTTTCTTGTCACTTCTCTTCTCATTTTTTCCCTCTACTATTTTTTTTATCAGTTTTTTATTGTTTTTTCTAATCTTTCATGTATATTCTTTTCAATTCTTAAATAACTTTATTATTATTAAAAATATAATTATATTTTTAACTTATTAAATTAACAAAATTATATAGTTTATAGTTTTAAGTACATATAGAGCATGGCATTCAATATATTTATAGAATTAAACCAGCATAACGCAATCTAACAGCTTTCATAAATAATATAAATTAAAGTACTGTTGATTAATTTATATAATTATATACACACATTGAATTGATGTCATTACTTTTGCATATATATATAAATACTATTTGTTATAACTAAACCTTCATCATTTAATATTCTTAAAATAACCTTTTTAATAAATTTATGCAATTTACTATAATTGATTGCCTTTTGGTACTTAAAGCAAAAAAGTTAAGAATGCCTTTTTTAAAATTTATTCATACATCTTTTTATATATCTATACAATTAGCAATTACTATATAGAACGTGGAAGCCCTTAGAGTATCTGCACTTTGCTATATAATATAGAGAAATAAAAACTATCTTTAATTTATTTAACCTTTTCATAATTTTTTTTCTCTGTCTTATACACTTAAATATATAGAGTGGGCAACTTTTATAGCACGATAAATTACAAAATAAAATCCATATGCATTATAATTTGAAAATTTTATATAATATAAATAAAATTTATGTAGCAACAAAGTAATGTATATTAAGAGTTTTATATGCACATGTGACAAGTGTACGTGTAATGCCAATATCTATTACTATTATATTATTGTTAAGATCTTTATAATAATTATCTTTTGGTCATTTAATGATTTATCATAGATAATTTTATTTTCAATTCATATATCTATATCCATCTATGCTCTTATATTTTGCTAAACTCTTATTTGATCTTTTAATGAACTTCCTAAAATATCCTTTATAACTATGTTTTAAACTTGTAACCATTGTAATGACTACTTTTTAGTCTTTCCATGTTATATCAAATATACTCCTTACCTATTTATACTATTATATCTACACTATATTACACATTTATACTGTTATATTATCTCTAAGACCTTTTTCATCTTTCCATTATCTTCCTAACATAACCTTCATTATAGTAATAAATCTCCAAATTTTATAATAATAGTCCTTTGATTTTTAAGTGTTTTGCCAATTATACCTTTATTTTCAATTAATATATATTAGTATTATGTTATTGTTAAGCTCATATTTGATCTGTTAATGATGTCCCAACATACCATTTCATAACTATAGTTTAAACTCATAACCATTACAATAACTACTTTTTAGTCTCCTAATATTATATTAAATATATCTATACTCTTAGACTGTTGTTAAATTCTTATGTGGTCTTTTAATGATTTTTTAAAGTACCTTTCATAACTGTATTTGAAGCCTATAACCATTGTATTAATAACTTTTTAACCTTTTAATGTTATATCAAATTAATTCCTAATTGTTTACCTATGCCATTATATCTAACCTATTATAATTTTATTGACGCCCGTGTTGCTTACTTGTCATTATTTGGCAGAGCATCGAAAGGCTTACGTGGATGTTTACTTGGAGAATAACTTAGCATAAACAATTTCCCATTTTTCCTAATTTAACATAGAAAGAGATATTATTTTTTACATATTTGACACACTTTCTATAATTATAATCTATTTTTATTTCTTTCTATTTGTATAAATTTTAAAAAAATTATTGCGCAAGCATTGCTTGTCTTTTAATTTTAATTCAACATATTTTTTTGATTTTCTCTTTCAATTTAATTTACCCTATTTTAAAAGTTCTTCATTTTTTACGTTATAAAATAATATGAGATATCATATATCAATCCACATAATTATACTTTTTCATCACTAATTAATATTATTATGAATATTCTCAACAAACCAAGCACACGTCATGGCTCATATTCCTCACAATTATCTCACAATTTCATACAAAAAATTGAAAAAAAAAAAAAAAAACAAAAGAATATCTGAAAAGTGGTTTGCATGCAAAAGACTGTGAGTTTGAATGCGACCCATCATCCCTTGTGTAAAAAGGCACTTTATCCTTAGCTTCAGTTGCTTTTGTTGTCCTCTCCACAAAATTCTTTGTTACGTGCTTTATTCTCTATTTCTCAATGCATAATTGGAAAATATGAATGAAATAAATAAATGTACAAATTGAATAAATATATGAATAGAATAATTGATATGTACAAAAAATAAGAAAGAATACAATTGTTATTCAAAATTTTGTTCTCATAATTGACAAATAGAAATTAAATGAACATATAAATACTATGAGTTTACTTATAATGATAAAATTATCTTTAAATGATAATTTTTTATACAATTATGTATTAAAAATTTAATCATATTCATATTTTTCAACACTTAAATTGTTCCCAAAAAAAATTTAGCAATTTAAAAAGAATTTCACACAAAAATTTATTTGTTTACCAATCCAAAAACATCATCATTTTTCTCATGTCACAGAGTTAATTTTTTACAAAGAAGCTAATATAGAATGACAAATGAAAACAAAAAAATCGTGTTGTTAGAAAAAAAGATAAAAAGAAGAAAATTATAAATGAGACTATTATTGTAGTAGATATGATTTTTTGTGTTAGTATAGAATTTTTATAAAAGAAAAATGTGTGCTTAATTATATAAATATTATTTTACATCACTTATAAAATAAAAGATAAAAAACGAAACTAAAAATAGGAAAAAATAGAATAAATTAAAATTGAAGGAAGATATTGACCAAAAATATAATAAATTAAAATTTAAAGACACTTAATGTCTATGCATATAAATAAAATAATGATAATAATTTTATACCATTTATATAATTCATAAGATGATAAAGAAAAAAAATGAGAAAATATAGAATAAATATAAATTTAGAGAAGTAAATGAAACAAATAAAAATTGTAAGAGTGTAATGAAAAAAGAATATATATAATTATAATTATAATTAAGGGTATTTTATTAATTATAATTGTATACTCATAATATATTATAGAAGGGTAATTTAGTTAAGTAAATGTATAAGTTTATTCTTAACAAATTAGTAATATATAAACTCATTGCGTTAAAAGGAAAAAACAATTCCTATATTATTGGAAATCAACATTCCTTCAAAAATAACTATTGTCATATAAAAATTATGATTAACTCATTTTCGCATATAAGTCATGCCTTATTTATTAAACTAAACTTGACATATGTATTAATTTATGCTACAATACAATTAAATAAACACATGTTTATCATATATTAGTGAAATATAAGAATAAAAATCATTTTTGGACAAAAAAATTAAATTGCTATTTCTCTCTATACTCACGCACACCCACACTATTGTTAAAAGTTTGAAGCTAGTTGTATATTGTGATTTTACAGTATTATTTTTAATTAGTAAATCTTCACTGTGACCTTTAACTAAAGAGACCAAATATAATCTTTAATGTACAATTACTTCTTTTATATACCATATTATTATTGAAACAAGACCATTTTGTTACACAATACAAGACTACAAAATTACCGGTATTTTAAGTCCTTTTATTTTTTGCTTCTATTTTTAAACTTAATGATTTTATGTATTTTCTCTCTCAAATTTTATCTTTTTTTCTCAAATTATTTTTATGGTTCTTTATTTTCTTATTTTAAATATTATTATACTTTTAATTCTAATTAATTGTAATTCTGTTATTTAAGTTATAATGATTTTATAATTTATAAAAAATTTGTACACTCAAAAAGTGTGCAATGCTACTAGTATATATAAAATAGTTGTAAGCTACAAAATTTTGTTGGAATGTTAGTGATGGAGAGATGAGTTTTGTCATCTACTTACCTTGAGGAGAGGATTGAACAAAGTTAGTTGCCATTACGTCATTCTTCTCCTACAATTTCTAACATCACATTTAATTGCCACAACTCACGAGGACTTTCATGACCTGTGTAGATGTTGTTTACTACGTGGAAAGTTTGTCTTCCAATTAGTTATGTTATGAAACGATTTGATAATGTTTGAGGTCGATCTATGATTGTATTCACTTTATAGTTAAATAAAAAGAATATTAATGATGAAATATGAGGCACTAATGTCAAAATTATCATTAATAATATATTACGTGACAATATTTTTTTATAAATTTAAATAATTATGTTTATATATAGATGTGAAAAGATTGATTAAGTTTTTTGTTTTGTTATTGAGTGACGCATGTATAGCAATAACGTAGTTCCAATGCAGACACCATTATAAATTATTTTGATAACTTGTGTCACAAAATTGTCACTATCTAAATGTTTTGATAATTGGAAGACGCCATACTTTATAACATCATTTTCTTGTGATCAATGGGATAATTATTATTCATGAAAATCTTTATTATAACCAAATAAAAATTATAATCAATATAAGTCACTTGAAATCTTATTATTAATTCTAGTTTAAACAGTGACAACAAGTTGAATGAGATCAATAATTTTGCTTATTGGGAACGATGAATTTTGCTGTACATATGTACATACATACATACACATGTGTGTGTGTGTGTGTGTGTGTGTGTGATTGCAACCTTAGGCGACAAAAGATTGTAGACCATTATATGCCATGTTAATGTACTTGAAGAAAAAGGGTTTTAAGTTCTAAAGGAATTACTAATTGCAACTTTTGTAATATTTGATGGGTTTCAAATATTGCCAGAACAAAAAATAAAAAATATATTTTGCTTAGAAACCTAGTGACAAAATAATTGACACCATAATTCAAATAATTACATACATGATTTTATCAACAAATAATGATTCTTTCTGCTCCATTAAGTGTCAACCTTCTGTGGTTATGTGTGTGGTTCAATGATTTTCACTCTAATTAGGAGATTTGGAGTGAGTTGATTTTAAAAAAAGTATCAATTTTATGTTGCAATTCCTGACATGCTTATTTTTTAAGACTCTTGCCATCCACATCGCATGTATACTCACACATATTTAGGTTCATAATTAACAGTGTAATAAATTTGAGATGAACTTTTATAATAATAATATAATAATAAATAGTGTTGAAAACGAAAGACGTCAGGAAGAAAGGAAAGCGCGTAGACTACAGTTCAGATGGTTGGATCGGTGCGTCCGTATGCTTGTGTAGGCACAACACGACGACGAAGATGTAGACACTGAAATCAGCCCATGATTCGAACCAGAGACAGGGCCTTTTTCTGTCTCCTTCTGCTCTCCTTTTTCGTCAGCAATGTTGTCGTTTTCTTTGGAGTGAGCGCACATTTATACCCACCGAAAGCTCACGATGGCAGACCACATTTTCACAGAGACAAAACAGGGATTTCTGCACTCTTCCCAGACTGAAGTAAGTATCCACTCCATTCTCCGCAGCAAGATTTGGTGGCTTTTCCAAGAATTTTCTCAAAATTGCATTTTTTTTCTTCTCTTTCTATTCCTGGGATTTTTCTGGGATGTCGTTCCTTTTCCAACAATAACACCGACGTGGGTTTTCGCTAATGTGGACAAATTTTTTTCAACAAGGATTTTTGTGCTCGTGCATGTGTTCTTGAAATATTAACTGATTTTTTTCAACAAAAAGGCGAAATTTTCTGCGGAAATGGTGCAGGCATATGAGATTACGTGCTTTTTGTTAGTGAAGTGCAGAGAATTAATCGTTTTCTTTCGTTGTTGTTCTTTGAGCGTTTGCCAATTTAAATACTTGATTTTTGGTTATTTTCTTGCTCCATTTTGCATCAAAGTTTTATTGCATGTTCTTGATTTATCCCCCAGCCTATTAGAAACATTAGTTTATCTTTCGTTTTTCTTCTGGCCACACTTCTGTAGTTTAATTAAAATTTTTGTCTGAAAATGGAATTTTAATTGAAATTTGGTCAATTCTTTTCCAATAATTGTTGATGGAATTGAATAATAATTACCAGTTTGTAAGTGCGGTATCTTCACTAATTTGATCTTATCCATGCATGTTTGTTGATTTGTTTTGAATTTTTTTTTCAGTTGCTCAGTTGGTTAACATACCTTGTAGTATTTCTAAATATGGTTCTAACTTGATTTTCAGTTCTTTCTTTTTTATCATTCTTACATTTGAAGAAATTGTTGTTCTTTTGTTTGATTGAATATCTCAGCTGTGTCTAAGCAGCATTCTTGTTTCTTTAATTTGTTAATTTGAACTTCGGAGATGGACCATCCCTAGTCTACAAAGGTTGTGTCAGAAACCAGACCCTGAACTTGTCTCCAAGATTATTGGTTATCTCCTGATGAAAGATCAGCTCATCAAAGCGAGCTTGAAATGATAAGCCTGGCCTTTGGCCCCGAGTAGTTGATCCCGTCCATGATCGACAAAGTTAAGCGATGTCTCAAAAACCAGCCATCAATGATCATGTTTCAGCTCCCCAGATGACGCATCCATTAGTCTCTAATATCCCTTCCAACTATACTCCTTTCACACCGTCTTCTTTGTGGTCTCCTTTGGCTTCTGCAGCTCCTCTAATTCCTACCAGTCAGCAGTTAATTCATTTTCCAGTGGCTTATCCGAATCCAGCAGCCGGCGGATACTGTCTCCAGAATCAACCTCAGTTCTTACCTGTGGAGAGTCAGTTTGGATCTAATAACTCAGCCAGTTCATATTTCCATGTGCAGAACCGCAACCTGCATTGCATCCAATTCCTGATCAAAAGTCTACTAACTTGCCTGATTTCTGTCCACGCTTTCCTGAACCGTCCTTGCAGATTTGTGATAGCTTTAGACAGGGATATTGTAAGTTTGGTGGCAACTGCAGGTTCTAACATGTACTTCAATTGGTAAATGGTCATTTTATGGTTCGCAACCCCTCAAATACAAATGAAGTGTCGAATAATGATTAGATCTTAACAGAAGGATCTCTCAAGCAGCTCAAGATGGATTTTGTCAGACTTCTGAAAACTAGAAGAGGGATCCCTGTTCCTATATCTTCCTTACCGATTCTGTACTATGACAAATATGGGAAGGTATTTCAGGTTGATGGCTATCTCACAGAGCCTCATAAGATAGGAAGCATCGCTTGTGGCCTGACTGAACTTATTGCTCCAATGACGAGCTGCATTCGAGTGATTGACAGGTGAATTGCGGAAACTTTCCTCATTTTAAGACTTCCTTCAGCATCTAGTGGTGACAGATATTTCTTTTTTTCTTTTTGGTTTTGACTACAGACCACAAGGGAAACAGTCTATTATTTTGGAAGATGACATTCCTCGGTACATGAAATTTGTTCAAGGAAGAAATGAGCATGGCTCGAGTCTTGCAAGTGCATGCCAAGTCTATCTGACTTTCCCTCAATGCACGTTTAGTGAGCGAGATCTTCAGACTTATTTCAGGTGAGCAAGTTTGCATGAGATCATTGAGTTACAACTTACATAGAATTGATCTCTTACATGAAACAAGCTCTTCTTTTACTTGCAGCACTTTTTTGCCTGTCCAGGAAGTTAAAATTCGCGGCCAAGGTTCTTTCACCCAGAGACAGCTGCTCTGGTTCTGACTAAAACGAATCCTCATTTTATTTTTGATGCACAAGTAGTGGTGAAACCTGATCGGCAGAAACCAATGCTCATTGATAGGTATTTAAAACTTCCTTTCAAAACTTCCTCAGACAGAAATCTATAAGTTGGTTATGGTGTTTTTTCCCACTCTTTGCTTGCATATTGGAATGTCTTGTTTTACATTGTTCACATAATTGTTGCATCTGCATCATAGATTCTGCTTAATTGCACCGCTCTTTGGCCATCTCTGCTTTTGTTGAGTTTCATGTGACGTTATTCTTCTTCAGTTCCATTGTCTGTTAATGCTGATGTGTTTACGCTTGTGGTTTTGTCAGTGAACTTATTCTTATGCATGTAATTCATTGAAATGCCTGCCTACTTTACATGAACTTCTGAAGTTTCAAACATGAAGATTAGGAGACTTACTTAAAGTCTCCAAAATTGAGAATTCAATGGCTTATGTTGTCACTGTCTCATAAATCAAGATAAAAATAATTCACTATAATGGGAGTGGGGCTGACTGAAAGCACTAGGATGCAGCAGCTTTCTCATACTAATTACCTAATTGAAAACGCAAATATCTTATGTGCCTCTGCTCTTGCATCAGTAGTAATAATTTAAGGCCGATGATGTCCGATTACAAGCTTCATTCCATGCTTTTGTAGTTTGTTTGATGAAGGTCTTCTTCAAGTCCCCAATTTTCAATTTGAGTCATGGGAACTCTGGTAATACAGTATTTCACTCTTTCGTGCATAAATGAACACTTTAGGATCATATTTCGCGCAATTGCATGTGATGTCCTATTATATATTCTATGCAGAAAGACAGAGGAGAAAATCCAGCATCCAGTTTACGACAATGCTCGCTTTCCAGATGCAGAATTCAAGCCTGCTTCAAGCAAGGGTAGGGCCTTTCCTGTTTTAAAGTTTTGTCATGTTGTTTTGTTTCCACTCCCAACTTCTAACCATTTCAGTTGTCGCATAACTTAATTTGATGCTTAAATTATTCTAATGTTCGCCATGTTTTTCCTCATTTAGCACCATGACCGTATGAGAATGTATCATTGCTCAAAAATAAACCAATAGCAGAAAGTGAACAGCAAGTTGACCTTAAGACGAAGCATGTATTGGAGATGGAAGTTAATAATTGTGTCAGCCATTATCATGCCTCCGGCAGCCAGAAACCTGATTTAATCACTTCAATACTTGCAACAATGACTAGCCAAGGTGAACAACTTATCCATATATTCTGAGTTGCTTATCTGCCACTGTCATCAAAACGATATGAATGTTGACAGTTTTACCCTTTTCGTCGCATTCCTGCATCGTTGGCCATCGGATGAATGCCCTTCATTACTTAGTTGTAGTGTAACTTTCTTTGTACTTCATGTGTTTCATGGATTAAAAATTTAGGCATAGTTTTTGCTATACTTGTCAGTGCTTGTGACTGTACGGGCGACGATACCAGTTTCAATTAACAAATACTTTATTTGCTTTCAACTTGCAAATTGTTGGGAGTGCGGCGGGCCCAATTACAAACTCTGATTGAGCCTTATTAGACCAGAGGAGAAGCCCAATCAAGTGTCCACTTATATACAAGCCACTTTTCTCTTTTTCTATCAATGTGGAATGACACTTTCTCTAACTCATATTTGTTTCCCAACAATCTCTCCCTCAAATATGAGTTTCTTCCACTTGCTCCTATTCAATCAGAAATTTTCTTCCACTTGCTTTCTCTCAATCAAAAACCTCTTGAATATCTTACATTCTCACCAAGTTGCTCATCAGTACCCATCAATTTCATGGGCCTTCTTTCCATAGGGTATGGGTTATCCATGTGATCTCCGAGCACACTTGTATGCCCATCACTTTCGTTAGCCTTCCTCCATTAGGTACGGGCTTCTTATGTGATCTCCGAGCACACTTCGTAGGCCTTCCATGGGATATGAATTTCCCATGCGATCACCAAGAACCGTCTTCATACTTGTCCCAAGCTGAACCATCAGCTTTGATACCACTTGTTGGGAGTGTGGCGGGCTCAACTACAAACTATGATTGAATCTTATTGGACTAGAGGAGAAGCCCAATCAAATTGGGAGCATCACCCATGAACAACGTATGTTGGGCCTGGAGCGAAGCCCAACAAAATCGGGGAGAACCGTTCACGGGCCTATGTGTGGGCATGTATATAAGTGGGTTTGACACTATGTATTAAACCAAAACCTTAAGGCTGTGAGTTATGGGTCAAGTGTCCACTTATATATAAGTCACTTTTCTCTTTTTCTATCAATGTGGGATGACACTTTCTCTAACTCATATTTGGTTCCCAACACAAACAAAGTCATCATTTCGAGGATTTTGGCTCAATGTTACCCTCTCCATCTCCTTTGCTAACCTTTTACTGTCTATTTTTACAAAAATGCAGTTATGAAGAACTCAATCTTTGAGATAGCCCATTTTCCTTTTAAGTTGCTTAAGGCATTCCATCCTCTAAAGAGTCCAAAACTACAAAGGTTTTAGATAGCTGGATGTTGAAGAATGCCACTGCTAGTGTTCCCTTTCCATATAATTTAATGGTTAATATCTCATTAGTTGCTCAAATATCCGAAAGCACAGAGATTCAGCAAGAAAATATGACACGGAAATGTAAGATGTCATCAGTTTGTAATAAGCTTTTAGTTTTCTTGTGTGGAGGTATGGTAGCTTCCGTAATTTCGTGAGAGGGCACGATAATTGAAACTTGAAGCCATCTGTTTGTTCAGAAAATGATGCAGTTTGTATTCAGCATAATTGTGATCTCATTGCCTGAAGTTTACCTGCTTTTGCTTTATTTTTATTATTTTGGTTGATTTTTACGAAGCTTACATGTATTTTTTTTTTTTTTTAATTTTGTATACCACTGCGGGGGTTCCATTTTTCATTCAAATTTAGGCATGTTAAATTTGCTTTTGTAGTCCCACAAAATAATGATCTTAGCAACTTTGAAATTTTGAAAATTTTGAGATGGTTTCAATTGGACGACTGCCGTTATTAAAAATCAAAAGAATTTTGAAAATTAAAAAAAAAAGGCGATGAAGTGTCAATTTTTCGGATCGCGTTTACTTTAAAAGATTAAACTGTATGTTATATTTGAGCTAATAACGGATTCTTTTAAAAATATTCTTTTTAAAGACAAAATCTCATGATAACATAAAAGGCTGATGCAAAATAGTTACTGTGTTGGTAATCCAACTTAAGAAATATAATCACAGTCTATGTTTGAAATCCCTCTATTTTTTTACTTCACATTGCTCGTCTAATTTGATGCTATCCAATATATTATTTAATTAAATTTTTATTTTAATTTAAAATTTTTTTCTTTAAACACATTGCATAAAATACATTTTCAAAGCAAAAAGGAAAAAAAAAAATAATGTCATCTTTCTTATTTATAGTACTTTTCATATATCACATATTTCACATATTCAAAAGCCTATACATGAGTTATGGATTTCGTGTCGTCTTTCCACTAATTAAGATTTTAGTTTATACTGTCAACTAAAGAGAGTTATGTCAATTATTGATTGTGTCCACCGTGCGCTCATTTACTTTAAACTTGACTGGACAATATCCTAATCTATACCTCTGATAGGTAAGGTCACATATTAGCTTCGCTCACTATTGGCTCTAATATTTCTATCTTGATTAAACAGGTCCAATCTATTATTCTATTAGTAAGGTTAGAACTCGTTTCATACTATCATCGATTACTAATCATGAAAGACATATTTACATTTATCAAATGTATCTCATTCATATCGAAATTAGTTCAAATACAATTGGCAAATAGATTCACATTCAATTTCAAGAGAACAAAACATTTTAATTTCACAGAAAATAATCATGGCAAAATTTAGGCACTCAAAGCATAGGAACACTTGCAAAGCATTTCAAGCATAGTAAAATCTCATTTTGTATTGAAAAGTAGTTTTTGAAAGTATTTATAAAAATTGGTAAGGTATATCCACTTATCTGTAATTAATTCTATTGCTTAATAATCTCACTAGCTAACATCCCTTGAGTTTTTAGTCTATGAAAATAATTTTTATTCAATCCCCAACTCAATCAAAAATTATACTCTTATGCCTTTAATGCATTCTACATGCATTAAATGTAAATCATTCTTAGATTTCAAATTTCCTACGAACTAGGTTTCTCTATCTAGGTTCACTTGTGTGATCTCTTCTATATCTTGTCGGACTTTATTCTCAATTATTAAGCCTTAGAAAGGTTAAATTTGGATTCCAAAAGCATGAAATCAAGTTTCTCTTTGTTCTTCCAAGTTTTGTGGCTGCAAAAACATGATTCGTGACTACCAAAAATGGTTTGTGTCAGAAAGAAGAATCGTAGTGCATTCTGTCATGACCCGTGTTTGGTAGTCTACAAAAATGGTTTACTAGGTTGATATCCTCTATATCCTATCAAACTTTATTATCAATTATTCATGTTGTTTAAGCCTTAAAAAGGTTAAAATTGTGTTCCGAAAGCACAAAATCAAAATTTTCTTCATTCTTCCAGGTTCTACGGCCGCCAAAACAAGACTCATGACCGCATGAGAAGAATTGTAGTGCATTTTGTCATGACTTATGTACGACAGTCGCAACCGCGAGTAGACTTGTTGTGACAGCGGAGGAGCTCGCCGTGACTGCGCTTGCAACCATGGGACATTTTATTTTTCGTTGTGGCTAGATTCTGTGCTTGCAAACTCCTCTCCCTTGACTATGAAATGGGTTTGCACAACACATTAAGGTTGTGTTTGGTTCCAAATTCATTTCTTCTCAACTTTAATCCCTTTTTCCGATACATAAACATGTTCTAAGGGTTCTCAAGAATTTTTTATCATATTCCAAGTATACAAATCCAATATTTATAAGTTCTCCAAGTAACAGTTCAAGAAAATCCAAGAATCCATCAAAATTCAATATATATTCCTACGCGTGATTCTACGTCAATTTCCTATGCATGATCTAACTAATATAATCTTAATACCATGTCCTAATTTTAGTCCTTGTGTTGCTCATAATTTACCATGTGTTGTGTGCCTAAATCATGTAAAACAAAATTCCTATATGCATGCATGAATTCGACTAAATTTGGGCTCAAACTCATCTTAAGTCCTTCATGTTCTTGAAGCCAAACAAATTCTCCTTTATTTTTTCTTCCTCTAGCCGTCTCTTAGAGCTTTTGGGTGTGTAAAAATATTATTTTAGTATAAGTATAAGGTGGAGATATATATATATATATATATATATACACACACTAATACTAGGACGTAATATGCTTAGATTTATAAAATTGGTTCCCCATATTTTTGGACACAATTTGCACACAAATTTTCTATTATTCCCAGCTAAAATCCAACCTCTACTCTACCAAATTTAGCCTCCTTTGAGCATGGTAATTATTCTCCTTTGATGTCTTAATATTTGGTAAGGTTTTACCATGCATGCTTTAATATTGCAGCCACTATTTCATACGAAAATTCAATAATAAATCAAAGAATTTATCAATTAAATCATCTACTATGATTTCAAATAATATGTTTGGAGGTATTGCCAAAACGGTCCAAAATTTTCGAGATATTACATCACTAGCCAGCATATCTTGGCTGCCGAGTCATTACTGCCAACTAGCACAAACTCCAACCAAGGAAGAAATGGCAGAGTGAAACATTGGACCCGAAAGACACCAAAAACACAGAATAAAGGAGGTCTGTTTGGGACTCTATTAAGTTTGCCTAGACACCGAACCCCACCACACCCACCCCCTACCCAAATAAAACAAAAACAAAAAACAAAAGGGATGAATTCATTTATGTAAAGGTCGTTTGTTGTTCACTCTCTTGAAATTAATTTCCCGCAGGATTGGTGAAAAGACACATTTTGTGCATGTAACCCTTCTCCCACCAAACAAAGGAGGACGATTAAAGTCGACTTCTTGTTGTCGTTTTATAGAAATTTAATGCACTTGAAACGTCACTGGCTGGAAATAAATTCATAAGTTCATTTTTTCTGTGAAGTTAAGTGTGCTGAGTATTTACCAAACAGGTCAAGAAAATCAGCACGACCCACTGGTTTACAAATACTGCAAAATAGTTCATAAAGCCTGGTCATGTATCTTCACTTACAAAGTCAGGTGTTTGAATTTTCTTGTATAGTACTATAGTGTGGCTAAAAATGACAATTTATCTCATTTCCTTCCCCCCCCCCCCCCCCCTTCCCCCCTTTTTGGACTTTTCTAATTACTGGGTTGTAACCTCTTTTCCAATTCACATCCTCCATCATATTAAATACTAAATACATATGGATATACGTGTGTGCATGTATATAGATACATGCATGGACGAGATTACTCTAAAGTATAGGGATTTTTCATGTGATGCCACCACAATTTAATCTCAATCAATATATGCCCTTTAGTTATTAAGGGGGTGTTTGGCTAAGTTTATTTTTAAAAGCTTATAAGATTTTTAAAAACTAATTAACTTATAAATTTTTTAAAAAAAAATAAGTAAAAATGCATTTGAATAAAAAATAATAAGATTATCTTATAAGAGTTTCTTGAAATATATAATTATAATTTTTTGTGTAATAATGATAAACTTAAATTAACTAAATATTATTAATATAATACAATTAAGAATATTCGCGGGACGTATATAAAATGAAATAATTTATGTCTTAAAAAAGTTAACTTATTTTCAAGAAGTTTATAAAGTTAAAACATCTTATTTTTAAAATTTATAAACTATTTTAACAAAAATTTTACCAAAAAAAAAAAACACTCGCCCGAAACACGCCCTAACAATCATGGGCTTCAATTACAAGAGTGGTCAAAGGTTAATGTGTGAATATTGATGCTTTGGTCGAAGAGCACTAAGGGACAGGGAATGGCCTACATTTGAGTTCATTACATGTGTATGCGTTCCAAAAGCATGCTTGAGAAGTAGGCTTTATTAAGCATATAAATTATAAATATGCATGCGCATTTGAGCAATTCTAAAGGGTGAAAAAAAGGACGAAAATACTAGGATATTACAAGGAAGAAGCCAAGCGAAATAATAATAAAAACCAAGGAAAGGAGACATGATATGTGTGCGCATGCAATTCTTGAATTGATTTTGTGTTTTTCTAATGTTTTGTGGGGTCAAAAAACCCTAGTGTTAATCAATCAGAGACGACACAAGCTTGGTTTATGATTTTTTTGGATATATTTGTTGATTCATTCTTTTTTCATGTGTTAATCTTCATCTTTTAATTTGTTTCATTGTCTTCGCCCCTTCTGACTTTTAGGTCAGTGATTAAGTGAAACTGATTTTCTTGAAAAGATATAATTTAATTAATACTTCTATATTAAAATAAATTATGAAAAGAGATTGAAGGACTAATCGAACACATATCATTTTTTTTTTTCGTTTAATATACATTTTAGGAGACAAATGAGTTCCTGGATATGTTTTTTTTAAAGAAACTCCTTTATCTTTGTGAGTAAATATTCTTTAATCGTTAATCAATATATTAATTATTTTATGATTCAATAATAAATTAGTCAAACCATATCACGTTTCATAAATGAAATCAAGACATCCACCAACCAATTTAAAACTCCCACTAATTATATGAAGCTTTTTTTTTTTTTTTTTTTCTTTCTCAAAGTTGATCTTCCCATTAAGCTAAAAACATTCACACCCTTTCAAACTCTTAAGATTATTAAATTTGAACTACCCGTTTGATCAAAACTAAAATAATTTGATTGGGTGGGAAAAAGGGGTAAAGGGAATGGACAGAACAAACAAAAATATGAGATTGTGGGACGCTGTGATTAGCAAAATAGGAGACAAAGAAGCATCAAGTTTGCCTTTTTCTCAAGCCTTGCTGCTTGATGCACTCACAAGTTCATTGGGGAAATCCCTATTTGATTTTTTGTAGTGTTAATGTATATATTCTAAGATTATTATTCAAGCCTCAAGATCATGCAAAACAACAATAAACATTTTGTGATGTCTAACTTTGCTTGATAAACGTTTTCAAGATGATATTGATATTTATTGGTAAACATTTAATTAATATTTATTAATTTAGAAAAAATAGCTATACACTTATCGAAGTATAGATGAGATTTGAACTCAATATTTTAAGATTGTGACCATAGTGAAGCCACTTCACTTGTAATTGTATGTTATTACCTAGCTTTAATCACCCTATAAAATGTGTACTATAAGTGTGGGATAATAATTACTTTTGATCATTTACGTGTGCTTTTAAACATGCCATTAATAATTTTCTGTTCTCACTTTATCACTTTAAACATTTCGATATTAATCAATAAATACTACAATAAGTTCAAGAAACAACTGACCTTATTTTTCATACAATAATTTTTATTTTTATTTTTCACACAAACATATATGGATATGTCATAGCAAAATTACATCATAATAATTATATTATAATTATGTGTGTGTGTGTGTGTGTGTGTATTAATCTATTAAGTATCACGATGTACTCTTTTCATTTATATTGAAATTAAGTATAATAAATTTGATATTTATGTTGTATATACCGTTGAATTACTTGTAGACTTTTATTATATTAATTTTTATATCAGAATTTCTAGCAATCATCATGAAGAGTTTATAAGTTTGTCTCCTATGCTTGGATATTTTTTTCATTCGGTGGTTTATTTTTGATATTTGATATATTAATAATAAATAATATAATTCATATTCGACACCGTGGTTTCGAACAAATAAATGTATAATATTTTGTCTATACTGTATTCAAAATAATTAATGAGAAGAAATAATGGTTGGTTAATTATATCAATATATTATTTATTGACACTCGTGCATCGAATAAAATTCTAGTAAGAAATAACATATCGCCAAGAGCATAATTAATTAATGTTTAATAAAATTCATCAAATCATATAAGAATTATCATATAATCATAATTTCCACTGGCAGTATTCCATCTCTTAATTAAACCATAATTTTCTTTACAGATTAATATAATGTTCTTACTTAAGAATATTGGGTGATTACAACATTGATGCTTAACTACTCAACTAAATCTTAACCATATAATAAATCCTTAATTATTTTAAGATAGTTTTAAAATATTGAGAAGAGATATGTCTGTACATACATCTCTACACACACACACATATTAAGAGTTTGTCCCTTAAAGTAATCTTCATAATTGTAATGAATTTAATTATATGCATGTCATTCTTCTACTGCGTTATCTTTTATCTATTGTTATTATTTTTTATGATTTATTTATGTTTTAGTTATAATATTTTTACACAAATATAAAATAAATATTTAAATAATCTAATATAAACTACAAATAAAATAAAATAAATAATTATTTTTAATTTTATAATATATAAATTAAGAATATGATGTACCAAAATTATTAGCGATTATTGAATGTCGCACATGATTGTGCAAAATTATGCATAAAATATATAATATAATTTTATTATATTATTAATGATGAAATTAATATCATTCAAGAATCATCAAAATGTTAGAAAATAAAAATAATAAAAGAGAGATAAAAAAAAGATAGGCGGCAAAGAGGAAAACTGAGAAATAAATAAAAATATGTTGACAAAAGAAATAAATCAAGAAAAATAAAAAAAAAATAAATTAATATAAGTGTAGTTTTTAAGAAATGTTCGTGTGGCAATCAAAGATAATTGTTAACGGAAGTTGAACTTTGATTGAATAGCATAGATTAATAAATGAACTATAGTCCACTAAAAAAATATATCGAATTTATTATATTTTTAAAATTAACAATGGCTTATGCATGAAATTATAGCATCTTATTATTATAGAATATTATCTATACACATGTTTAAATGAAAAATTTTATTAAACAAAACTAATTTGACATTTATCCTAATTTTTATTTCCAAAGTATTTAAAATATATCAATTAAGTGTATGCCTTATTATTTTAATGCTATTTATAGAATATCCAATCCTAAAAGAAACTTAAAATTAACTCCAAACAAAGCTACTTTTATCAAATATACAGAAATATAAGAATAGATACTTAAAATAAGGTGAAAGATAGGCATATGTGATTAGCTGGCAGCGAGAAAGCAGATGCTATTGACTCATCATCCCTCTATCTCTTGTCTCCTCAGCACTGTGGGTCACTTTCCATTTCTCAACACTAAATTCCCACTTTACCCCTCTGTCGTTTATATCTATACTCTCATTATTTTATCTATTATTTCTATTTTAATTGCATATCTAAAATTACACATCTACCCTTTTGATTGCGTAATATAAAATCATACTTTCATTTTTAATAAAAATTCTTTTGTTCCTTTTTTTTTTTTTATCTTTCATATCTCTATTTCCTGTGATACATCTCGTTTTGCTTTAAAATATTTTTTTGTTTTTAATTTCTTTTTTGTAATTTTCTTTTATTTTTTTATTAGCTATTATTGTTATTGTTTGACGCCGCACATCCATCCATCCAACATAGGAGTGTAATTACCATGTTCTGTACACTTGAAGATAGAAAGCATCATTTATTTTTTTCAACTCAACACTTCATTCTCATGGCATGAAAAAAATTATTTTTTAAATTTATTTAACCTTTTTTTTTATCTGTTTCTCTTATATTTTTAATTTTCTCTTTTACTATTCTCTATCCTTCAATCAAATTTTTTCCTCTTTTATTTTTTTTAAATCTAATGTTATATTAATTATAAATAATACTTTATACATGTTATTAATTATCAATTTTTTCTGAACTTTGATGCAAATTTTTGATCACAAACTATATTTTCATTATGTTGATCAAAATTACATATATTTTGCTTATATATATATATATATATTTCCATTTATGAAATAATCTTTAAATTGCACCCAACAAGGGTGTGCAGAAATGCTAGTTCCAATTTAATTAAAGTGCCTCCGAGTTTAAAGTTCAACATAATTATATGCCACGAGAAGTAATTTCTTTTTAATGTAACATTAAACTCAATCACATGAAATTGTCATTTTCATCATGTTAAGTATCCAAGAAAAAGATATTTTAATTATGTCAATATTAGAAACACATAGGTTAATTTCAATTTTATTATTCAATATTTAACAAACTTTATGATATTATAAAAATTTTATTTAAATACTAAAGTCTTTTCTATAATAATTATTTACATTAACGAACTATTTGCTGGAACTAAAAGCCTAAGTCATGCCCTTAATAGTTTAAATTTATTAACAACAACAACAACATTATTGTTGTTGTTGTTATTGGTATTACTATGAAATATTTTTGCACACCATTCTACAGGGAAAAAATATATGCAACTGTATGAAATATAAAAAAATGTTTGATATTTTTTAAAAAAATTATAAATACACACATTCCTTTATTTTTAAAACATTATTTACATATCTTTCCATGTATTAACAGTAATAAGTTTCATAAGTGAATTTTATACTTTAAGATTTTATTTATGGCATAGTACAAATCTAAGATTTTATAATACTTGCTTTTTTAAGAAAATAAGGCTAAAATAAATTTAGCCAATGGCTCTAATATGAGTTAATGTCCATGGTACAATACTTCAGAGTGGCAACAACGTGTAATATTTCCTTCTTCCAGGGGTTCTTTGTCTTCCCATTGTTTTGGTAACAAGAAAAATAAAAGGAAAAACACAAATTTCCACCAGGAATATGTCTTCTGTCTGACAGACTGATACTGATTCCTGAAGGGAGGATTCTCCTCTTTGCTCTCGTCTCTCTCTGTCTTCAGAAAAGCTGTCTCCCGAGACGTAAATGCCAGCACACGGGAAGAGAACTGAGAAACTTGGGATTCCTTAAACCTCAGGTCGGTGCCGTAAACTAACTGATTGAATTTGTGGCAGAAATCTTAGTTTCCAAGTTGCCTTGTTTTCCCTTGTTGCTTGGTATTGTAAGATAAAGGTGGAGATTTGATGGCTGTGTTCCAATTTAGAAGGTTTGAGGAATTAAAATTTTGCCCTAAATTTTTCTTTTTAAACTACAGAAGAATGGGCGAATGATCTGTCAGGTGGAATATATTTAATTGTTTCACCTGTACCCTGTTTTTTCATTCTGCTGAGACATTGAAATTTTTTAGCTCTTCAAGGATGATGCGCAACTGGGTTGCAGTAAAATTGGCCCTTTATGTTTCCTTTGAGTCAGTGGGGAAACCAAAAGAACGGAAGGGGTTGGTTTGAATGAGATTTATTAGTAAGAAAGATCATATTTTGATAGCCTCATTTGGTAGTTTTTGGTGGGGTTAGTGGAAGTTTGTTTTCCTTGTGTTGGCTAGTTCTAACTTTAGGACTGTTGAATGGTTTTTGTTTCTTGGTCTTTTTAAGAATGGCCAATGGTTTGATTATCTGCATTAGTTGTGTGAACTGTTGCTGTTTGGAGTATTTCTTGTATTGTAGGATGACCATACTTTGGAAAATCTGTGAGCTTTTTGTTCCTGCAAAGAATGGAAGACTTGGATTGTGGGTTGTTTTAACACAACTCATTTGAGTTTTCCACTTTGGTGGAAGACGATAGTAGTCATTTGACCCTTTGGAGTCCTAATAGAACTTCTGGGTTTTCCATGTTTCCATGAAACTAATGACCTTTGAAAATTGAGCTTTTGGGCTTTTGAATGGAAATTGAGAGATGTGAGCTTTGTATTTCTCCGGTATTCCCTCAAGTCAAGTCACTTCCATTTGTAAGTCTGGGTTCTCTGTTCCGTGTCAAAAGCGGACCATATGATGGAAGAAGAATTTGAAATAGAGAATTCCCTCATGTGTCTTACAAGCACCTCATCTATACGCGATGATTATCTGGACTGAGATTGAGTTCATATTTGTGTCTTTGCTCCTTATAGGGGTATCCGTTTGAAGAAATTCTTTGTTAAATTTGCTAATCCTCTAGTTCATTCTCTTGATTCGTTAACCGTCCAGCTAGAAGGCCGTGCAGATTCTTTTGGGAACATCAGTCTGATATTGGATTTGCAAGATTGACTGCTCAATTCAATGCAAGCATCCCAACATCATAGTAGATCAAGCATGCACAACACTCTTTGCTGTCTGCCTGTCCAAAAGTTGGAGGCTTACTCTCCTCAACAGTGTCAACATTTAAACCCCCAGCACTTCATCTACAATAATGTTAGCTATGGAAACAGCTACCCCATTCATATTTCTCAAGATCGATATTGTACGCTGGAGTCGTCGTTGTTAAGTGTCAATCACCCCATATACAACTCACCCTCAACCGTCAGCTTCTTTCCCAAAGAGATCTTGTTGTCCCAGCAAGAATCACATTCACACCCTGGCGGCCTGCACAACTCCCCTGACACCAATTATGGCTCCTCTATCAGCGGTCCTTGTTTAACTGGAGGCGTGAATGAATTAAAGCGTAGGCTGAAAGATCTTGAGACCGTGATGTTGGGTCCTGATCTTGACTCTCTTGAAACTGATGACAATACCTTACTTAGCTGCACAGACTCAGCCGAAATAGACAGCTGGAGACAAATGATGGAGGCAATTCCTAGAGGAGACTTGAAGCAGATACTCATTGCCTGTGCCATGGCAGTCTCACACAATGATCTGTTGATGGCACAATTGCTGATGTCCGAGTTTCGCAAATTTGTGTCTGTTTCTGGTGAACCAATGCAGCGTTTGGGAGCGTACATGCTGGAAGGGCTTGTTGCCAGGTTGAGTGCTTCTGGAAGTTCCATATATAAATCCTTCAAACTTTGCAAACCTGCAAGATTTGAGCTTCTATCATATATGCATACACTCTATGAGATCTGCCCTTACTTCAAGTTTGGATACATGTCAGCAAACGGTGCCATTGCAGAAGCTATGAAGGATGAAGATAGGGTTCATATTATTGATTTCCGGATAGGTCAGGGGAGCCAGTGGATACCTCTTATTCAGGCTTTTGCTGCTCGGCCTGGAGGCCCACCCCATATTCGGATAACGGGCATCAATGACTTTAAATCAGCCTACGCACGTGGAGGAAGATTGAAGATTGTGGGGTGGAGGCTATCTAAGCTTGCCGCGGCCTTCAAAGTCCCTTTTGAATTCCATGCTGCAACCATGTCAGGCTGTGGGATTCAACCTGAGAACCTTGGAATCCGATCAGGTGAAGCACTGGCAGTTAACTTTGCCTTCATGTTACACCACATGCCTGATGAAAGTGTAAGCACTGAAAATCATAGGGACAGGCTGTTGAGGATGGTCAAAAGCCTCAACCCCAAGGTTGTCACCTTAGTTGAGCAAGAATTCAATACTAACACCGCTGCATTCTATCCTCGATTCTGTGAGGCTTTGGATTATTACACAGCTATGTTCGAGTCAATTGAAGTTGCACTTCCCAGGGAACACAAGGTGCGAATAAATGTGGAGCAGCACTGCCTGGCGAGGGACGTCGTCAATGTGATTGCTTGCGAGGGGGTTGATAGGGTGGAACGACATGAACCTCTAGGGAAGTGGAGATCAAGGTTCAAAATGGCTGGTTTTAGTCCGTATCCTTTGAGCTCTCTGGTGAATGCTACCATCAAAACATTGCTTGAGAACCACTGCAAGAAATATAGGTTTGAAGAAAGGGATGGAGCTCTGTATCTTGGTTGGTTGAATAGAGATTTGGTTGGTTGCTGTGCCTGGAAGTGATAGTCTTGCATTTTAATGCTGGTTGAACTAGTTGTAATTCTCATGCTTGTCCATTTATTTACAGCAAATCAGTTCCTTCACATTATGACCATTAAAAAACCAATAGGGTCTTCCATCGCAGTTAAAACCTTGATTGCCAATCTGTGAAGTTTGTGATCACAATTTCCATTTTGGGTTTTAACTGGATTAGGGATGTCTACAAGGGAATTTTTTTGTGGGAGATCTCAGTACGTTGTCCAGTGGTCCAATGCTATGTGAGACGGAGAGACTGTGCGCGGGAGAGTTAAAAGAATACGGCTGCTTTGCTAGATGTCTTAAAATATTTAATAATTATTTTTTTAAAAATCCAAAATGAAATACGAAGATCTTATAAGTTCTTTCGAAAAAAAAATCTCCCTTATTTTTGAAATCTTATCATATTCTTTCTTTCATTTTTAACCATATTATTAATGGTGCTAATATTCTATAAATTTATTTTTCTTTAATATTTTCATTTTTTAATTCTTCCTTTTTTTTTTCTTTTTTCAATTTACATAAGTTATTTTTTATTTCATCATTCAACCAATGAACTGGAGATAAAAAAAATTTAAAGATTTTGTATTTTTCCATTTTTTAACTTTTTAAAATAATATCCAATTTACCCAAAAACTAAACCGAACTAATCGAAATTATTTCAATCCAACCAATAAAGCCCCTTTCAATACTAAAATTAGTTCGATTTCAATTGGGTGCAGTACAGTCACTCTTTTGCCCCACATTTTCAAAGCCCATCTCCATTCTCATACCCATACCTCCATACCCACACCACCCATATCTCACTAGAAGTACCCTTCACTCGACCCCTAACCCTACTACGAAAGAGGGACTTTGTGAAGACAAGTATAGGACTAGCCAGTCGTGCAGTACCATCCTGAAAAGACAGGGTGGCATAATCCCAATCCACTCAGTTAAATTATTTAACTTCGAAGAACCAAGAATGGTGAGACCTACTAATAACTATATAATTATTTTGATCTGCCCTTAAACTGCCCGAGAGGACAAGTCAATTTATCTTTAATCCTGTAAGCAAAAGTGATACAGCTCAGAGCAAAGCCCATGCATTAACATACAGAAAATACCTCACAATACAGAAAAGCAGCAATAGCTATTGCAAGGAATATGTACAGTAACGATCATATACATTATTATATTTTTCAGCTCACTTTGTAACTTAAAACAATTACAGCCAATACAAGATATTCCACTCTCCAAGATCAATTAACAAGTTAAGCTGACCAATACAGGAAGAAGAAAATATCAAATGCGAACCATGTCAATAATAACTCAACTAATTCCAGATAGCAGCATTTAACTTACGGACTGCAGCAGGAATTGCTTGTTCAGTTTGCACTAGCATGAACAACCGTTTCAAGTGTTACAGATTTGTTCTCTTGGGGTTCGGACCTTGGCTCTCCATTTATGGCGGTCGTATTCGCATCGCCTCTAGTTGTACCTTGGTTTACAGTCCTAGAAGGGGGAATGTCATGGCTGTGATGTCCTTCGTACGTTGTAATAACCATCTTTGAATCATGCGAAGCTCTTTCCACATGTTTCTTGGCTGCGCAGCCAGTATTTGAACACCTGTAATAACTTCTACACGATATAAAAAGCTACAATTAGGCAAACAGGAGATCCCCGGTTCTTTCATGTGTAATATATCCAAACATCTAGATTAGAAGTCTTGAGAAAATGTTCCATTGACCACAATATTACACAGTTCTTTTGGGTCGTTTTTCAATTAATTTATTTGAAAGTAGGGATCTAAAATCCATAATAACTAGTGAAGGCATTATTTGAAACGGGTTCATTGCCTACAGCTTCTAATTGGTTCTGATTTCAAATTGGGTCTCAAACAGGTTCGTCCCAAAAGAATGTTAAAAATTATGTCTAACACAATTATTTAAAAAAAAACTCCCATTTGTATTCAAATAAATTTTAAAAAATAAAATTTGGACAAAAATCAACATATTTTTGCCTTAGACCCAACCCAACTTGAAACCAGTGGTTTGAAAAAGAAAATAAAAGCTTTCTTTTAAGCTCAATAAGACCTCGCCTGTGCTAGACCTGACATCCATTTACAAATATTGTACTCAGAACTACTTCAAATCAAAACCCAAATTGAAACCAATCTAAACTCAATCCAAATTAACCAGATTCACACATTGGCCACTTATTGAAAATTTAATAAAGTGAACTGAAACAAAAATAAAACACGAGAATGACATGGTTTTTGACCATTTACATATAAATACCCAAAGAGCACAAATATTTTTTCTTTCTTGACTCTCTCTTACAAGATATATTACAATGAAAATCTTTTTATAGGTGAGATATAAAGTCTTAACAATGAAAACAAATCAATAGGATCATACCATTTCAAATACTACTAACCTTACATACATGATATGATTCATTGAATCAAATGAAAGCCATTCCTAACCTATATGATATGGTTTTCAAAATTCCCCTCAAGTTGAACAATAAGATCAAACTCTTCATCATGTCTTCAATCAAAAGAGATTGACAAGAGCAAATAATATAAACACCTAAACAGGCTCAAGTTGGAGATGGTGACAGCAGGCACATATGGCCCATTATCCTACACTTACGGTTTCCAATAATGGCGCTTGGATGGGCAATTAATCTAAGGATAGAGAATAGAGCCCAAGTAGTGATAACAATAAAATCGGTCTTCGAGGTGTGGAAATTGACCTTCAAGCTAACTGCTCTTTTGAACAAAAAGAAACAAAGTCTAGAATTGTTCCAGGCGCAGCTAAATACCTGTTGAAATTTTAACAAGGTGAAGAGAGACCACAAAGGAACCAAGACTTACATGGCTTGACCATTTGGTCTACATTCATGGACAAAAGTCCAAAGGACAAACATATTCTCTCATTCTTGATTATCTTTTATAAATGTACTACAATGACGATTCTCTAAATACCATGGTTGAACCACATAATTTTTGTCTAAAAAGCAATTGGAGTTTTAACTTTCTGTCCAAGTGAGTAAAGTCTTATTAGATTTAGGCCAGTTTTGCTTGTCATGGCACGAGTTTCATTCCTTGCATTCCTTTGTTAATCTTTTCTAAGGATTGCTGATTAAAAATACGAAGAAAAGTTAGATTGTGTTGTTCAAGTTGAACATTTCATTCAAAATTTTCATTTTTAACTTAAAAGTTTAGTGTGAGAAACCAACTAATAATTCAGTAGATAGTTAGAAGTCTAGACAACAGCTTAGACAGTAGATGGTAGACAACAGTACCAGAGAAATAACACTAGTATGGCCACAAAAGTTCATGACAGATATAAGGCCGTGCTTAAACCAGATAGTAATAGAAGTTACAACAGAAGAGCAATAGACAACTAGTCAACAATAGTAGCAAATAGCTAGTGTAGTAGCCCAATAGTTGTAGATGGCTAGATAATCAGAAGACAATAATGCAGAAGCCAATAGTAGTTTAGACAGCCAAAAGTGCAGATAAAAATTGGCCAGATAATAGAATGTAGCTAGTAGCCAGAAATTTAACAGAAAAAAACGTATTAAACATGACAAGTAAAAATAGAATTCATTAGCAATAGCCAAAAGTATTAAAGGTCACAAAAAAAGTTGAAAAACAGTAGCAGTATAGGCAAAACATGGGGAAAACTTTTCAACCATACTCAGCAGAATGCGAAGGATTGCATTATGGCTCTAGTACCATGTTGAAAAGAAAATTGAAGGAATTATTGTTATTTCTTTAATGAATAATCATCCCAATGTATAGTATAGAATAGGTACAAGGCTACCAAAAATATAAAATACCTTAACATAAAACTAATCATATAAACTAAAAGATAAAATATACTCATCATGCTAATTAGGTAACAAAATAAGTAAAACATCAAACCAAAAATTTCTAAATGTTCTGATAATATTTCCAACATATTTTTCAAGAGGGTAGATCTGGTAGAAGGCACCAGATTCAATGTGAAGAAACAGGAAAAACACTAGTCATGTGACCATTATGTTGAATAGGTTTTCCCCGTAGGAGGTTATCACCAAGCCTATCAGCATCATATAGTACTGTGTAAATTGAAATAGATGTAGATTAGGAAGCTAAAACAAGCCTCTTAGCGAGATATCCAATGATGTGAACAATAAGACTAATACTGTGAAGGAGCTCCAATTTCTAATAGTCTTAGGAAAATTGTAATCTAGTAAACATATGCTTTAACTAGCTTATATTTGATTACATTTTGTCATTTTTGTTACCTCATATAGGTATAAAAATATTTTGTTTTCTGTATAATAGGATTAAAATTTATGTCAAGTTGTATTATTAATTTTGGAATCTTTTGTAATTATAACCCAACCTCATATTATAAATTGAGGTGGGATTTTCATCAATATAACATGATTTAATTCTTTCAATATCTTTCACGCAAGTTCACCAATTTTCCCCCATAATAGTCCCCATACTAGGTAAGTCGACAATTAGGCAACTGTTGTAGGGTAAAAATAGGTGCTCATTGTAAGGTGACATTCAAACTCTTGGAGATAGGTTTCATAAGGAGAAGGCAAAATAAACAATTTTTCATAAGGCAACAAATGCTGTTAGGTAGTTGTGGGTTGCATTAACAATTGGCAAAAGGCCGTCCATAGTTAATGAACAACAAAATGCAACTGAACTATTAAGGGCCACATCAACCAATAAATAATGGCCCAATATGATATCACCCACATTATTTTTTCTCTCGGCCCTGAATATTCATTTAAAGATAGCTCAATCTCATAAGGCCTAGCAAAGTTTCAACCCAACAATACTGAAGCCTACTAAATCAACCCAATTCCTTCTCCCATAGGCCCAAACTTTAGCTTAGAAATAGAGTGCCCACAAGGTTAGGCCTACGTAATCAAGAGAAACAAGCCCATAACTTAAGCTTAGTTAGGATTTGTGTGCTGCCACGTTTGAGAAAAGTGACAACTGACAGCAATTTCTGGGCATTGTCGAGCATTCCCACTTTAGATGCAGTGGCAGTAATGGCTATTTGCTAGAGATGGATGGCTGGGACTTCAACAGAACAGGAGAGAGCTGGCAGTGGGCAAATGCTAGCCCTGGAGTCACAACAGGGACAACGCTTAAGGTTTTCTATTTTTAAATTTTTCATTAGAGGGGAGCATTGGCTGTGGTGCTATAGGATTTAGTGGGCAGATTTGGTGGGCTCGATAGTAGAATTAAGTTTTTCTTTAACAGCCGCACAGGTTGCGTGCCTCAAGTGTGTGACTCAGCTTTGCGCAATGAAGACTCAAGAAGCAACGGTAGCACAATGGGCAACTTCGCAAACGTAGTGTCGCATAGAGAAGAGGAGACGATGTGCAGACACAGGTAGTGTTGGGAAGGAATAGTGACATGAATGGTGCCTTTTGTTAGGCTGTCCAATGGCGCCTTGAGTTAGGTAGATGCGGAGATAGATTTAGGAATCACGGTTTTAGTAGAGACAATGGTTGAGTTTGGATGGGGGAGTTTTCTTTTTCCTCTTTTCTTAACTGAAGAGCCTAGTCAATTGTCTTTTTTTTTTCCCTTGGGGGAAGAGAGAATACAAAGAAGTAGGATCATACATGCTCCAATACCATGTTGAAAGAAGGATCGGAAGAATTGTAGCATGTGTTATAACTGAAAGAGATCCAATTTATAGTACAGAACAATTACAATTATAGCAAAAATAGAAAGTATGTTAATGTAAATCTGATCCTAAAAATAGAAAACAAAATATAAATATTCATAAATATTCTCTAACAACTATGAAAGGGCTTATCTTTTAATCAATCAAAGACCACAGTTGATACTGAAATTGTAGTTATTGCATAGAAACGTGTTCAATTATTGTGAAAGCATCCTGTTTAATGTCAAATATGTTTTGTTAATGCTACTAGTAAGTCTTAGATATATATTACAAATAAAAATCACATGGATCCCCTAATGGGTTTTATTAATAAAATGATAAACATTTTAATGGTGATATTCATATGATTTGCCCTTCGCTGAGTAAAATCACATAACATAATCACGAATAAAATGTTGGATTATTCTCAGTCAATGGCAATTAATAGATAACATGATCATATAAATACACATGCATATATGCATACAAGCATGCATATAGATGGAGCAAAATGCAGTGAAAAATCTGCATGAAAAAATTTTAGGTACCTCGGGTTAGGATTGCCTTTCACCAGTTTCTGCCCATATTTACGCCAGCGGTATCCATCATTCACCATATCAACCTCACTCAAAGTTTGAACAACATGACGTAAATCATTATTGGGTTTATCATCTACAGAAGATATTTCTGTCTTCTTGTCATGAAGGTGTTGCCTGATTAATATCATAGTTAGCCCATAGCTATATGAAGGGAATGTATAATATAAAAAGTTTCCAAGTGAACGTACTGTCGTTTAGAGTCTGGATGACCATCTTTGTCATTGTCATTAGATGAACAGGAAAGTGCTCTTGTCACGTCACATCTGGGAACAGTAGACTCAGTTGTTACCCCTTGTTCTTTTGCACCACCTTGGCCAATGATTAGCTCAGCATGACCTAATAGGTCAAATTAAAATTCAATAATCTTTTGAAGAACCACATTAACAAATGTCAAAATTTATGAATTGTGTCCACGCTTACTTTTTGATACGGTTGCAATGGGAATCTCTGGCACCCTGTCATGAAAAGCCGAACTAACTTGGGGACTATGTTGTGGTTTCGGATGATGATGCCTCCCCAGGTAATTGACTTCTGTTTTACACCCATCATGTGATCTCTCCACTTGCTTTTTTGCCTGGCAATTGGGGTAAGTACATCTGTAATAGCTTCTCACAAACTCGCTTCCTTTCACCAGCTTCTGTCCATATTTCCTCCAGTTATAGCCCTCATTTAATCCTTTATCTGGTATCTTAGTAGAAGTGCTCTCAACAACACATTGTGACCCTTGAACTACAGGATCAGGGTTTCGCCTGGGTTGCAATTTCTCGACCTTTTCATTTCTTTTAGAATATGTAAAATTTTCTGGATCAGATTGCGATACAGGCACTCCAATACTCAAACTTGATGCTTGTACCAAATTCCCTGGGTTTGTCTGCCTTTCTGAAAAAACTTTTTCTTCTTTGCTTGTCAATTCATGATTACCAACATCTAAGCACTGTGTAGGCTGCAAATTGTTGGGTTTAGGTTCTTTTGCTATGGTGGACAAATTTCCATGCTCACTCAAAGGAATGGCCACTTGATCAGACTTTGAGCTTCTACCTCCAGTTTCGGGATTACGTCTAGGATGCAATTTTTTCACAGTTTTTTCTGGTCTGGTGAGATAATTCGACTTCTGTTTGTCAGATTGTGATGCAGATTGGCCTCTAAAACTTTCGACTGGCAACAAAATATCTGAAGTCCTCTCCCTCTTTCCATTAGTTTTTTCACTGTCATACATTTCAGAAGTTTGAACTCCAGAATAAGGGTTCTGTTTCAAGTTCAAACTATCAGGTTCATCATTTGAGATTTTTGAGGCATCTCCAGGAACTTTAGAGGGAATACTTCCTTCATCAGACTGCAAGCCTTTAACCCCAGTTTCCAAGTTCCTCCTTGGCAGGAGTTTTTCCACAGCTTTCTCATCCTTCCTAAGGTGAGAGACTATGGGTGGATTAGATTCTTGTGAAGTAATCTCAGGATTCGAAATTTGCTTCCGCATTAGCATATCTGGATCCTTGTCTTTCATATAAGTAACAATTTTTTCTTCTTCATGGGATTCTAAAGCATCATTTCTAGCACCAGAGCTTTGTTTTTTCTGCACACCATAAGCATTTGGTTTGCTTGATGGAGAGACCTCGTCGAATTTTGATGCATGGTTACCACTCTCAGGACAGTGTTTCGGCTGTAAATTATTAGGTTCTTTCTCATGCACGGTGCAGGAGTTCTCTTCTTGGTTGACATCATGTCGACTTTTTGTCTGCATTTCTCTATTTATTTCTCACAGATAAATTGGGGTGCAGCCTCCTCTTAATTAGATTTTGAAGGAATAGAGCTCACTTTTTCTGCAATTAACCTGGTAATCCCTTGCCAGATAGATCAGGCTCTACTTCATAAACTCCAGAGTTGGTCCTGTTATTACAGCAATTCAATTTGAAGAAACTAAATGCAAGACATCTTCTCTTGTAGCACCTGTGCAAGCAGTAACACAGGACATAGTTAGCTGATCTGACAGCATCATAATGATCTCCAGAACTAGATTGATGGTAAAAACACATAGATTAATCCAACAGGATATGATAAATTCGAAACCAATACAATGTATTATCAAGATCGAAATTAACTAGGTCCTGGACAAGCAAATATTATGTTGATCAAAAAGGTTGGCATTGGAATAAATAGAATAACAGGAAACAAATATCAAATCATTGATCATCAATTGAGAGTGAAAATAGAAATTATCAGACGAAAATTTCAAGTGGAGGAAAAAACTGGCTATCTAACAGCATACAGAACACAAACCAGAATTTTGTGTATCAGCTGTCTTACCATTGCAGTCAAAATAGATGATTTTCTGAACACATATAAGGTAAGATTAAGCAAGAAGAAAGAGCATAAAAATGGTATAACAAGAGCTTAAGCTTGGCTTCTGACTCTAGTAAGACAATCAATTAAACAGCAAAAGATATGATATTAATCCACACTGCCAAGGATTTCAGATATTTTATGGTGAAAACACAACATTTTCTTATGCAATCAGAAATATAAAGATAACAAGAAATTACAGACACAGAGAAATAAGGGAAGTTGACCAGAAACAGTTAACATAGTGGGGGGAAAAGGTGAAAAACTATAATTCATGCTCGTAAATCAGAACTAAGATTCAAAATAAGAATTGTGGTTTGCCATCCTCTAATGCCATCACAACACTGATTTTTTTTTTTTTTAATTTAACTTTTCCGCCTACAACCTCCCAAACTCTGGTTAAGAAAACAAAGGATAAGGTTCCTTGTCTTGCTAAAATAGGGAGCGCTTGAGCTCGAATTTTTTGTGCAATTGGACACTAAGTAACCCACGGGAAATTCGTTTTATGTATCCATGAATGCTACTTGTGCTTAGAATTCGATATTCCTAACAGAAACCAGTAAAACCCAAATTCACTTATCTCCGAAAAAGAAATTAATGCCAAAAGTCACAAAATTACACTATCACACCCAGCAACCCCAGCAGGATTACTTCACTCCAACCCTTACTCAGTCTCCTGAAGAAGGATAAGGGCACAACCAAACCAAAGCTCAATAGTTGTTAAACACTCAAAAAAGCAAATCAAGAAGCAAACAATTTGCAAAAAGGTTAAAAAGATAACAAGGCTCAAAAACCTAAAGGACAGAAAAGGGAGAAAAGAAGCTTTTGACCCTCGATTTTCAGGGGAAAAAAACAAAAATATAAGCACACAAAAAATTGGAAACAAAAAAAAAAAATTACCTCAGCCCATTCGTTACCTTCGACGCAGAGACCTCGGCGGTGGAGACGAAGCTGATCGACGAGACAGGATTAGCTTGTCGAGGAGAGCAACATATTATGCACGCCAAAGAAAGCGGAAGAATTGACTTGGACCAAGCAATGAATGTTACCTGCGAAAGTTGTCGAGGTGGACCAAAGGAAAACCATTCAATGAAGCCAAACAACAGAGTTCCCCCTTAGATTTACTTGCACTTTTATCAAATATTTGCAAATAAATAAATAAATAAATAAATTCTATTTCAATTTAATCTGATTGTGAATTGAATCAATTTTGACTGAGTTTTAGCTAAGATGAATAAGAGTAAGAACTTTAATAATTTTAGTTACTATTTTTTTTTTATTTTTCCACGTGTTCATAATATATTTCAACTTTAAAACATTCTTTTAGTGTGATAAAATTTAATTATTTAAATACTATGTACAATATCTTTTATATCCTTTATTCTATCCTTTTCTTTTAACTCAGTTTTTTTTCTCTCAAAACTTAATTCTCTTAAATTTCTTTTGAATTTTATATTTATATTTATATTATATTGTTAAAGAAATCAATTTTTGTTTCACAATTCGAAATTATATAAAATTTCATCCTTTTGAATTTCTTTTAATTTTTATTATTATCTAACTTTAAATTGGTTTGTACTCTTAATTTTAAATGATTTTATTTTTATTATTTTAAATATAATAATTTTATAATTTACAATATAGTACTGCTTTACTATAATAATATTTAGAGGGGCCAAGACTCCAGAGTGGTTGTCAAATATAGTTTGACTAAATTGTGCTTTCCTACTTTATATTTGTTTTTCTTCTTTCTCCTTTTACATCTGATTCATTTTATTTTCTTTATTTTCAAGCTTCTTACTTTCTGTCTTGTATTACAAAAAGATTAATATTTGTTGATAAAAAATATTTTAAGTATTTTTAAATAATTTTATTTCTTTATCAAAATCATTAGAATTATATTTTAAATTATTAATAAAATCATATATTTTTTTTAATTTTGCACATTCATAACGTGTGTCATTTATACTAGCTAATATATGTATTAGTAATGGTGGCACGTGTGCAAGCATAGTTTGTTATGAATAATAATTTTTTATTTAACATTAATAAATCATAATAAAAATAATTAATATAAATTTGAAAGTATGAAAAATAAAAAATTGAATTAAAGATATAAGAATACAAAAGAAAAAATTTTAAAATTATATTGAAAGAGAATGGAAAAGAAAAATAATAAAATTATTTAGATAAAGATGTTATAATAATTTAACAATGTGTAGTCATTATATGTTTGCAATCTTAGTGTATATTATAAAATACAAAATACATTAAAAATATAAATAAATTTAAAAAAGAATGAAAATGAAATAAATTAAAATAAGGAAGTGAAAAAAATAAATGAAAATTAAAGGAACTGAGTCAAAAGATTATATCTAAATAGCTAATAGTGTAAGTAATTACATATTACCCAACTAAAATATCTTATTTACATAATATATACTATAAGTAATATGTCTCTCTCAGTTCTTTTTTTTTTATTAATTGTAATTAATTCTTTTTTTGTTTATTTTTTATTTCTCTGGTTTATAAATAATATAAAATTTATATTTAAGAAATATTATATGCACACTGGTTGAGTCTACCTTGATTACTAGTTTTTGTTTAAAAAGAACAGACGATACCTAAATCAAAAATAAACATAATCATAATGCTTGTTCATGATTTTGAGTTCCTTTCACAAACACGGGCTTTGATTGCAACAAGAAAATTGCCAAAACAAAATTTTACAACACAAAATTTTTATTAAAATTAAAATTAAAAATTTTCATCTCTTACACACACACACACGTGTACAACCATTTAAAATTTAGTAACTTCACCCATTCATAATTAAATGAATATATCACTATACATACACACACACATATACATATTTATATTAATATTCTGTAAAAAAACTATGATATCATATTATACAATTATTATTACATATATATATATATATTATAAATACTCACATTTAAAAAAATCAAATTTTTATTCTTATCAAAATTTTACTATCAAATATAATTTTTGTACTTCAAATAATTTTCATTATTTTCAATTCCCACCCGAATTAAAACCAAACATTAAGTTTATAACAAAAGAAAATTGGTCAACGACTCAACTTTCTTTCTAAAGTTTCATGATCATAAAAATAGGGTAAAATTGTTAGAATCAAATAATGTATTGATTTTGACGATAATTAAAAGTAGGAGAAATGCTACCCTTCAGAATTCACAATTTTATTTAATTTTGTTACAAGAATTTTTTCCAAAGAAATAGGCAAGACAATATGTTTGTTTACATTTTTGTGTGTATTTTTAAGTTATGTTTTTTTAAAAATTTTATATAAAAGTAAGAAAGATAAATTAAAAAAATTTAAAAAATGTAAGTGTGCATTTTTGGTAAAATACGAAAACAGATATAGCCACCTTTGCTATGTTGTGGGCGTGACTTTAGTCTCCATGAAAAGATGACTATTTCAACAAAGAAGATTAGACCACTAAGACTATGGTAAGGAGGTTTTGGTCAACATAATTTGAAGAGAATGGAAGTCAAATCATTTTAAACGATTACAAAAAGACGACGGATAATAACAATTCACTAGTATAATATACAGCCATAAAATTCAAATTGCATAAAGAAAGTGAATTGAATTAAAGAAAAAATTAAACGGCCCTTTTCTCAATTTTATGAGACAAGAAGGTTGAAGGTTGAAGGTTGAAAGAACTTGTGATTCCAGATGCATTATTGAAAAATCGTCAATCAAAATTAAAAAAAAGAAAGCCTATGTCATCAATGGCGACTGATTTTTCACTAAAACGTACTGTTCGATATTACATCGTTTATTTTGTTTATTAATGAGTTTCATTTTTAATGTTAGTTTTTATATTTTGATTGATTGTGTTACAACCCCAATAAGTGTTATCAATAAAGTTTCTTAAACTCGTAAATATCTAAAATGAAATAGAAAAGATTTGACTGGGACCATAAGCAGAGCAGAGCATGAGAGAAAAACTTATCGGCTAGTGATGAGACTACAATCCTTGATTGGAAGGGACACCAAAAGTCGAGATTTAGAGAACTGACAAATAAGTAATTTTTCAATGGTGTGGTGATTTAATTGAGAAAAACATTCTTTCAATATGAGATATTGGGTTTTAAGCACAATCATCTTCTAGTCCTATTTGCCACGTTGCTTTTCAAGAATCTCATCAACAGTGACTAAAAACTCCTATGTCATGGTTAGAATAGAGAGACGTTTTAAATCTAGTGACGGCAAAATATTTTCCCTTTTTGTCTATTTTCATTTGAGCCAGTTTTGTAGCTGTCAGTGATAGCGTTGGAGGTGTGGAACTTTCTATTTATGAAACATTTTGTTTCGTTGATGTGTTCTCTAAGTTTTAGATCTTAAATTTTGGTGCTTATTCTCAGATTTGTGCTTCAAATCAAGATTTAGGCAAAAGTAGATCACTTAAGAAATGAGAAGTGCTAATTAAAATCAGTAGTAAGGCAAGTGTTACAGTCATTGCAATTGGCATAGCTTCTATCAAGTTGTCATCTAGTCATGTTTTAGGTCAAAGAGATTGTCTATTGTGATCAAATAGGTTGAAAAATATTATCTTTGCACCTTTATTAGTGAAAAAAGGTTATAAATTCTCTTTTAAGGACAATCAGTACTAAAATTATTATCATAATAAATTTGTTGGCACTGCTTCATTGGTAAATGGTAAGTACTTCTTGAATTTGGAAGCTAGACTAGTGATGAATACCATTTCAAACAAACGTCCAAGATCTCAAGCACTTGTAGCACCTTAGACTCGACCATATAGGGAACACGAGAATTAGCAAGTTAAAGAAAGATGGGCTCATTGACCCATTAGGAGAGAAACAAATGTAGATAATAAAAAGCTTATCTTCGATTTATATTTACTCTTAATGGAGAAGTAATCAGTTGGAAAAGCTCCAAATAGAGTACGACTGTGGACTCTACTACTAAAGTTGAATATATCCTAGCATATGCTGCATCAAAAAAGGTTGTTTGGATAAGGAAGTTCGTGACAGGACTTCAAGTGGTTCCAGATATGGATCAATCATTGCCGTTTTATTGTGATAGTAATGGCACGATCGTATATCCAAATGAACTAAGGACTCATCAAAAATCCAAACACATAGATAGGCATTACCACATTATTCGAAAAATCACTAGAAGGGGTGATGTAGCCATGTAGAAAATAACTTCAACTGATATTGTGACTGACTTACTCATTAAACGATGACTCAAGTATAGCTAGATCACCATTTTGAGAAAATGGGTATTAGATATCATAATGGCTAGCATTAGTAGTATGGGCATTATAGTACAAATGACAGATTGTTAGTGATATGCCTTTACTGCCAATAGAAAATGAACGATACTAAAAGGGCATTTGATTGTCTATGTACTTTCATTCTATAATTCATAAAATATTATTTTCATATTAATCTTGAGGCAATTTTTCATGCATGTAAATCTAAATTGGCATAAAGTATCGCATGCGCCAAAATGTTTAAGTTCAAAAGTTTTATTCATAAGGAATTATGAATATAGATATAAGACTCTCTTGGTACTCAATTACTAAAACATGTTCATGAGTCATAAACACTATAAAGACCATTAAAGAATTGATACAACTTTCACACCTTGTATTTGTACAATGAGTGCCATGCCGTTCTATTTGAGATATTGAAAATACATGTATGTGGAAGCTCTATTAAGAAATAGAGCATTCAAACAATGACTTGTAGAATGAAGCATATGCATAGAGTTCACTCTTTGCTATTAATGTCCTACTTTGTGATTGTGTGAAGTGTTCATAGACCTTAGAGTTGAGATGACATCATCGTCTTACTCGCATGACAGTTAATATGTTATTAGGGCATTAAGGGCTGATATATATCTTAATATAAGATAGGGTTATGAGCCCAATATATCGTTATTCGGATGTGTGGGGAGGCATGTGTGTATTCAATAAAAGATTTATCTCCTTACAAGTGAGCAAGGTATTTGTTTTATGCAGTTAGTATTCTATGAGATAGAAATCCTTGGCCCAAACAATGTATGATAGTAAAGGAGCTTCTAATAGAAACATTTGTCTCATGAGGAAATGTCTATTGGTCACATAATTGAATTTGTAAGTTTGATTAAATTTATGACTCTCGCTTGATTGAGACAAAGTAAAACAAAAGATTTATACGACATAGTAGTCACAATCGAAAATGGTTATTGTAATCTAATTCACTTCATCTTAATTGGGCTACGATATAAACTGTAGGCTAAATGTTACCTATATCCTTTGAGCCATGCTTGTTGTCAATAAAGAATGAATTTAAAAAGTCACACACATGAGGTTGGGATGTATTGCAAGTGTTAAATTGATGGGTTACATAATTTATTTAGTTATAATTGGATTAGATTAAATCAATTGCATGGTGCTTGTTGATGATGAGATTATTAATTAAAAGCACACTGAGAAAATTAATTTAATTAATGAGATTAAATTAGATACATTTAGGCTTTAATTATTAATAGAGATTTAGAATTAAAGAGTTTATAAGCTGATTTAGGAACGAGATTAATAAATAAAAATTCATGGGCTATTTTAATTAAAAATGTGCATGTACGTGGGCCCGTAGAGACAATGCACCATACCCTAATGTATCAACTATTTGAAGAAGTCTTGAAGAGTTCAAGATACATCATTTAGCCCTAATTTTCTTGCACACCTATCAAGTAAGAGAGAGCAACCCCTAGCCACCCTTTTTGAGTACTCTTTTGTCAAAAATTCTTTCTAACCTAAAGTTTTTTACATTCAGGCTACACAAAAGAAGTGTTGTGGAGTGTAGGAGGAGTTTTTAAGCATCCCAATTGTGTGACCAACTAGAGGTTGAGACTTGAGGGCCATGACTTTAAGAATCATGCACAAACCATTTGGAAGCGTTTCAAAAGTACAAGATTTCACTTTTATCTTATTTTATTCTTATCTTGCGTATTTTGCGACAAAATGGATAAGGTTTATTTTGTTACGTTCCGCTACATGCATAGTGTTTTAATATTCTAAAATTTTGATTTTTATGAACAAATTTCATGGAAATTTAATAGTAGCTGGATGGTGAAGAGCTCTAATCCTTTCTAAAAAAACAGAGAAAGAGGTGCCTCGGAATGGATTTTTGGCAAAAGGAAGAAGGGTTCATGAAGTGTCTCTAGAGAATGATGCCCACCATAGGTTGCACAAATAGATTTCTCTCTTACTTATTTGTGACTGATGTTGTATAGAAGTTGAGTTGCATCATTACTTTCTGGCTCCTTGGATGATGGATTGACATGTTGCTTCAGTTAGGTTCCTGGTTAGTTCAACTTACTGGGTAAATGAGGTGTGACGAGTTAAGGAGATCACAATTTGTTGAATAAGTGTGACTGATGCAATGATGAGTTTGCTCTGTACATCAATCCCTTTTTATTGCTATTGAGTGTTGGGAGGAAAGTGGGGCCATAATTGTTGGTGTGAAGTTGTTATTTATAAGTTATTTATAATCACTAGACAATTCATTACTACATCCTTTAACTAATGTTTTTACAAAGAAAACCAACAAAAAAGATCATAAATGGGGATGGTAGAGTTAGAGAATGAAAACTTAATTTTATTGATTTCTAATATTTTCATTAGTCTATAAGATAATTTTGATGTAATAGTTAGATTATTTTGTTTCTGCTGCTTAATAAATTACGAATGTTACAATGGATGTTACATTGTTTCTTTTGAATTATTATAAATATTATTATTAGATTAGTTTGCTATGATACATATTAACTTTAATATTCGTGAACTTGTTTGTAGGTAATGTCGTGTCATGGTCTTGGATTCGCGGCGTTACATGTTTGTTTGCGAGTATGCAGCACAAATGTCTCAAAACTCACCAAGTACGCTTCCTATTACACTCTCTTGGTTAATTTGGCAATCCAAAGTTATACGTGAATTAACAAAATGCAATGCAGCCTTCGTACTGAAATGAGATGGTTTGTGCTTCAGAAATGCCATAAATTGCATCTTAGAGATTACTCAAATTATGAGGAACTCACATGCCTTCATATGGCTTCAAATTGTGCCCACCGGAAGAAGCCATATCGTCTGTTTCTTTTTGATTAGACGAAGCAACTGGATCCAATTTTCCACCGCGTCTGATTCATTTGCTTCTCATATTAATCTTCTAACCACTGTCTTATGCACTATTCCGCCATCCTTTCTCCAACGCCGAACCTTTTCGGCAATTGATTCAGTTCATCTGCCTTTCTATGTATCTGGGTGAAGAGATACATCCCCTCTACCTTGTTTTGCAACAATTGGGGTAGAACAAAGTTGTCGTAAGTACATGTGCAGGCATTAATTGGGCCAACAGGTCTCCTCTTCCATTAATTCCAGAACAAGAGGTGCGTGTGTTTGTGTTGTGGTTGCTTTTGCTTATGGCAGATACTGTGCATGGGTATAACGTGAACGTGGGCGACTTTTTTGTTGTTTCGTCTGCAGTTCTTGTCTTGTGTTGACAGAGGATATGACGGTGGCTTCAGCTCGTGATGCGCTCACAAGTCACGAGCAGAAGATAGCACTCCAAGTTGAATTTTGGAAGATAATAATGTTTGGTGGGATGCGTGCGTTGAAACGAAACATGACTAGAATGATTTATTTAAATTTATATATGTATATATTATAAAATGTAAAAAAAAAATATTTCTCGATACGACGTCGATAGGGATAATGATTAATTTTTAAGTATGAAAATATATAAATGTGAGTATATATATATATATATATATATTTAATTGTTAATAGATGTAATGATTGAAAAATAATTAGTTAGTTATATACGTAAAAGAAGAAAATTTTTCATTTAGATTTAGATAAGTATTTTATTGAGTAATATGTTTGGTCGTGAGAAGTTGGGAGGTTGAAAGTTGGCTAAAAAACATAGCCTTAAATTAATGTCGAGATATAGTTTTAGGACATTATACACATTACACTCACAGATGCCCTTGTTTAGATTTGAAGTCAATATATTGAAATGATAAATGGGAAATAATTGGGGCGATTTCTTTACTTAAATTTTGTTTCTACTCTGTTCCACAAATCTTTGCATATTCCATTCTTTTCTCTAATTTTTAATTTAATTTATTTTTTCTCCTTTTTAATCTCTTTCTTGCTTTTTATTTTATTTTATTAATTATTGATTTGGTTAAATGCAAATTGTGTTGGTAGAAATTTTGGCATAGTACTCAAAAATAGTTTATAAAACAGAAAAAGAGATAGAAAGAATTATTTTGAATAATATGTAAGGAAGAATAGATTTCGGCAGATGCAAATTTGCATCCAAACATAGCCCAAATTTACTATTAAAAAAATATTATTAGCTTTTTTTGTTATGCTAAAATTATTTGTTGATGCGGTGCGAATAATAATTAATTTTAAATTATAAAAATATATAATTGTGAATATATATACAAGAATGAGGTATGTTATCCACAGATTCCACTTGTTCTTTGGCTTTCACAGTAAAAATATGAAGTCCTTCTGTTGAATTTATTGTTCTTTGTCGTCATCTCGGTACAAGATTCGGTTCGTGTTGATAACGCTTTATTGAAGTAGGGTTTTGTAGATTGGGCTTTAGCCTGTAATGTTACCTTTACTTTCAACTTATGCATGCGATTGTGTTTTTGCAATTGTTGGCATGTTTTCATGTTCTGACAGCCTTTTTTCTTCAGTTATTTCGAGGATCGGAGCTTGCAACGTTAAGCGTGAATCTTCTGTTTCAGAACACAGTTCTGATCTTTTACTTCTTGCATCTTCAATTTCTTTCTTAGTTGCCTTTTGAGATTCTTCCGGGCGTATATTTCTTAGTCATCACCTGAAAACATTCACTATTGAATGAGAGAACTATTATTGAAGTTGTTGCAGAAGCTTTTCCCCCGACTGACATGGGATGAGTTATATTCTTTTTACGCCCATGTGGTGTTCGTCGTATGTTGGGAACTACATATTTCTTACTGGATACCAATTCACCGCGAAACTAATTGATCTTAAGGAACTCTATTGTATTAAAACCCTTCCTCAATTATTGTGGGATATGATAAGCTTTGTCGGGAGATATGGCGCGCTTTGTCTGATACGTTTTCCAGGCTCTTAGCATATAAGAGAACCTTCCGGACTGATACTGTTAGGAGAAATATCCTTCCATGTACGTTCCACATACTGTGTTTCATAAGTTATAGGAATAGTGTCTATGGCTTTTTAGGATTGATTTGCTAAGTTATATCGTCATTTTTGATAACTAGTGTAATTGTTTATTCAACAGAGAGGGTTTAACTTTTCCGCACTTCAGTTGCTTACATAATCTTAATTAGGTGTCATTTTGACTCACAGTTTAAGATTGTTGTAAGCTGAGGAGGCAGTTTCCTCAATCCAACTGGACCAGTGACTCAAATGCCTCCATCAAACAATACCACTGATGCAACATCTGATGACGACCAAGACGCCGAACCCTTTGTGGAGGTCGATCCATCTGGTCGTTTCGGGCGATACTGTGACCTCTTGGGAAGCGGGGCAGTCAAAAATGTGTACCGTGCGTTCGATCAACGAGAAGGCAGAGACGTCGCGTGGAATCAAGTCCGGCTCAGGAACTTCAGCAGCGATCCGTCTGTCATCGGTAGGCTTCGTTCTGAGATCGAGCTGCTCAAGACTCTGAACAACGACAACATCATAGTTCTGTACCATTTCTGGAAGGATGTGGAGCACAACAACTTCAACTTCATCACAGAGGTGTGTACGTCGGGTAACCTGAGGGACTACCGGAGGAAGCACCGACGCGTCTCCGTTCAGGCCCTCAAGAAGTGGGCTGTTCAGATCCTCAGGGGCTTAGACTATCTGCACACTCATGAGCCTTGCATCATTCACAGAGACTTGAATTGCAGTAACATTTTCATTAATGGCAACATAGGCAAGGTATTCACATCTACATCATGTTCATTTTCATTTTCATTACGCTGAAATTGCGATGCATCAAATCTTGGTCTAAGAATGAACGGTGCACCAGTATACCCTAAGCGGCATTGCCGCGTAAGGATTGATCCAATAAATTAGGATAAGTGTGATGATAGGCTGCATATATTTTGCAGGTTAAGATTGGTGATTTAGGCTTGGCTACCGTTGTGGGAAAGAGCCATGCGGCGCATTCTTTATTAGGCACGCTTGAGTACATGGCGCCGGAGCTCTACGAGGAGAACTATACGGAACTAGTGGACATATACTCATTCGGGATGTGTTTGCTCGAAATGGCAACGTGTGAAATCCCATACAGCGAATGTGACGGCCTTGTTCAAATATACAAGAAGGTGATGACTGGAGTGATGCCTCGAGCCATGAACAAAGTGGGCATTCCCGAGCTGAAGGCCTTCATAGAAAGGTGCATTGGGCAGCCAAGAGTGAGACCATCAGCTTCTGAGCTTCTCAAGGATCCATTTCTTGCTGATGTGGCCATAGATGGAGATGAAGATGATGTGTGAGTGTACATTGGCCCTGCAGCACACTGATTTTTAAGTATATTCTGTGCAGCTGAATTGCTTGGAATTCTTTTGATTTCATGACGCGTTATCTATGTTGAGAAAAGCTAAGGTGACTGATTTAATAGATTTGATACAGCGTTGGAACACAGTTCATGACACGGAAGAGGGAAATTACTCTGTTGCAAGGCACCCTATGGAACTGGAAAAGAATTTCACTTGCGTAGTGATGTTGGTCTTACCGTTGTTAAGTCCTTAATCAAAGTGCATATATATAATCTTTTATGCTAAATGGTCAATTAGCATCAACGACTTAGTTTAGTTATAAAGATGGCATTCAAACCCACAGCCAAATTTATCATGTATTTATAGAACATAGAATATATGGATGAATGTTGGATGTTTGATTGATTGGCTTCTTTGCATATTGTTTGGGGAGCGTCAGATTAAGAAAATAAGAACTTTTCAGTAAGTAAATTGCAACGAGTCCATATCCACCAATAACAGAGCGGTAGAGCTAACAAATGGTCAATCCACCATTGATTCCCCACACTCATCCTGAACATTATCTTTTCACATGTGATGTGTCTTTCTAATATGAAACCGGCCATAATAATATACAAATAAAACAGAGGAGCTACACAGTGTTGAAGATCTTAAGCCCTTCTGATACATACAAGCTTAAGGCTAACGTTCTACACCCGCGCAGCTGCTTCAAGAATCGGCTCATTCGGAACCATAGGAGTTTCAGGACCACTTCTTGCAGCTTCTATTCTGACACCTTGCTCGCTGGCGTAGTGCTGGCGGCAAACAGGCATGTAAACATCGGCACCACCTATGAGTTCCGTTTGTGTCTCGTCTGTCTTCCTCAAGGTGAAGAAAGCTCGTTTGCCACATAGCTCACACCTGGCCGTCAATTTCGTTACAGTATCCGCAAGCGGGATGACATCCAGAACTGAGCCAAAACTCCTCCTGAAACCACAAGCAGGCATTTGAATCAGAAGAAAAGGATTATACTCTTTAAAATGCATACATCCACCTATGCACAGCTTTGTCTGTAGCAAAACGCAAAGAAACTTGGCACGCTTTAAGGAATCAAATTTCGATTTTTTTTTTCACTCAGTAATTACCTTAAATAATCACCATCAAGGCCAGCAACCACAATGGTTTTGCCATCAATATCAGCCGCCTCGCAGCAGAAGTCATATAGGTCACCAAAGAACTGGGCTTCATCAATACCAATCACCTCCAACTGCCCACAGTTGTACTGATTAATGGCATGTTACAGCGAGCATCTAATATGTAATAACACCAGAGCTATGGAAGTTTTCTGACACACTCAGAACATGGGAATATCATGCAGCCCTTCAGTAATATTTGCTGCTTTTCTTCAAGTTAAACATTGACAAAGGAGCTAGTTTGTTCACAATTTTTCATACAACACCATTGCTAGAATTCCTTTATTCCCACTTCAATGTAATTTACATTAATTACTTAATTTCCAAACACCAATACAGCCACATTATACAGTGCAAATCAAAGATTGAAACCTTAGACAATTAATTAACTATGCTACCATTTTACGGAACAAAAAATTTAAGCCGTTGACAAAATTAGCACTGGCAACACACGATCACTCATGAACAGAGGAATCGAGGCAAAACGAATCAAACCTAAAAACTATCACATCCAGAGGGCAAAGAAGAAGAATTTTCAATGGAATTTACTCCGTGATAAGCACCAGCACCGAATTGGTGCTTAAAAGACAAGAGATCTGACAGAGCCCAGCAAGGAAACTTGGTGCCATCGTGCGTCACCACAGCATCTGTCGCGTATCGACTATCCTTACAAGACTTTATCATTGCCACACTCCTACAAAAGAACATCAATCCTCCCCAGTGTTGCCAACGAGAATAAAAAGTAGAATTCGAACAAGACTGAGATCAAGAGAGAGAGAAGGAAAGACCTGCCAGTATCTGCCTCAGCCATCACACGGCGGAGGAGGGCGGTGGTTTTTCCGGCGAACATGGGCCCGACGATGACGTGAATCTCTCCGGGGCGGCGATGAGCGGGCGGGGCCACCAGATCAACGCCGCAGGAAGGAGGAGGAGACATGATCGAGGTGAATAATTCAAAGCAGTTGATGGGTCCGCTGTTGTTGGTGAGGACTGGAATTGCACAGAGATTTATATATAGTCAGTTGAATGGCTGAGGATTGAGAAGAGGCAAGAAGTGTCGTGCTTGATTTTGAAAATCAAAATGGCGACACATTGAAATTTTTAAATTTGAGAGGGAAATTTAGAATTAATTATGAAGCGGCGTTATTCCCTCCAAATCCTACATTAATTATAAAATTTTATTAATTGCAATAAATCATATATTGAAGTGTATAATATTATTTAAAAATTAGTCATTCGTGCACATTCGGTGTGTGCAATGAAAATTCAATAATACAATACATAAATATAGTAAGTAATTAAAAAGAAAAATTAACAGAAACATGAATGTGACCCCCAAGGTTCAAAACAAAACATGGGTAAAATTGTGTGGGCAAAAGAGACAATATTAACCATTTAACATCTGCAATCAAAACTAAGCAGACCAAAATCAATTTGAATACAGATGAAAATTATGTTTACTTTGTAAAATTATAGTTGGTAGAAAATGTGTGTGTGTAACATATAATAATAATTGAATGTTATAATTATATATATGTTTATAGGGTAATAAAAAATGAATATGGATTGAAAAAATTAAAAAGATAAATATTGATTTGATTATAAATAGGTATAATTATTGAAGTTAGTTATAAAAAAATACAAAAAAGAAATATTTTAAATTTGAATTTAAATAAAATTTTAAAAGTAAAATGATTAATTTGTAAAATTTTGTGTGAGGATGAATAGTGCATAATAAGGAACCAAACATAGCCACTACATATTTGCATTTAAAAAACCCTCATATATGAACATAAATTTATATTAGTGTTAAAACCTTCTTTGTGATTTGAGTTACAATATCTAGAAATATTATAGCGGATTTCTTAAACAAAGTTGAGCAAATATTTAGCACCTAGAAATTTGTCTACTAAAGAAAATTAGTAATATAACATATTTTGAAGGTGGATTGTCAGCTTTGCCCTAAATGTTGTTCTACAGCTCTTTTTTTTCGCCCTAAATGTTGTTTTACAACACTTTTTATCGTTGTTTCACTATAGTGTTGTCAAACAACTTGGCTTGCTTTCAAAGTCTAAACAACGTTAGAATCTACGTTTTCAGACCAAAACCGATGATCTCAATATCTTATTAGTTTACTGGGTTATTGATCCGATCGATTTAAAAAATAGTTGACCCAAACTATATATATAATTATATACATATGTGTGGGGCAAGAGGGTGAGTGGGTGCCTATCCAGGTTTACAATAATATGTTTTTGCATAGCCTTCGCAAGTCTGCAATCAGTGACCAAATGCAAAGTCCAAACAAATCTGCAATCCTACACTTTCAATATATATATTCTTTGTTTTTAAAGTCTGCAACCAAACATAGCCTTCACAAATTATAGGGTAGAGTTTGCGCATTTCGATTCAAGCTTTTCAGTTTGAGGAAGTTTGAGACAAATATATTGTAAAATTCCGCTGTAAGAAAATCCAAACTTTTTGAACAATCTTGCACACTCACAGTATAGCATGAGAAGGCCAAACCCTAATTGTTCTCCAAATTTGCTTGACTGTGTCTTTGTTCTTTTTCTTTTAAATTCTAAGAGCCATCGGTTCTTTATATATAACTAGATCTTCAATATTCAGATTGAAAAAGTAATCGGTTCTTAGTTAAATCAGTTGATCCGACTAAGTCTGATCCAGGATTAAAAACATTGTTTAGAACCTCAACTAACATTATTAATCTTGTTATCTCCCCTAAATGTTGTTCTACAGCACTTTTTATTACTATTTCACTATACCCTTGTCAAATAACAGTCTCGCTTTCCATGTCCAAACAATGCCAAAACCTCAATTAACATTGTACATCTTGTCATCTCCCCTTCAAACGAGAAAATATATAATTAATAGAAAAGGATATTCAAGTACAAACAATAATAAAAAAAAAAATTCACTTGTCAATAGTAATTCTATTTCTTGCAAGTTTTGAATTTTGCTTCTACTTCCATACCGCAATGGTCACTTCAAAGCCTTCAACAGCAAAAATTTGGTGTGCATAAAAGAAACAATTTTAAGTGATGGGAGAGACTAACGTTGTGATATGATGCCACATTCATTCCTGAAAATTAATTTTGTGAGATTTAAGGGTGATGAATTTTGAAGAGTAAATAGTAATAAATTATATATTATTGGATGAGATTTGAGAAAAAAAATGTAATAATAATGTTTTGCAGGGGCTAATGATGATACGTGGTTTATGTGATCAATAGTTGCATTTATTAAGATAGATAATTTGATATGTAATTAATATATAATACTATATAATGTTTATATGACAAGTAATTATATTTGTTGAAGTACATGATTTGATAAGTAAAAAATGTAAAATATTATATATTTATTTATTGTTTTTGGGTGTGGAATATTATTAATTTTATTATGATGAATTTTGAGGGCTTTTTTGACATTGTAGGGTAGATATTGAAAATAATATATTTGTTGTTAATGTATTTGTATTTGTTGTGCTATTATACTAATGGCAATAATAGGGAAAAAATATCAATAGTAGTAATGAAAATATAAATTATAATATTGATAACAATAATAATAATAGTTGAAATAGTAATATTCAAAAACACGAATGTGCAAGGCAATAATCATATTGGCAATTTACTTATTAATAATATAAATAGTTGCAACGATGTTACTATCAATCATTTTATTATTGTTATAGTGTTCACACAACTTATTAGGATTAGTAGTGGTAGGGTTTAGAGTTTTTGCCTTGGTTTTTATTAGTATTAATATTGATTATCAATATCATTATCATCATCATGATCGAGGTGAATAATTCAAAGCAGTTGATGGGTCCGCTGTTGTTGGTGAGGACTGGAATTGCTCAGAGATTTATGTATAGTCAGTTGAATGGCTGAGGATTGAGAAGAGGCAAGAAGTGTCGTGCTTGATTTTGAAAATCAAAATGGCGACACATTGAAAATTTTAAATTTGAGAGGGAAATTTAGAATTAATTATGAAGCGGCGTTATTCCCTCCAAATCCTACGTTAATTATAAAATTTTATTAATTGCAATAAATCATATATTGAAGTGTATAATATTATTTAAAAATTAGTCATTGGTGCACATTCGGTGTGTGCAATGAAAATTCAATAATACAATACATAAATATAGTAAGTAATTAAAAAGAAAAATTAACAGAAACATGAATGTGACCCCCAAGGTTCAAAACAAAACATGAGTAAAATTGTGTGGGCAAAAGAGACAATATTAACCAATTAACATCTGCAATCAAAACTAAGCAGACCAAAATCAATTTGAATACATATGAAAATTATGTTTACTTTGTAAAATTATAGTTGGTAGAAAATGTGTGTGTGTAACATATAATAATAATTGAATGTTATAATTATATATATGTTTATAGGGTAATAAAAAATGAATATGGATTGAAAAAATTATAAAGATAAATATTGATTTGATTATAAATAGGTATAATTATTGAAGTTAGTTATAAAAGATAAAAAAAAGGAAATATTTTAAATTTGAATTTAAATAAAATTTTAAAAGTAAAATGATTAGTTTGTAAAATTTTGTGTGAGGATGAATAGTGCATAATAAGGAACCAAACATAGCCACTACATATTTGCATTTAAAAAGCCCTCATATATGAACATAAATTTATATTAGTGTTAAAACCTTCCTTGTGATTTGAGTTACAATATCTAGAAATATTATAGCGGATTTCTTAAACAAAGTTGAGCAAATATTTAGCACCTAGAAATTTGTCTACTAAAGAAAATTAGTAATATAACATATTTTGAAGGTGGATTGTCAGCTTTGCCCTATATGTTGTTCTACAGCTCTTTTTCTTTGCTCTAAATGTTGTTTTACAACACTTTTTATTGTTATTTCACTATAGTGTTGTCAAACAACTTGGCTTGCTTTCAAAGTCCAAACAACGCTAGAATCTATGTTTTCAGACCAGAACTGATGATCTAATCGAATATCTTATTAGTTTACTGGGTTATTGATCCAATCAATTTTAAAAAATAGTTGACCCAAACTATATATATAATTATATACATATGTGTGGGGCAAGAGGGTGAGTGGGTGCCTATTCAGATTTACAATAATATATTTTTGCACAGCCTTCGCAAGTCTGCAACCAGTGACCAAATCCAAAGTCCAAACAAATCTGCAATCCTACACTTTCAATACATATATACTTTTTTTTTTTTAGTTTGCAACCAAACACAACCTTCACAAATTATAGGGTAGAGTTTGTGCATTTCGAGTCAAGCTTTTCAGTTTGAGGAAGTTCGAGACAAATATATTGTAAAATTCCGCTATAAGAAAATCCAAACTTTTTGAACAATCAAAATTACCTAAGAGTCTAGGATTGGAATAGATACCGGCAACCTTGCACACTCACAGTATAGCATGAGAAGGCCAAACCCTAATTGTTCTCCAGATTTGCTTGACTGTGTCTTTGTTCTTTTTCTTTTAAATTCTAAGAGCTATCGGTTCTTTATATATAACCAGATCTTCAATATTCAGATTGAAAAAGAAATCGGTTCTTAGTTAAATCGATTGATCCGACTGAGTCTGATCCAGACTTAAAAACATTGGTTAAAACCTCAACTAACATTATTAATCTTGTCATCTCCCCTAAATGTTGTTCTACAGCACTTTTTATTACTATTTCACTATACCCTTGTCAAATACGAGTCTCGCTTTCAATGTCCAAACAATGCCAAAACCTCAACTAACATTGTACATCTTGTCATCTCCCCCCGCAAACGAGAAAATATATATTAATAGAAAAGGGTATTCAAGTACAAACAATAAAAAAAACAAAATTCACTTGTCAATAGTATTTCTATTTCTTGCAAGTTTTGAATTTTGCTTCTACTTCCATACCGCAATGGTCACTTCAAAGCCTTCAACAGCAAAAATTTGGTGTGCATAAAAGAAACAATTTTAAGTGATGGGAGAGACTAACGTTGTGATATGATGGCACGTTCATTCCTGAAAATTAATTTTGTGAGATTTAAGGGTGATGAATTTCGAAGAGTAAATAGTAATAAATTATATATTATTGGATGAGATTTGAGAAAAAAAAATGTAATAATAATGTTTTGCAGGGGCTAATGATGATAAGTGGTTGATGTGATCAATAGTTGTGTTTATTAAGATGGATAATTTGATATGTAATTAATATATAATACTATATAATGTTGATATGACAGGTAATTATATTTGTTGAGGTACATGATTTGATAAGTAAAAAATGTAAAATATTATATATTTATTTATTGTTTTTGGGTGTGGAATATTATTAATTTTATTATGATGAATTTTGAGGGCTTTTTTGACATTGTAGGGTAGATATTGAAAATAATATATTTTTTGTTAATGTATTTGTATTTGTTGTGCTACTATACTAATGGCAATAATAGGGAAAAAATATCAATAGTAGTAATGAAAATATAAATTATAATAGTGATAACAATAATAATAATAGTTAATATTGATATTCAAAAACACGAATGTGCAAGGCAATAATCATACTGACAATTTACTTATTAATAATATAAATAGTTGCAATGGTGTTACTATCAACCATTTTATTATTGTTATAGTGTTCACACAACTTATTAGGATTAGTAGTGGTAGGGTTTAGAGTTTTTGCCTTGGTTTTTATTAGTATTAATATTGATTATCAATATCATTATCATCATCATTATTGTTGTTATCGTTGTTGTTACTACTACTAGATATAATGCAGTGTTAAGAATTCAAGCATCTTTAGTTGCACTAACAGGGTGTTTAGCTGAGTTTATTTTAAATAGTTATAAGATATTTTTGAAACTTACAGTCTCATGCATTTTATTTTTAAATAAGCTCGTGAAGTGGGATTTGAACCATCCCTACTATGTTTGTTAGAAATGGCATTCATCATAGCATTATCATTCATATTCAAATAATAAAGTTCATTCACAAGAGATGCCGTGCCAATTAATTTATTACAATAATAAAAAGAATTATTTTTAGAAGAAATTGTTTTTAAAAGAAATTTGTAATTCACTTTTATTAATAAGGAAATGAAAATAATGTTCTCAAATGTAAACAATATCTGAAAACTAAAATATGGCCAGATGATGGTCTAACTAAAGCGGTTGCAATCGCAATAACTGTAACGCTTTCTCCATCGCTCACCTCGATGACTGTTTCATGCTTCTCAAGTGTCCTATTTTTGGTTAGATCCTAGTACGAAATACACATATGAGAAGGTGCACTAAAACGTAAAATCTAAGATGTTGAAAATACACCAATGAAATAAAATGTTTTATAAAATTAATGTTCCTTGCCTTTGGTGCCATTTTTCAGGCTCTTGAGGTATTCAACACAGTTTCTTTTTCAATGCTCATTCTTATTATAATGGAAACACTTTCCTTTATCAATAGGAGCTTTGGCTTTAATGATACTCCTTTTTTTTCTTTATCTTGCCCTTCTAGGTCTTACAAAAGGTGCTAGACACAACAAGAACCATCTCTTTCTCTTTTCCCTTCATGACGGTTTGTGTTGTCATTAGCTTATTAAGGAGCCTAGCCAAAGATAATAATTCATGATGAAATGTGAGAAAGAATTTGGAAACAAATGTAGGATCAAATCAGTTTGCAAAATGGCATCCATGATGAAGTCTATAGACTCAAACCTCTCAATGAATGAAATCATCTTTAGGACATGCTCATTAACGTTACTACCTTTTGCCATGTATATCCTTAATAAATGCTTTGATATCTCATATATAACTGTACGATTCTGTTCATCATACAACTATTTTTGGTGATAAAGAATTTTTTGAGCACTCGCCATGCCCTCACGAGTCATTTGGAGATCATTGTTTACAGAAGCCAACATGTAGCTCTTGACCTACAAATCGTTTTCTGCTCATCTCTTATAGGTGTACCTTTCTTCCTCACTTGCCGTCTCTATAGGGATCGGTGAGATATAGGCCTCTAATACACAGCTGATGCACTCTAGATTTTGAGCTAGTCAACACAGTTGAACTCAGACAATGTGTTGGTCTCAAGCAGTTTAATAAGAAGTGTAAATATTAGTTTAGTTGTATAATGTGTTATCTCATGATTATGAACTTTAACTCAAATAGCATTCCAATAGATTTTTTGTATCTTACACTCCCTACGGCAGAAAATGGAAATTCTATTGGCAAAATTTTCTAGTAGGTGATTTTGGTTTTCATTATACATAACATACCTCACACATATAGTTCTTAGGAGTTTAAGCTTAACGAGTGGCAACTCTTGTCAATACATCTCATATGTAACCTAATCTTTCACTTTGGCCCATGGCTCGATGAAACCTCTTGCATATATTTCTTGGCATCACAGGTCTACTTAAGTCATACCTACTGATTGATAACTTGTTGAATTTGTAACCTTGCCTGTAACCCTTTCAATTCTTAAGGTGAAGTATCCTTTGAATGTTACATCAATGCACTCAAAATCCTAAATGTGTCATTGCAATGCGATTCCACAAATGTGATAATATCGTATGCTAAGACTATACTTAGAACTTCAAACTTGGTGGAGGGCTACGGTAAACAATGTTATTGTTACAACTTAATATTGAGTGAGGAAGTTTGGTCCATGTATTTTTATTTTCCACTTTACACATTCTATAATTTTATACATATATCTCGTATATGCATCACATACAATAAAGCAAGTAAATAATATGGATGACTATGGACTTTTGAACTCAATTGGAGTGAATAATTGAATCGTGCACATATAAGTGAATATTTATATTATTACATGGAAAAATATTAATGGTCTTTTCTTTGTCTTGGTCTTCATAACTTCTTTCATGGGTCCACCAGATTATGGAACTTTGAATGACATCAACTCTTGGTTAATGCACGAACATCAATTCTTGCTTTCTTCCATGTTATATTTACTTGTGTCATACTACCTAAAAATAACTCCTATTTTATATAAATTATAAAACTTGGGCTTGGCTTTTTCAACCCATGAAAAATACTTATTCATCCATGAAAAAACCAAACCAAAATGAAATCCATTCATCCACAAGTATCTCAAGTCCATAATCTACCCATACAATTATTCACATGTATAATTCAATAAATCCATTTAATGACCATTTCTATGACTTACACATCTTATGTATTTGTTTTTGTTTGTGAAAAATTCTTTTTCATGTTCCAGAGTTGAGAAAAAAAATCAAACACCCTTCGCATGCCTCGGTGTGATTGTGGGAATTGTTCTCCCAACTATGACCTGCACGAATGGGCTTATGTAAGTCTCACGGCCGTGAGCCATTTGTCCATGACCATGACCTCGACCACAGGGCTTATGTAAGCCTCACACTTGGGTTGGCGGCCACGGCCATTGGCTCGATGATTGTGGGAATTCTTCCTGCAACCACAAGTCAACAATAGCTATGGCACTGAAATTATTTCTTGACACTCAAAATTTGATTTTTCTTACCTTTTCTCAATTAAAAATAGTCACAAAACAATTTTGTAAGCATAGACAAGGATCAAATATATGTTTAACTAATTTTCAAACCAAAAACTAATGTGAATCATAAAAGATCTTTAAATTTCATAATTACATGTGAAAAATGGTGAGTCTAATAGCACTGTAGATTTCAATAGGTTGGGATGGAAATTTTCAAACTTTAAAACATACATTATCAGAATATGCACAGTGAAAAACAATCTCTAAACTCGTTCCACTTTTAACAAATAACGTGCACAAAACTACACACACACACATATATATGAAAGCATATAAATATACCCTTTAGAACCATAATCAAAATGAAGCAAACACATAATCCACAAGCAGTCACCCTTAAACATCGATCTCTAATTTATTTACATAATTTGAATGTAAACAAATATCTTCAAAATCTCTACAAATTCATTTGTAATGCTTTTATTCTTAAGTATTTTTGAGTAAAGTGACTTTAGAACAAGAAAGAGAAGCAACAAGAAGGGTACAAATTCTTCTCTGTTACTTGAGAGCGGTGTACGAATGATTATATATATGCATCAATTATACTCGAGGATTATGATTGTCACAATGATCACATGGACATATCCACTGCCCTTTTGCTTTGTGAATAAGAAACCTATGTGCATTGATACCGTGTAGTCCAAAATAAACTAAAACCATTGTTCTTTTCGTCTTTGTTTAAAATTTTTGAACCCATCTATCCGTAAAAACTCACTTAATTACCACTTTCAAATTAACAAGCAGAATTCTAAACACACTATTTTCTAACGCTTTAAAAAGTAATTTACGATCAAATTATTATCTTTACGCAGATGATAATTTGATCGTAAATTACTTTTTAAAGCGTAAGAAAATAGTGTGTTTAGAATTCTGCTTGTTAATTTGAAAGTGGTAATTAAGTTTACGCAGATGATAATTTGATAATTTTGCTTTGATAGAATGAATTGGTTACTTCATATCTTTGCCTCAAGAATAAGGTACATAATAAGTTTATATTTTAAAAACTAATTATAATATATATGTATATTATTAGAGAATCCAGTTATTATATAATAATAAGGTTCCTGCACACTCATTGGATATGTCACAAAAAGAATATTATATATAAAATTCTATGAATCAAAATTGTTTTGCAGTGGTTGGGGTAATTTAATTATATTGTTTGGTTACGAATTTACATCAAAGTTGAAAAAAACATAATTTGGTGCTGAATAACATATAGAGACTATTGTTAATTATAAAAATAAAATTATTCAAAATGGCAAATATTAAAAAAATTAAAAGAAAAAATAGAAAAAGAAGCAAAATAAAGAAAAAATAAAAGTTTATCGCAAAAAATGGTGGACCAAAAAAAAATTAAAATAATAAAGAGAGAAAGTATAGAGATAATTTGGCAATTCTATTTTAAATTTGAGAAATGATTACCATCTCTGCCTCATGATTAATATATTATTTTTTCACCTCTGGCAAAAAGTGTTTCTTTTCTTAATTTTTCGAATTGCAATGGGTCTAACAGCTTTTCTGGTAGCAGCATTCTTTCGCCGTCTTATTCTTTTTCAGTTGCTTTATCATTTACTATTTATTATTCACCGCACTACGTACTTTTTTTTTATATATATAATTATTATTGCTGAAAAAAGTCTAAGAAAATGATGGTAAATTTTGTTAATGCACAGATCTTACGCAGGATGCAGCCACGTGCCGCGTGCCGACTAAGTTATTAAAATGAACTGTTGGATGAAGCAACCGGGCGTCAGGTATAGGTGTGATTTTGTTGATCTCTCTCTCTCTCTCTCTCTTAATCTGTCTTTGGGAACTAATCAATACAATTTATACTATATTATTAAATATTTAAATTTATTTAGATTGTACAAAATAAAATTATATTTTTATCTCTATACGCTTCTCACGTGAATATGTGAATTTTCCAAAAGTAATTATGTAAAATGAGTAATGAAAAGGTATAAATATTCTATTGATAATAAGAAATAGGTGAATGGAGAGAAAATGAAAAAATATGAGAGAAAGAGAGAAAGAAATAAGTAAACTGAGAGATGGAGAGATATGAGAAAGAAAAATATCTCATCCTCCTTATATATGCCTGTATGTATGTATTTACATTTTGCATGTTGTATGTGCGAGCATATATATATTTATTTATTTTTAATTTTTTTTGTGCAATGAATAGATAAAATATGTAGATGATATGAGTCGGCATTACTACTCTGTCTAGTTTGAAGTCGATTCAAAGATAAGTCTCAAATTGTTTGGTACTTCCCTTTAACGCTACCAAAGGTTGGGTATGTTAGATCAACTCTAACATGCAATGCCTATAGCTTAAATGAAATCCATTAAATAATGTATAGTTCAACTTGATTAACATTAGTAGTCATGTACGAATCAAAACTAATACAAGGCCTTGGCATAAGCCAACTTGTGGATAATAAAGCATAAGGTTAGTAACGAAGGCCTACAATGATTTTATAACTATATTTATCATGAAAACCTACTAAATTGTAATAATATATAATCAATTATCAAGTACGAAAAATATCACGTCACGAGTGAATTGAGTACAGAAACGATGTATATAAGATTTCTAGTCATAAATATATCAAACATGAAGTCTCATAAAATATTTATTTATACGCTATAAATTAATTAGGTAAAAAAGTCTTACTGATTTGTGAAAAATTAGTAATTCAACATATCAATTGTAAAGATTTACTGAAATTTAATGAATTAATAAATTAAGTCGATAATTTAAAATATCATGTTTGACCCACAATTAATAAAAAGATCATGAATGTATAGCTTAAATATAGTAACTAGATCGGACACAAGAGCAACAAATATTAAGTATAAATACGAGTTTCATATGAAATCAAGCATATTATCCTAGGAAGTCATGACTTTGTTTGGTTGGTTACGAAGGTTTGCCGACCCATCATAAAAAAATATACGAGCAAGTCGGTCATGAATACCAAGCAAAGTACACACGCGCACACGACTTTGCCGTGTAAATACTTGTTATAGGTGAGATTGTGAATATAAGTTGAAATGCTGAATGCATGCTGAGACAACGTCTAATCATTAGGAATTATGAAGCACATTCAACCTTGAAGATTTTCAATTTTATGTAGCATGAAGTAAGATAATATGCAGTCTTCTTGTGGCATGTTACACTTTCAAAGATGAAATTAAAGCCTATTTGAATTATTTTAAAAGATTGTTTAATTACATTTGATATATGAGATTAATTATCCTTCGTTTTGATTAATTTATACCAAGTTTAATATTAATCAAGAACTTTTATCTGTTATAAAGAATTTGTAATTTAGTTTGATAAAGCAATTTATTTAATATAATCATTTAAAGTGAATATATTGCTTAAATTAGACAATGTGTAGCTCTTAGTAACAATTTCGAGAGCACATAGCTTGGGCAAGGATAACATGTAGTCCTCCTAGGCAATTGGGGACCAAGTTGAGCCAACATATAGACCCTAGACATAATTTGGGGTGCACATAACTCGGGTATGTGTAGTCGTTTGAGGCATTTGTGGACCAAGTCAGACAACAGCCCTTGAAAAAATTGATACACATGAAATCTACTTTGAGTCATACTTTGATTTTTTTCACTTGCTAGAACTTTATGACTTCAATTGTTCCTTGGCACAAGTTATGGTAATCGTTGTCGAGTAACAATAATATAATTATTCAAATGAATCAAAATTAATCATTTCTGCAGTACATATAGTCATAATTGTTATATAATTAATTAGTTTTGTTTACCAATCACACGATAAATTATTTTATTTATTATGTAACTAAACTTGATTTGATAGACTTCGAAAACACGGTTTACTTAACAAAATATTGATAGTCAATATCAAGTATTGAGTAGATTATACGTGGACAATGTCATTATCATTGTTCGTAAACTTTAATAATGCCATTCAATTAATAAGTAGAAAGATTTGACGAGTGCTGGCGTGTTTGTTTGTTTAGTTGGATGAGGGTTGAAAATAATCGAGATTTTGTAGGGTATGAAAATTGTATTTGATCGTAAAATTTTGATTGCAATTAGAATTTATTTATTTTTAATTTAAGTATTTATATATATATAATATGGAATAATAATAAGATGATGTGATAGTATACAAGGTTTATAGGGTATGTATATAAGTATAGATTTGATTTTAAATAGATGTAATGATTAAATTTTAAATAATTATGTACAAATGTATGATAAAAAAATTAAATTCAAATGTAAATTAAATTTTTGTGTTATAAAATGTTTCTTTTGATAAATTGCTAACCCATCAAAATCTTTTTCCAAACAAAGGCTGTCGTTTCTTGTACGCAAATGATAACAACGCAACGAAGTAGTAAGAAATTAGTTCAACTATAGAATAAAATGCATCTGCAGTGACGACACTAAAATTGGCTAAAAATTGGTCTCTGTTCCGACGGTGTTTGAGCACAACCGTCACTAAGAATGAAAGGCAAATAAAACTTTTCCTTTCAAATATCACTATGTTAGTATATTATTTTTTAGAAATAATACAATAAAATATAACCTTTCAATTCATATATAATTATATGAATTATTTAATATATTTTTATATGTAAAATTTAGAGCATTTTTATAATGAGAAAATAAAGAAATTTAACAACAGACAAAAATTTAGAAAATTATAATGAATTAAGTATAGAGAGGAAGGAGAAAAGAGGAAAATAAAATAAATGAAAATTTAAAGAGGAAAGTGAAATAAGCAAAAATAATAAATCAAAATGTAGGGACTAAAGTGAGAAAAGAAATTTACAAATAGGGCATTTTAGTTTTTTAATATTATAACAACCAAGATATTATTCTAACTTTCTCAGAACACCAACCAAGATAGTTATTCCAAGGGTTAAACACTTAAATGTAGTGTGTGTGTATGTATTTATGCATAAGCATATATGCATGTATTATACAAAAGGAAAATAGCTCTTATCTCTCAATTTGTATATATTCTTGTATATTATTTTTTAAAAATAATATAAGCACACTTTAACTTTAAATTTTTATCAATTAAATTCTCAGCTAAAAATTTTAGTAAACCCTTGGCTAAGCTTATTTTTTGTAACTTATAAGATTGTGTAACTTATAAAATATTTTTAAAACTTATAAACTTATAAATCTTATTTTAAAAATAAGTTAATGAAATTTTTGGTAAGATCATCTTACAAGATTTTATTAAAATTTATAAGTGTGGTTGATTTTAATTTTTTGACGTAAAAATAATGAAAATAAGTAGAATACTATTAATAAAATGTAATTTAATGATATTTATGTTAATTTTAATATATAAAATGAAGTAACTTATAAGATATATAAAAATGAATTGAGAATAACTAATTTATTTTTAAAGAATTTATAAGTTTTAAATATCTTATTTTTGTACCTTATAAGTTATTTTCTTAAAAAAACAATTAAATATTTTTAAAGAGTTTATAAATTTCTAAACATCTTATAAGATGTCATGAGAAGCTTGTAAATCCACCCAACATCCTTTTATTCATGCTTTGCCAATGCTTATTCTTTTCTATTTATTTCACCATGAAAGCTAAAAGATAATTTTTAATATGTTTTATTTATATCAATTATAGATATGAAATATATAGTTGTATTATTGTTGAAAATAATATTAAGAATAAAGTAATTGGTAGTATATAACATACACAAAAAATGTAATATTTACATTGTTTAAAAATTCAAACAGTGTAATAACAACAATAAAATCTTTTCATTAATGAACGTCCTCAGGCTAAATTCATATTGATTATAGCATTTAATCCCCAATACAAAACAATTTTTACTGAAAATCTCTTTGTTTGCTGTTAGTTTTGAGTTTTTTTTTTCTTTTAACTTGAAAACTAAGGGAAGGACGATAATAATTTTCTATTTTATCAATAATTGGTAATATGCTATGACATTGCAGTTTTGATATAAAATAGTATTAGTTATTGAATGAAAAGTTAATTAAGTTGATATAGATGACAAAATAGTGATGAAAAATAGGAAATTTTTAAAGGAAAAACAAATAATGATGAAAATACACTCTAGGACATTATGAACCGTGATGATTTTAATTGCAAATTTCTTGTGAAAAATTATTGGGAAGGAAAATGTTCTTATCACTATAATTTTACGAAGTGAAGTGTTTTTAATTTATTTATAAAGGATAACTTGCCAAAATTAATAAATGTAGAGGTGAGTTGGATCTGGTTAATTACATTTAATTTTTTTTTTATAACTTTTTACCTTCGTTAGATGTTTTTTTTTTGAAACAAATAAAATGTTCTCACTTATTCTAATAAAATGTTTTGATTAAACTAAATATTATTTATTGAATATTAATAACGGAGATTTTTACTTAATAATACTGGAGGTAAAGAAGTTCGCTAAAGTTTTAAAGTTAATAACAAAATTCTTAACTTTTTAGAAAATATTATGAAATAATAAAAGTTTTATAAAATATCTTAAGAGCCTAGTTAGATTGTAATTAAATTCACCTAATTAAGCAAACACCATCATATTTCATTATTAACAGAACACCTTTTCCATTCACCATTTTACGTAGAAGGGGTAAACACCTTATTTCGACCTTATATATATATTAATTTGAAACCAAATTCAAGTTTAAAGTTGGAAACCCTCTAGCACTTTGACAAAATAGTCTTAAAAATCACACCAAACAAATATGTATCAAGAAAGAAAATTTGTTTAAATAAAATTATAAAAGTAACTATATTCAAATGGCCCTTCCAATATCTAATTATTTGCCAAACTTTTAGGCAAACAAACACATCCACCCCCATTGGGGCTCCCTTTGCTTTTGGTTTTGGAGGATTAGATGCGAAGAATCTCAGCAGCTATATGTGGCATGCGTGCTGTATAGTATGTCCACTAGTCTTAATTTAACAGAATAAATTCTGTAGGCCAGACTGTCGTTGGTTCATATCTAACAATTCCATTTGTTTATAAAGTATTTTATAATTAAAATTTATTTTCTAGAAGAAAATTTTATATTAACATACTCTTTTTCTGTTTGAATAATAATTTAAATTGACAGGCAAATTTGCATTTACAACCTTTTATTGTTGTGTTCAATTCACGAAGTTCCTTTTAAAATCGCTGTCTTTGCTACGTCGACTCAACATCTAATTAGATTTTTTTATTTTTTTATATAAATCACGTCTCAATTATTATGAAGAGGGCACCCTAAAAAATGGGAAGATTTTAGCAACAATTCCTCAAAATTATTATGAAGAAACACCACCATAGTTATATAACAATTCAATTGAAAGAACTTAAAATGAATTACCAGCACAAATTTATCGTCTCAAATAATCAATAATTAAGGACAAAAATTGTCAACCTTTTTCATTTAATATAGCGGTATTTGTTAATCAAAAAACGTAGATTCCAAGTCTAATCAAATTCTAATTCAAATTTAGAAAAATTTTCCCAATTCTCTAATTTGCTGCTTAAAACAAACTCAAGTTCAAATTCAAAATTTATAACATTAATTCCTACTTTAACTCAATTCGAGTACACCTCCAATTTAGTTGCAAGACTAAGATTGCTATCTTGCCCAATTTTTAAATTTAATAAATGAACAAATTCATACAAGAGTGATGAATGGAGTAAACAACAATCCATGTAACACGGTTTCGAGAAAGAGAGTGACACACATCCTCCACACGCCTAAGCTATATTATAATGACAGGGCAGATGGAACAAGTCCACAACCAACCCAAATGAGTTGACATCTCGAGGCCGACCCATCCTTAGTTAATACTCATGGAAATTATATTAAAACGACAGTGGCACAAGCCTTCCACAAGCCCTTGTTATATTTTAATCATCCAAGCCCGTCAAAGTCTTCCGCATCGGACAAGGAATGTGTTGAAATTTGATGGTTATCGAGAACCCCAAGGTGGTATATTATATGAAAAAGTGGCAGCAGAATTTTCTTAACGGGGAGTCACATGATGGAGTTCGTACTACAAACATAGATAGCCCATGGTATTGGTTAAACCTCTTGTAAATGTTAGGCCGTGTTTGGGACCTGTTTCATTCCGAGTGGGGATATCTTCACAGTGAATGATGCATTCGGGATGTTTACTCAAGTGTTTTTGAGGGATTAATGTTATTCTGAATGTCAAAATATGTGCAGAGTACGTAGGATTATTTTGGGTGAGTACATATTAACACTACATAATGATTAAATGAGTTAATTTTATAAAGGTGTAATGTTAGTTTCCAAAGTTATATGTATGGTTTTGTGAGTGTGTTATATGCATGTGTGTATGAATAATGATTTAATTTTTATTATACACATGCATTGAGGGAGGAAATAATTTTGAAAGTATTGTATGACTTCTTTTTAAAATGTGTAATGAGAAACTTAAAAAGCCTCCCTAACATGGCCTTCTGTTCTGTACGACAGAGCATAGTCATTGTGGACGTGATTTGTACAGTGAATACGGTCTTTCAACCTGCCCACTGTCTATTGAAATTTTAATAGGTTCGTCAAGATTTCATCGCATTGTGAGTTGTATAATTCAATTTGTATTTAATTTTTATTAAGGCGTTAAGGGGTAAGAAATTCACATTTATATATTTAATTTTTTAATGGGCTTTATTTAGGGGTGACAAATGGATGAAGTTTGCAATGAGCTGTCAAAATTCAATATTCCACCTGCTTAGATTTTAAATCATATGAGTTGAATTTGTGTTCCTAATATAATACGGTAAATGTTATTAATGAAAAGTAAATCACTAAATTTGTATGAGTATGCTTCAATTTGAAAAACTTAACAAAAAAATTCAAATTTATTTATTAGTTGCATTAATTAATCATGCAAACACACAAAAATATTGTGAAACATATCCGATTAATTAATCCATGTTGTAACATGACTGATTTCCTCGAAGTTTCTTCCTTCCTGCAACCATAAAGTGAAATAAAATAAAATAAATTTTAATATTATTTATTTGCATGTTGTGAGGTTCCCTTTATGACCAAGAATACGATTACCTAATTGCTTTGCCCTCAAACTTCCCATTATTTTCAGTGACGAGAACATGCGATTTGAAAGTACGGGACACGTTAGGGAAGTTGACCAATCAGGTAACCACAATTATTGCAAAAAAAACAAGTATTTTTAAAAGAAAAGAAAAGGGACAAAAGGATATTAAAATATCTGAAACCTCACAATATTTGATAATTAAATTATTTGCTAAAAATTTTAAATGGCCAGTTTATAAATTCATAAGGCAGATAACAGAATTTAAGAGCCTTTTCTTTTGTCTTTTAATCAAAAGGTTTTGTTCGGTTGCCAATTTCAAAGATAGGAAATTTGAGATGCAAATTTGAGAAAGATAAAAAAAAAATATTATTTTAACGTGTAATATATTTGAAAGAGTTGATTTTGATAGATACAAATTTACATTTAAACATAGCAGAATTGTAAAATCCTTTAATTTTAACCTTATATTGATCACATATATAACTATTTCTGCTAACATTTTATAACTTATACAATTTTATTTAATTCAAAAACTTACAGAACCCATTTTGAAACCAAAACCATACATAAATGCCTTCTCCTTATAAAATCTTAATACCTATTAACCAAACACCTTTTCAATCGACACTTGAAAGGAGCATGAATACATGAACAATATTCCAAGCAAAAAGCCCCTTGAAGTTTCTCACTTTCCGAGCTGCTTCCACTTTTGGAATGGACTTTAGTTTCAAAAGTATTTGCACTAGGAATCCTTTCCACACACACACACACACACAATTAGCAGCAGTCAAACCTCCCCCAGTCTGCCCCTAAAACTTTCTAAAATGCCTTCTAGGATTCACGTATTCTTGTTTCCAATTCGGATTATCTATAAATGTTCACAAACTTCTTCCCCTTCCCTTCTCAAACATAAATAGAGCGAGAGAGAGAGCAGTATCTCATCTTTACGATCATCAACCAAAATTCTTAAACCTGATACACATAACAAGTTTTCTGATCATAAGGGCTCACACCAAATCCATTCATCTCCCTAGAAATGGACAAATCCTCCACGACTCTCCTCTTCGCATCCTTCCTGATCATCATCACCATCATCTCCCTCTTCGATTCATCCCACGCTCAGAACTGCTCGCAATACACCTTCTCCAACAGCAACCTGCGGTACTCCAACTGCTCCACTCTCCCTGTCCTCAGCTCTTTCCTCCACTGGAACTACCACCAATCCAACAACACAGTCGACATAGCTTACAGGCACACCAGCGTCACCGCCTCCAATTGGGTCGTCTGGTCACTAAATCCCGGTAGAGGTCGCATGATCGGCGCCCAGTGTCTGGTTGCTTTCCACAACTCGTCTGGGCTCGTCCACGCCTACACCTCACCCATTTCCGACTACGACACCTCGCTGCCGGCGGGGCCTCTGAGCTTCGGGGTTCCTAGCCTGTCCGCGGAGTTCAGCGACAACGAGATGATCATCTACGCGACGATCGAGCTCCCGCAGGGGAGATCGAGCTTCACCCATGTTTGGCAGCGCGGGGACGTTTCTGGGGGGACCCCTCAGGAGCACAGCACCAGAGGACAGTATATGAGGTCTTACGGGACCATCGATTTTGCTACGGGGAGTATGGCGGATACTGGTGTGGCCGGCGGAGAATCAACAGAGAGCGAAAAGAATGTGAGTGTAATTTTATTCTCTACTGACGAGTTACTGCACTAATCTGGACATTTGTGTGACATAACGGAGAATCGCCTCGTGTTTCTTCCAGGTTCATGGGGTGCTGAATGTGGTTAGTTGGGGAATATTGATGCCTCTCGGAGCCATGGCAGCAAGGTATTTGAAGGTGTTCAAAGCCGCCAAGCCGGCGTGGTTTTACCTCCACGTGACCTGCCAAGTGTCGGCCTACGTCGTCGGCGTGGCTGGCTGGGGGACAGGCCTACATCTCGGCGGTGAAGGGGACGAGGAAACCACTCACAGAAACATCGGCATCATCCTCTTTGCTCTCGCAACCCTTCAGGTATCCATCCATCCATGCACGCATAATTGCAGTCTTGTAAGATCTTTTAAATGCTCTACAAAACTTACGCCATATGTGCACGTGATTCAGGCATTTGCTCTGCTTCTGAGGCCAAAACCGGACCACAAGTACAGATTTTACTGGAACATATACCACCACGCGGTCGGATACAGTGTAATAATTCTAAGCATCGTCAACATACTCGAGGGGTTCGAGATCTTGGACCCCGAGAAGAAGTGGAAAACAGCATACATTGGTGTGTTGATATTCCTTGGAGTCAATGCTGCTGTGTTGGAGGCGTTTACATGGTGCGTTGTGATCAAGAGAAAGAGGCAGAATAGGTCTGATAAGCACCCACATGCTGCTGCTAATGGAACCAATGGAGGGAACGGCTATGGGGCTTAGCTTCATGTTTGTTGAGGAGGGAATTCGGTTTTTTGGTCATCAGGCGTATATTATTACGAGTTTTCTTTCCTTTGGGGATTTTTTGTACTGTGGTTCATTTCTGGTGTTTTTTTTTTCCCGTAGATTGATTTACTGACATCGGTTGTCACTGTATTTTTCTTGTCTTCATATTGGATTATTATATACTACCGGACAGCTTTAGTTTACCCTTTGTTTAATGGTATGGCTGTTGGGAATACTGGGGTTTTCTGTTAGATCTTTATTTTAGTTAATTAAAATATAAATAACAAATTTATAATGGCTTAACAATTTTTAATTAACTACTATTAAAAATACAAATAATAAATGCATAAAATTAATGTCATCAATATATAAAGTTAAATAAATATTGCACAAATTAAGCATAAATTAAAGATAATATCATATACCTCATCATTTTTAATTAAAAATTTCCTCTCGGAGGAGTTAGGTTTTGGTATAATTTTTATTATGCAAGTGGAGATATTTTCGTATGCAAATTGAGTTGGCAACCGGCGTCGAAGCCGCGCATGGTGTTTTATGATTGTTGTATGTACTATATTGCTTGACTAAATATATATGTGTGTATTATATACTATATTATTATTTCAACATGTATTCATAGTTGTGTAGAATTACATAATTATTCTTATGTTAAATACTTTTGTTATTTTTATTATTTTCTTCTCTTTCTCATTAAACTTATAATCTATATTTATATGTTCTATCAAATTTTATTAATTTTTAAATGCTTTTGATTTTTTATCATTTTTTATTTTAAATATTTTTTACAATGTAAAATCAGATATTTTTGTTATTTTAAATTTTATTTTTACTTTCTTTTCTCTATCTACTTTTTTAATCAATGTTTTCTCTTAAATTTTTTCTTTTTCTCAAATTTTCTTGATATTTCTTTATTTTTATTAATTTAAATATTCTTTATACTTTTAACATTTCAATAAATTTATTTTTATTAACTAGAATATGTATAGAGTGTTCAACAATAAATTTATTAACGTATATGTATAGAGTGTTCAAATTTTACTAGAATATATCATGTAAAATATGTAAGTAAATTTTACGGAGAAGTTTCTAACAATAAACTTTTGTGAAACTACTCCATTTTAAATTGGCCAAATTTTAATCTTTTATTTTAAATACAATATCAAATGTGAGATCAAAATTCAATTTTTCTGTGGGTCGAATGGTTCCTCCGTCCGTTTACACTTCTATTAAACCTAATCCATAATAAAAGCCGAAGCTTTTATTTTTTTATTTTTGCAATTACATTTAACAATAATAACTATTGAAATTTCTTTTTGAGAATTATGAAGATTGTTGTTCAAATTATTATGTTAATAATAAAGTAATAATTTTTTCCTTTAGTTTAGCATATTTTTTTTCATAAAAGAAATATCAAAGAGCCAACTATGACGGTAATATTAACGTTTTCCCTCTAGGGGTTAAGGAAAATAGGCACATTCAACCTATTGTTTGGTTTAGAAAGGTTGGATAGAATCCTTACCTATAGTCCATCATTAGGGCAAAAAGCACACCCAAAAAAAAAAAAAAAAAAGAATTAGACTGCACAATGTGAAAATATTACGATATAGTTTTTATTGCCAAATAAGTCTTTTCTCTATTGTGTATCATTAATTAGGGATTATTTTTTTTATTTGCTCATCGTTTAAGGGTTACCTAGTCAATTATCCCCTCAAAAAAAGGGAATGCATTTGTCGTTTTTGTTTATCTCTGATGGAATTCAAGATTGTAAGCTGTTCATTAGGATTTTAAAACTAGAATACAGTAAGTGCCTCATTTACATGAATTTCACTTGATCCAAATCCAAGATTTACAGCATCAACTAAGTTATAACTACCATTAGGAGAAGAGTAAAACAACACAACTATAATCCTCATAAATGCGTACTCCATCATTTGGCGTCATCTGGGAGAACGAGGTCGTATCGTTTCCCTTCCCAGGCTACTTATCTGGGCTGCTCATAATGTCAACTACAGGCTACCATCGATCCTAAATCCAATGGAGTTGAAGAGACAACATTTAAGTTTTACATCAAAGCTCCATCCCCAAACTTTCTGGGGTAAAAACAATTTGGCTGTGGTTAAATTGTAAAACACCTCGTGCAAGTGCGACTGATTTGTGATGATCAAGTTCATGTGGCGTCACTTGTGACTTCGACAAGGACTATGGTTAATTGAAAATACATGTGTATTATGAACTCTGAAGGGATATGAAATTTATTGATCCAATCACTCGGAAATATTCTTATTAGGCACAAAACTCAGTTTATTGTAACATTCTTTCACACGGAGTTGTACATCCCTGTGTACAACACTAACTCGCCTGGCTCGTGTTACACATTTGTTTCCTTGATCGAGCAATAAGCTGAAAAACAATAAGAACATTATGTCTCTAAAAACCTATAAATCCTCAATCCTCCATATTAGGTAGTACAAATTAAGATGAAAAATCTTATTTCCAGATGAATTCATCTGCAAGAAGCTGATCAAGTAGACTGAGCACCGGCAGCACACACAGGCGGATTCACTTTGCCTGAAACAGTGGGCTTCACATTGGCGCATTTAGTGGTGATTGGTCCTTCAGCTCCATTGTATGTGAGATCAATGTCTCCAATTTCCACATTCTCACAGGGCTTCCCACTGCTACAAGCAAATATGACAGCCTCGGCAGTGCCTGATGTGCCTTTGACATTTTTAATGCTGACTTGGCTAATCTTGATTTGAGATGGGCTCTGCCAATAATTACGAAAATAGTCAACGTTTAAGAACACTGCTCGAATGGAGGAATAACAATTTGAAAATAGAGGATTGCTATGCATACCGATTTGTCGCAAAGGTTGTATGGGCAGTACTCTTGATCAATGACGATGGGATTGCTGACATTGTCCATGATTAGGTCTTCAAAATGCAAGTTGGTGATCTGCAGTGTGGCTGGGGCAGATGGCCATGTCTTTATTCGGACTCCATTCTGCGTGCCAATGAAGGTGCAGTTCTGAACATATATCCCGTGCACGTCTTTTTCCTCCACATTCTTGCCAAGGCTCCCAACACTGATGCCGTGGCCCGGCCCGCAAGTCACGTTGTGGATGTGAAGTTCGTTGGTCTCGTCACCGATGGAGATGCAATCGTCTCCAGTTCGTATGACGGAATCCGTGACGTTGACCAACGAGGAACGCCCAATGTGAATTCCATCAGTGTTTGGGCTGTCGCCCGGTGCGGAAATAGTGAATCGCTGGAACGTCACGTTGTTGCTCGATATGCAGTTGACGTGGAAATTCTTGCTGTCTTTTGTGGTCACGTCTCTAATGACGGTATTGTTCACGAAATTGAAGCTCAAGTTCTGCATAGAATAAACAGCATGCGATAATTTTAAGTCTGTTCATGGAAATTCAAATTAACAAGTGGACGCGTGTGATCTTACCATGGGAAGTTTGGCGCATTTCTCGTTTTTGTGGCAATCGTTGAGCTTCCAGGCTTCCATGCCCTGGCCATCAAAGACCCCACCGCCGGAAAGGGTGAAATCGCTGATGTAATTTACGGTAATCCATTCCGCCTCTTTGTCGGGCAGTGCCTTGGGATCCCGGGAGGCCTGGACGGTGCCTTGCACTTGAAGCTCCACGGGGGCCGAGCAGGGGCCGAGCAGCTTCACCTGAGTCAGCGACCACGTCCCTTGTGGGATCAGTATTTTGCTTGGCGTTGTTGCTGCGCACGCCTCCTTCCAAGCGCTCAACAAAGCCTGGCATTCGTACGGAAACAAATTTACTTCGACACATACATACTGCTTGCACTTATGGTTAAAGAACCATTCCATCAATTGCGTATATTATGGACGACAAGGGGTCACTTGGTTTTACCTGGCTCATGTCTCCGCCTGGTTTCGCACCGTACTTGGTGACATCATGTGTCCCGGGCTGCTGGGCGTTGGCGTTGAATCCCGACAATGCCAAAAAGAAGAGAAATGTGATGATGGGTTTTGTTGCCATGTTTATCAGTGTTTCTTATATTTGATGTAGTTAAAGTAGATATGATGTCTTTTGGTATGTATTGGTTGTGAATTTATAGTGTTGAGGGAGCTTTCGGTACCACACGTTATCAGGCCCGTAATTAGGATTTTTAGGGTCTGGACGTTGCCATTATGTGGTGGAAATATTCGTTGTATGACCGACAATTTTAATGTTACAACACCTGGCACGTCAATGGTAAGATTGCGAAAATACATGGTGCTGTTGATGTCATCTTGTCCATGTCAATTCAGAATTTGTCCTAAAATATGGGACATTTTATTTGTTAAAAAAAAAAAAAAAGTATCTATCGTGTGAAACGGTGCCACGACGCATGCTGAGTTATTTTGTGAAAATTTGATTTTAATTAGAATAAAAAAATAAAAAAAACCCTACGTGTTTGCCTATTTTAAAAGTAACGTTAATGGTAAGATTGCATTTCGTTTAGATGGGATGTGCGTGCGCGCGTGTTAAGACTTAAGAGGGCAACGTTTTTGGCATATTTGACTCAAATATCTATAACATGGAAGTGAAGGACCCAACAATTAAAAAAATTTTCCAATACTCCAGTGTTCCATTTCAAAAATATGTTCAACACAAAGCGATCGGATACATTTTGAAAATCACAACAAATGTGTGATTTCGGTTGGTTTTGTGATTTTTAATTTGATCTAACTCGAAAACAAAAAATTTACTAGACACAAAATACAATTTTCCTCAAACTAACATTGAAGAAATTGGGTGAGCGCTTATAAACAAATTCAAAATATTCTATAAGATGTTTGAGAGCTTATAACTTCTTTTAAAATAATGTAACTTTTTTTAAAACTAAGTTTGAGACATTTTATAAGCTATTTCATTTTGTATATAAAAAAAGGCATAAATATTCTTAATTATATTACATTTTTAATATTTAGTTTGTTTTTTATCAATATTACACCAAAATAATTATAATCTTCTATAATGTTAAACTTTAATAAAATCTTATGAGATGATTTTATTATTTTTATTCAATCAATTTTATTATATTTTTAAAATAAGATTTATGAGCTTATAAATTTTAAAATATTTTATAAGCTATATGATCTTATAAGCTTTTAAAAATAAACTTAACCGCTCTGTATTGCCAACATGTCAATAGCAGAATTTAACATATATAATATTGTAGGGTATTTTATGACGTGTTGAAAATAGAGTGCTAATTTCATTCATTACATATTGCCAATTTCAGTTGTGATCTTAAAGAATACTTCAAAACTGGGTTAATTCAAATGCTTGAGGTTAGAAAAAAATTTGTTAAGACGACTATTATTCAAAAACAAAGTTACGAAATGTTGTCCATGTAATAAGGAACTCAAAAACCATTAAAGTAATTAAATATTAGATAGCTTTCCTATCAGTTTAAGTTTAAACATTTTCATAACGTGATTATTCGAGGTTTAGAACCTGGTTTATTTCGAGTTTCAATCTCACTGCCATTAATTTACAATTATATTTAGAAAAAAACATTCGTTGATCACAAATTGATCAACATATGGACAAGTAATTTGTACCGAAAGTCAATGCATTTCAACATATAAAACATAACAGCCTTTTAGCATAAAATGGGTGCTAAATAAAATCATTAAATTTTTTGCAAGTTATTATTTTATAATGGATATGCACAACATTCCAAAAAATAAATAATTTTTGAAAACCACTATTTAAACTTGACACTAGAAAAATGAGAAAAAGCACATGTCCTAAAATATTTTTAAAATTATACTCAAAAATAGATAAAATATATATTTAAAATATATTCTTTAAAAATATAATGCATATGTTTTATGTAGATTATAAAATATAAAATACAGCATACAAATTTCAAAATATGAATTTTTTAAAAAATATAGAAATCAAGATTTATATTTCTAAATGAATAAAAAATGCGTTATATTTCCTACATATATATTCTACAATAATATGAAATTATATTTGGAAAATAAAAATAAAAATAAAATTATATTTTCTGAATATATTCTCTAAAAATATACATTATATAAAATATAAAATAAAAATAAAAATTGAAAAATTAGATGAACTTTAAAATAATAAGAATTTATATATTCTAAAAATTTTAAAAATAAAAAATAAAATATATTTCTAAATGTATTCACCAAAATATAAAATTAAGCTTTCCAATTCAAATTTTATTTATAAAAAGTATTCAAAATTTTCTAAAAATATTTATATGAACATTTTTTAAAAAATTTATTTATAAAATATATGTGAAATTTAAATTCAAAAAATTGTATGAATATATTTTATAAAAATATAAAATAAAAAATTGGCACATGTTTTTAAAATATCTTATCTAAAAATTATAAAATATAATTTATGAATAATTAATTTAAATTATTTTTAATTTTGAATGTATTCTATACAGAGATAATAAATGATATATTTCTATTGAGATATGGATATAAATATAAAAATTTATTTTGAAAATTAAAAAATAAATATAAATTAAAAAACATAAATTTTGAAGCATCCTTTATGGACGATATTTTATGATACTTCATAAAAATTAAAAAATATTTGGTAAAAGATACATAAAGATGTGAAAATATAATTTTGACATTGTAAAATAAAAAGTTATAAAAGACAAATTTCACATCTTGATTATAAATGATATTTTATAATTTAGAAAATACTATTGTGATTTTTAATTTTTACTGTAGAAAATATAAATTTTTATATTTGTACATTCTAGAAGTTTTGAATTTTTAAATTTTAGAAATTTAAAAAGTAAATTTACAATATTTTGATTGGAGGATATTTCAATTTGTATTTTTAAATTTAAATAAATGTAAATTTTATATTATAAAAATTATAACTTAGAAAACATATTTCGTATTTTTAGTGTATGTATTTCAATATTTTATTGAGCTCAACTTATTTTTCTCCAAAAGCACATCCACGTGGCTATTTTTTTTACACATAGCAATCCATGTGGAGTTATCGTTGCTCATGTGTCAAATATGCCACAAAGCCCCAATTTTAAAGCCCACGCGTGTTTTGCATGCCAATTTTGGGCCAAATTAGATTTGAAGACACAAAATTGCCAATTTTTATTAGAATTAGAACATTTGCTGACTACGAAAATTAAAATACAATTTTGCCACATGGTTGTATGTATAGGACAAAAATTGCATTTTTGCCATAATAGCCTATAAAGGTGATCACATGAAAATAGAATTTGCAAAACACTGCAAGTACATGATGTCAAGTTAGACTATTACAGTGAGCACGAGTGTCATTCTATAAGGATTAGAAATCAAATTATACCAACTATTATTTTTAAGTTCCAAATTCAAGTGAAGCAATCTTAATAAAACCAAAAATAATAATAGTAGTGCAAGAAAAAAAAAAGGCAAGCAATTGTTTAATTTGCAAGGCAATACAAGACAACAAAAAGACAATCAGAATATAGAAATTATCTAGGAAATCAATCTCACTTCTTTTTTCGAGATTTAATTATTCAACCAGTGTCAACACTTATTCTATCCAGTTATTAATCAAGGATTATTGTTTTCTATATAGTGCAAAATTTTGTTTTGTCCTTTAATTTTTGGAGGTTGCATCTTGATATTTTGAAAAATTTGATAATTTGAAGACTTGAAATCCTAATTTGACACGAATTCTAACACACCGGCACACTGTAATTACATGGATGGATGACTAAGGCAAATGATGTCAAGTTGGATTTTAATAATATAAAATTGAAAATTCAAAATAAATGCTTTCAAAAAATATCAAAAAATTAAAAAAGTTCTAAAAATCTGCAAAAAAGTATAAATATATTCTCCCAAAAAATAAGAAATACATTTCTATGAAATAATAACAAATAAAACAAAACATATAAAAGTCAAAAATTTAAATTTATAGAAAACATAGCAATAAAGAATTATATTATCTTTCCTGAAAATAAAAATATATATTTCCTGAAAATAAAAATATATATTTCCTGAATTATCAATTATAAAGTTTAAAATGCATATAATAAAATTCAAAAATATAAATATAAATATCTTTCAATCATGATATTATAAACACATTTTCAATCAATTGATTGAATTATAAATTATAAATAATATTTTGTGGTTTGTAAATTGGATTTTATATGTTCTTTACAGGCTACACATAGAAAATATAATTAATTTAGTAATTTATATTTTATAAATTTCTGTATTAAGATTTTGAATAGGCTGAAGCCTCCATTTTGCGTTAAGCATGTGCACCTCACATGGTAATATCTGGACAAATTAGAGATTTTGAGTCCTCAAAGCCTCAAAATTTTGAAAAATTAGAATATTTTTGCCACTTCAAAAATGTAAAGGACAAAAACACCATTTTGCACTATATAGAAAACAATAATCCCTATTTTTAGAAGCGTTAATTATACGTATGAAAATTATAGTATACAAGAAATTATGCAGTCACAATGCATGTGCAAAAACTTTCATATATTTAATATATAAAAATTTATGCGGAAGAGTTGAAGAGTGTACTGAGAGAAATTACTTAATATACCTAAATATACCAATTAAACTTTAAATATAAATTCATAAGAAAACTTGTAAGATTACATTATGCCAACCAAAATTAAATTATAAGAGTATAGATATGAAACTGCGAGTTATAACTTATTTTATTGCCGTTGATTTCTAGGCCCGAAAATTATTGCCAGACGACAAACATTTCCACCACAAGATGGCAACGTCCAGACCCTAAAAATCGTAGTTGCATTACCGATATCGTGTGGAGAAGAAAGCTCCCTCGACACTATAAATTCACAACCAATGCATACCAAAAGACATCACATCTATTTTAACTACATCAAATATCAGAGACACTGATAAACATGGCAACAAAACCCATCATCACATTTCTCTTCTTTTTGGCATTGTCGCTATACAACGCCAATGCGCAGCAGCACGGGACATATGATGTCACCAAGTACGGTGCGAAACCAGGCGGAGACATGAGCCAGGTAAAGCCAAGTGATCCCTTGTCGTCCATAATATACGCAATTGATGGGATGGTTCTTTAACTATAAGTGGAGGCAGTATGTATGTATGTATGTGTCGAAGTAAATTTGTTTCCGTACGAATGCCAGGCTTTGTTGAGCGCTTGGAAGGAGGCATGCGCAGCAAAAACGCCAAGCACAATAGTGATTCCACAAGGGACATGGTCGCTGATTCAGGTGAAGCTGCTCGGCCCCTGCTCGGCCCCCGTGGAGCTTCAAGTGCAAGGCACCGTCCAGGCCTCCCGGGATCCCAAGGCACTGCCCGACAAGGAGGCGGAATGGATTACCGTAAATTACATCAGCGATTTCACCCTCTCCGGCGGTGGGGTCTTTGATGGCCAGGGCATGGAAGCCTGGAAGCTCAACGATTGCCACAAAAACGCGAAATGCGCCAAACTTCCCATGGTAAGATCACACGCGTCCACTTGTTAATTTGAATTTCCATGAACAGACATAAAATCATTGCCCGCTGTTTAATCTATGCAGAACTTGAGCTTCAATTTCGTGAACAACACCGTCATTAGAGACGTGACCACGAAAGACAGCAAGAATTTCCACGTCAACTGCATATCGAGCAACAACGTGACGTTCCAGCGATTCACTATTTCCGCACCAGGCGACAGCCCAAACACTGATGGAATTCACATCGGGCGTTCCTCGTTGGTCAACGTCACGGATTCCGTCATACGAACTGGAGACGATTGCATCTCCATCGGTGACGAGACCAACGAACTTCACATCCACAACGTGACTTGCGGGCCGGGCCACGGCATCAGTGTTGGGAGCCTTGGCAAGAATGTGGAGGAAAAAGACGTGCACGGGATATATGTTCAGAACTGCACCTTCATTGGCACGCAGAATGGAGTCCGAATAAAGACATGGCCATCTGCCCCAGCCACACTGCAGATCACCAACTTGCATTTTGAAGACCTAATCATGGACAATGTCAGCAATCCCATCGTCATTGATCAAGAGTACTGCCCATACAACCTTTGCGACAAATCGGTATGCATAGCAATCCTCTATTTTCAAATTGTTATTCCTCCATTCGAGCAGTGTTCTTAAACGTTGACTATTTTCGTAATGATTGGCAGAGCCCATCTCAAATCAAGATTAGCCAAGTCAGCATTAAAAACGTGAAAGGCACATCAGGCACTGCCGAGGCCGTCATATTTGCTTGCAGCAGTGGGAAGCCCTGTGAGAAGGTGGAAATTGGCGACATTGATCTCACATACAATGGAGCCGAAGGACCTATCACCACTAAATGCGCCAATGTGAAGCCCACTGTTGCAGGCAAAGTGAATCCACCTGTGTGTGCTGCCGGTGCTCAGTCTACCTAATTATTTTCTTGCACATTGGATTGAGGATTTATTAGTTGTTTTTAAAGAATGTTTGAGATGTAAACCTTATTCTGTATCTCCTTTGCAAGATCAAGGAAATAAAAATAAAAGTTTTAGAGGATTCAAATTGTCAAGACTGTCTTTCTGAGCTGAAGCTGCTACGCTGTCGTCTGGTAGTGTTTGCTGGGTGTTTTGATGTTGCTCGGAGCTTCTAATGTTTTGTGTCAAATCTTTGAATTTTGACCTTTCTTACGATATAAGTATTACATTTTAAGAGATGAAGATGGTCCCAAAAAAGAGATAAAGATAAATATAATCCCAAAAAATTTAGGAGTAAGTGTTAAAAGATTTTTGAGTAAGTGTAGCATCTATAGAGATAAAGATAATCTCAAAAAAATTATCTAACAAAAATGATCAAGAATTTTTCTATAATATTCCAATACAAGCAAGGCGTACAAGTTTTACAACCGTAGAACTATGAAAATCATAGAGACCATGAACGTGGTAACAGATAAAAGTGAAGACTCTGAAGAACTAGTTACGTACCAATTACTTGAGACTGATCGCAAACACAATCAAGATGAACAATAGGGCTTTAGTCACTCGATCGAGATGCCCCAAACATAAAATCCACCTTCCTCCCACTTCTCCACAATTTAAGAACAAGTTCTAGGACCGATAAAAGTTTGAAATCTCACTGAAAACACAATCTCCCACCTCCTAAATCCTCATTTCACCAATTAGATTTTTCAAAAATTCTAAGGTACAGTTTGAAAATTCTTGATTCTTGAACTAACGGTGAAAGCAGTTTGTAGACAAGAATTTTGAGTTTATATCCTTGATTTATAGATGAAATATAAAGCTTTCTGTGAGGGTTACTATGATTTGTTGAGAATATGATGACATTTAGGCGGTTTAAGGTCTTGACATCGCTTGAACTTTTTGTGCCTATTCTTGAATACCTCGTGAAGTACAGTGTTTTGGGATGTTGTGTTCTTTGTGATGAAGTGGGACTTACATGGCATTTTTTGCTTTAAATTCCAATGTGACTTTATTGAGTTTTCTATTATATCTGAGCGGACAAATATGGCATTAGGGTTTGAAGGTGGAGGTTTAAATTTATGAACGTTTGTCGGGTGAAGATGAACGTGGTTGGTTCGGTTGTTCATAGGACATGTGATGATGTTCATTACTGCTGCAAAGACTAATCGTTGCACCTTTCCACACTTAGGGTGTAGAAATATGAAATGATTGGCATCTTGTATCACGGCTTGTAGGCATGGATATGTGGCGGCCCTTGTGATGAAATAAGGGTGGGGTAGGGATGGTCCTGTTGAAATGGCGTAGAGATGAATATGATGAATTTTGGTTTTTAAAATCTCGTCGCCAGTATAATGAAGTTGGAGTTTATGAATAAAACAAAATTAAAAAATAAAAAATTAATGCTTTCTAAAATATAACAGCTACAAAATTTCAAAAATTTTGAAAAAAAAAAAACTAATATATTCTTCAAAATTACGAGAAATAAAGTTTTATGAATAATAAAATATAACATAAAAAATTGAATTTTATGGAAAAATAAAAATAAAGAATTATATCTTCTAGCAAAATTAAATTTTAGTATTCTGTCCATTTATACTCTGCAAATATATAAAAAAATATAAATCTTAACAAAAATAAAAAAATATATGTACAAAATATAAAATCAAAACATAAATATTTATTTAACAAATATATTCTACAAAAATATACAGAAATATATTTTCAAAGTATAAAATTAATCTCAAGAAACTAGAACTTCTGAAAAATAATAAAGATTCATATATTCTATGAAACATAAAATTAGAAAATTTAGTTTATTTTCAAAAGATATATCCCAAAAACTAAACATTATATTTTCCCAATTATCAATTATAAAATTTAAAATGCATATAATAAAATTCAAAATTATATATTAAAATATATTTCAATAATGATATTATAAACACGCTTTCAATCAATTTATTGGATTATAAATTATAAATTATAAATAGTATTTTGTGGTTTGTAAATTACATTTTATATTCTTTAGAGGCTATATATAGAAAATATAATTAATTTAGTAATTTATATTTAAAAAAATTTTGTATTAAGATTTTGAATAAGCTGAAGCCTCCATTTTGCGTTGAACATGGGAACATTGGACAAACTAGGATTTTGAGTCCTCAAACCCTCAAAATTTTAAAAAAATTATAATATTTTTGCCACTTCAAAATGTAAAGGACAACAACACCATTTTGCATTATATAGAAAATAATAATCCCTATTTTTACAGGCGTTAATTATACACACGAAAATTTTAGCATACAAGCAATTATGCACACCCAATGCATGTGCAAACATATTCATATATTTAATATATAAAAATTGTGTGGAAGAGTTGAAGAGTATATTGGGAGAAGTTACTTAATATATTTAAATATACTAATTTAACTTTAAATATAAATTCATGGGTAAACTTGTAAAATTATGTTATGCCAAACAAAATTAAATTATAGGAGCATAGATATGAAACTGCGAGTTATAACTTGAGTTTGTTTTTACTACATTTTATTGCCGTTGATTTCGAGACCCGAAAATTATTGCCAGACAGCAAATATTTCCACCACAAGATGGCAACCTCCAGACCCCAAAAATCGTAGTTGCATTAATTACTGATATCGTGTGGAGCAGAAAGCTCCCTCAACACTATAAATTCACAACCAATGCATACCAAAAGACATCACATCTATTTTAACTACATCAAATATAAGAAACACTGATAAACATGGCAACAAAACCCATCATCACATTTCTCTTCTTTTTGGCATTGTCGGGATACAACGCCAATGCCCAGCAGCCCGGAACATATGATGTCACCAAGTACGGTGCGAAACCAGGCGGAGACATGAGCCAGGTAAAGCCAAGTGATCCCTTGTCGTCCATAATATACGCAATTGATGGAATGGTTCTTTAACTATAAGTGCAAGCAGTATGTATGTATGTATGTGCCGAAGTAAATTTGTTTCCGTACGAATGCCAGGCTTTGTTGAGCGCTTGGAAGGAGGCATGCGCAGCAAAAACGCCAAGCACAATAGTGATTCCACAAGGGACATGGTCGCTGATTCAGGTGAAGCTGCTCGGCCCCTGCTCGGCCCCCGTGGAGCTTCAAGTGCAAGGCACCGTCCAGGCCTCCCGGGATCCCAAGGCACTGCCCGACAAAGAGGCGGAATGGATTACCGTAAATTACATCAGCGATTTCACCCTCTCCGGCGGTGGGGTCTTTGATGGCCAGGGCATGGAAGCCTGGAAGCTCAACGATTGCCACAAAAACGCGAAATGCGCCAAACTTCCCATGGTAAGATCACACGCGTCCACTTGTTAATTTGAATTTCCATGAACAGACATAAAATCATTGCCCGCTGTTTAATCTATGCAGAACTTGAGCTTCAATTTCGTGAACAACACCGTCATTAGAGACGTGACCACGAAAGACAGCAAGAATTTCCACGTCAACTGCATATCGAGCAACAACGTGACGTTCCAGCGATTCACTATTTCCGCACCGGGCGACAGCCCAAACACTGATGGAATTCACATCGGGCGTTCCTCGTTGGTCAACGTCACGGATTCCGTCATACGAACTGGAGACGATTGCATCTCCATCGGTGACGAGACCAACGAACTCCACATCCACAACGTGACTTGCGGGCCGGGCCACGGCATCAGCGTTGGGAGCCTTGGCAAGAATGTGGAGGAAAAAGACGTGCAGGGGATATATGTTCAGAACTGCACCTTCATTGGCACGCAGAATGGAGTCCGAATAAAGACATGGCCATCTGCCCCAGCCACACTGCAGATCAGCAACTTGCATTTTGAAGACCTAATCATGGACAATGTCAGCAATCCCATCGTCATTGATCAAGAGTACTGCCCATACAACCTTTGCGACAAATCGGTACGTATAGCAATCCTCTATTTTCAATTTTTTACTTCATTCGAGCAGTGTTCTTAAACGTTGACTATTTTCGTAATGATTGGCAGAGCCCATCTCAAATCAAGATTAGCCAAGTCAGCATTAAAAATGTCAAAGGCACATCAGGCACTGCCGAGGCCGTCATATTTGCTTGCAGCAGTGGGAAGCCCTGTGAGAAGGTGGAAATTGGCGACATTGATCTCACATACAGTGGAGCTGAAGGACCTATCACCACTAAATGCGCCAATGTGAAGCCCACTGTTGCTGGCAAAGTGAATCCACCTGTGTGTGCTGCCGGTGCTCAGTCTACTTAATTAGTTTCTTGCACGTGACTTTGGTCAATACAAAATTTTGATTTTGCACTATTTCATACGCTGGATCGAGGATTTGTTAGTTGTTTTTTGATAAGTTTGGAGATGTAAACCTTATCGTGTATCTCCTTTGCGAGTTCAAGGAAGCAATAATATTAGTTTGGAGGATTTCAAATTGTGAATACTGTCTTTCTGAGATGAAGCTGCTACGCTGTTGTCAGATAATGTTTGCTTGTGTATTTTGATGTTGCTCGGGATTTCAAATGATCTGAACGTGGCTTTGATAATGCGTTACATATTATTTACTAGGCAATATAAGACATTTGCTTGATTTAACTGACAGGAGACAACGAAATTCGACTTGTTTAGAATAACCTTTTCACTAACTTCCCGGAGTGGCCTCATCAACTGAGATCTACCATTTTCATGTTATGGAGGTCCTTCGCAATGTCTAAATCCTTACTAGTTTTCACCCTTGAAAAACACTTAAGCGACAAAACAACCTTAAACTTCATTTTCCTTGGTTTAAAGCATCCAGAAGAGCTTTTGGATCCATGTTTTTACTTGTTGTCATCATATAGTAACTGCAACTCGAAACATTGGTCAGTTTTTTTTATTTTGATTGATAATTTAGACTAAACAACATGATTTGAGCATAAATTATGCACATAAAGTCTTATTTTATTTGTGTTATCACCTGTTCATGAAATTCACCAAAGATCAATGCTAGGCATATAACACTGATTATTGTTGTCTATTTATTGGCAACAGGTTAGACGAAAAGTGCTATATCGTGAGCAGCACGATAACCTATCTAAAGTCTAGCATTGAAGAAATTGAGAAATAGCATAGAAGGTTTGGACACATCAACTATCAAGACTTGTTGAAACTGTCAAAGACAAGAGTTGTTCATGGAATGCCAACCTTAGTAGAACCAACATCTATTGTTTGCAAACCATGTCAATTTGGACAGCGAAGGTCATCACACAAAGCGTCCCAAAAGTTGAGTACTTCAAGAGTTTTAGAGTTGCTTCTTATGGACCTAATGGGCCAACAGAAGTTGCTAGCATTGGAGGCAAAAGATACATTTTTGTTTGATTTGATAATTATTCACACTTTACATAGATAGATTTTTTGAAGGAGAAATCAGGGACCTTTCAAGTATTCAAAAAGTCATGCACTCAGCTGGAGAATGAGAAAAGGAAAGTTGTTGGAGGAATCAGGACGATTTGCACAAACCATGAAGAAGAGTTTAAAAATTGACATGTTGATTACTACTATTACGAACATGGTGTTTGACATGAATATTCATCTCCCAAAACACTACAAGAAAATAGAGAGGTGGAGCAAAAGAATCATGCACTTTAGAAGATGATTAGCGTTATGCTTAGTGGAAAGAAGATGAATATAAAATGGTGGCTGAAGCAATTAGCACTGTATATTACATAATAAACTGGGTATATGTTTGCAACATATCATAAAAAACACCATATGAGATTTGGAATGAAGAAAGCCTAATGTGTTTTACTTTCATACATTTATGAGTAAGTATTACATTTTAAGAGATAGAGATACTCCAAGAAAAATTTCTAACAAAAGTGAACAAGCATTTTTCCTAGAATATTCCTATACAAGAAAGGCGTACAAGTTGTACAACTGTAGAACCATGAATGTCACAAAGATCATGAAAGTTGTAATAGATGAAAGTGAAGACTCTAAAGAACTAGTCACCTAACTAGATCGAAAGGAAAATGATGATTAAAGTGATCAACATGTAGCGACATTGAGTAAAACATAGAGTAAGATGTTGCAACACTGACCTAACACCAGTAGAACAAGTTCAAGAAGAGGGTATCTTTGAGCGTGAGCCCTCATTAAGGATTTGCAAGAATTACTCTTTAAAATATCAATGTTCATTGAAAAGCAAGAGAGGTACCAAAGTTAAATTATCGTAATTTAGCTAGAGTTACACTTGTTTTGTTTCCACAGTTGAGCTAAAAAATATGGAAGAAGCACTTGATGTTGATTATGGGCTAATGGCAATGCAAGAAAAGGTGAATTAATTTCAAAGAAATGAGTTGATAGATCAGATAATACAAAAATTGTTGGAACTAGGATAATCAAGAATAATACTGATGAAAATGGTACAATTTCAAGAAAAAAAGGTGTGACTAGTTGCACTAGATTACAGTCCAGTAGAAGGTATTGATTTTGATGAAACATTTGCACTGGCAGCATGTCTTAAAGCTATAAGACTATTGTTAGCTATGGATTGTTCACTAAACTTCAAGATATTTCAAATAGATGTTAAAAATATATTTTTAAATGGATTTTTTGAAAGAAGTTTTTATAGAATAGCCTAAAGGTTTTGTTGATCTACAATTTTCAAAATATTTTTATAAATTAAAGAAAGCATGGTATGGTCTAAAGCAAGTACCACATGCTTGGTATGACCGGTTAGCAACATTCCTAGTCCAACAAGGCTATACCTAAGGGAGAGTTGACAAGACTTTGATTGTACAGAGACAAAATAATGATGTTCTTGTCACAAAAGTGTACGTAAATGACATTATGTTTGGATCAACGTCCCTTCAAATGTTGAAGAAATTTGTCTCAAACGTAAAAGATGAATTTGAGATAAGTATAGTAGGTGAGCTGAAGTATTTTTGAGTTTACAAGTTAAACAAATGAATGATGGAATATTTCTCTCACAAACCTAGTATGCTAAGAACTTGGTAAAAAAATTTAGATTTGAAAGTTCTAAGCATGTTGCAGCCACTACTAACATCTAAAAAGCTTCATAAGGATGAACATGGGAAAGTTGTAGATCAGAGTCTATATAGGAGCATAATTTGAAATTTACTATATTTGACAACCAATAGACTATCTTTATGCTTTAGTGTGGGGCTATGTGCAAGATACCTAGTTAAGCCAAAGGAAAGCCTCCTAACATTTATAAAAAGGGTCATTCATTATGTGAATGGAACTACTGAGCTAGGTTTATAGTATTCAAAGAATTCTAACATTTCTTTGATTGGTTATAGTGACGCAAATTGGGCTGGCAACATAGATAGTAGAAAAAGTGCAACCAGAGGTTGCTTCCTTGTTAGTAACAATGTGGTATCTTAATATAATAAAAAGTATAATTGAATCTCTCTTTCAATTGTAGAAGTTGGATACATAGTAGTAGGAAGTTATTGTATACAATTACTCTAGATGTGTCAAATTGTAATGAGTTTCAGAGTGAAAGTGGAAGATCTGATTCTGTTATGTGACAACAATAGTGTAATGAATATGCAATAACCTAAGTACAATAAAACCTTATGTGAATAATTTTATGTTCAAATTTGTTATTTCATTCTAATTATCAATTAAAATAAAGAAATTTACTGTGTGTTGCAATGGTTGTATGATGAAAATAAGCAAAAAGGAAGAGAGAGAAGATCGTTCATAGGAACCAAACCAAGGAATTTCAAGTTTAAGGCCTATTGCATCTTTAAGTAAAGCTTTATTGCCTAAATGGTTACCTAAGTAAGCTACTTGTGAAGGAGTAGGTGGGAGCAGATGAGAAGTTACTTCTTGACGCCTACCAATTCCCTGAGCGACAAGTAGGCAACTGTTCAAATTTAGCCTATCGCTTACTCTTCCCCTAAGTGACAGGGAAGCTACTAGAATCACCTATTCCATTGCCCAGATCATAGAATAGTCGCGATTGAATAGGTGACAATTCAAATTTTAGCTACCTAACCCTTGGACCAACGAAAGAAAATGAAGGAATGAGCAACCAATTAAAGACTTTGGGCGGTGGAGGATCAACCCTCTAAATAAGAGAGTGTTCTACAAGCTAAAATCATCATCCATAGCATATAATTCTCATAGGTATCATAATGTATCATTCTAGTATTAATTAAGTAAAAGTAGAGTTTGGGAACAAGTTTGGTGCTCTCACAAGATGTAAGGTGTGGCATGGAAGTGAGAAGTTGCTACGGGAGGAAGGGTTAACAAGTGATAAGTATTTATCTTTTGTTTCCTAATTCCCTATATATGGCTTCATCAGATAAATAAGAATTCTTGCCTTTTATTATTTATTTGTGATCAATTCTCTTCTTCTTTTCATTTCTTTTTCTTCTTTTATTTTTATTTTTTTAACTAACTTGTAGTTATAATGGAAGTAAATCCATAAGTAGGAAAGTTTTTTACAATTGTGAATAATGAACTTATAACGGAAGTGAATGTCTGATATTCATAACAAAAATTGTGATCAACTTATCCTTCTTCTTTATTTTTATTTTTTATTTTTCTTCTTCCTAACTTATGGCTATAATAGGTGTGAATCCATAAGTTAGGACAATTAATCACAATTGTGAATTATAGACTCATAATGGGATTGAAAGTCTTACTCTCACAAGGGATCACTTATTAATCCCTTATTTTCGTTCTCAATTAAGTTAACTCTTTAAATGATTAGATTATTTCAATTAAAACCTTAGTATAATTGGGGAAAGTGCATTAAGGACTAAAGGGATTAATAATCTCTAAATAAGAAATTAAATTTTGATAATTCATTAAATGATAATGAAAGTTTTTACATATTTTTTATATAATGATTGCCATTAGCTTTTGCTTGCGCTTGCTACCATACTCATTTCATTCCATCAACTTAATTAAGAATAACTTTATTGTTTAATCAAATATTATTAAATTCATCTTTAAATTAGTTTTACTTAATGAAGACACAATTATCAAAAACGACACTCTTACTCGTTATGGATACAG